>JABFDZ020000097.1:28625063-28658378 GCA_019775955.2 Pollimyrus isidori
TACATAACCTTTACTAATTCACAAACTGCAGTTAATTTTAAACTTGGCAGAGGTTACTTGCAGGCGTTTCTTCCCCTTTAGTCCATCCATCCACATTTCACACCCACCTGTCTTATACAGGGTCGCGGGGGTACGGAGTCATTCCGGAAGCTACGGAAGCAGGATGGCTGCCAGCACCGAAGGGGTAGGTGTATTGCATATGAAATATAAACGAATTTGTCAATAGTTTTTTAACATGAAAACTATATTAAATATTACTGTATAATACAATACTGCAACATACTATAGGCCCATTATTGCGTAAAGTATTACTATACAACGTACCACACTGGAAGGAAAAAAGAAAAGAAAAACGTATTGGCGCAAAATCTGCATTTTAAACACGGTAAGTACAAAAGGGTGCCAGATCCTACTGAGACTGAAAGGATGCGTAAAAGAGGAATAATTTTCCATGACGGGATTACCTATCTCTGAATGATTACGCGTGCAGTTTCTCTGTGTTTGAATGCTCCAATCTGTTCTTGTGACAGTCTCGCGATAAGTACAGCCTAATCTAACGTGACATTTCCCCTGATAGCTATCTCCTTTACATGCATCAGTTGTATTGACCACTTACGTGTATTTATATGGAACCCCAAGGCTACTGGGGTTCTGGAGATTTAGAAGTTTACTAAAAATAGAAAACAACAACCATTAGTCTTGGTGAACTACCCTTGTACTCACTGAAAAAGGGACCAGCTTGCATGATTGTTCAGTAACTCAAAGCATAGTATAATTATTCATAATAATTAAAAAATTGAAGCATACTTTATCACCATTCTCAAATTTTCTGAAGATGAATTTCACTTTTGGCCTGTAATAGATTGCAGACATATGCATAACACAGAATTTAATATATTAGGATTAGTAAAAACATACGTAAATGTAATACGTGGTTACGAGGCATCTGTGATCTGCAATAGTCACTATTATTACTTCACTGATACTAATTTTATTTTTATGAACACATACTAAAAGGTGATTCTTTTCAAAAATAATTTTGTTTTAGGTTAAAATATGGATACTGATGATACTGTCTGTGCAAAGGACACAGATGACCCTCTAACCAGAAAGCATCAGGGATTGCGTGGCCAGCATAGACACAGCCCATTTAACTCATGCTAAAATACAGTTTGCAGTAGCATTCGATTCCTCTGGACGTTTTGATGGTGTCTGATATTTTAAAAAGCGCAGACACCCATCTCACTCTCATTTGGCTGTTGCTTCCTCTGTGTTCTCCTTTGAATTTCATCTACGTTCACCTCATGGTTGGAGTTAATCCAGGCATGTATAATATTAACCATTTTAAAAGTTTAATGTTCGCATGATTATTGTTATCCTTACAGCTATAAATCACACTCTTTCCTGTGCTTTTTAAAATAAGCAGCCTGTCAGCGAAATGGCAGACACCTGCTCTCGATAATCTTGCGGGGGGTTTTTTTCATTCCTCTTTTTCAGAGAAACCTGATCAAATATACACTCCAAACTATAAGACCTGCAGACAGGAAACACCAGTTGGTTTAAGACTGACACTGCAAGAATGTGCTCCATATGGGGAATGAACAACTCGTCCCTTTCTTTTAGATATTTTCTCCTAACCCCTTCCCTTTGATTTATGACATCATCCCTCGGATCAAACTGCTGGCAGCCGTTTTTGCGAAGCCTTCTCCAGCTGGTTTGTTTTAACGCAGTGTGCAAACAATGCAGCCAAAAGTAGCAGTGGGCCATCAGGCATGTGCTCTTCAAAGCACTGCAAGGTGCAAATCCTTGCACGTGAGCTGCAGTCTTCCTGCATCATGTAGGCGATCTTTGATGTTGTTCGCACATATCAATAAAGATGTCGACACACAAAAGTCAGAGCCGTGTGTGAAACATTCAAAGATTCTTTTCTTTTTTTAGAAAAAAAAATATAATTTCAAAAATGTCAATGTTTCAAAATTCATCATTTCAAAACATAGCAACCCCATAATGCGCCAGGTGTTCCCCGATCCAATATAAATACAGCGTTACAACCAGTAATAAATAGTATTTTTTCCCAGCACTGCAACATTAAGTAAACACAATAATATTAATAAATAACATTAAATAGTATTATCATCCATAATATAATTAAGCGCCAGAACATCAATAGTGTCCGTGGAGGTGACATGAACACTTGCTTCAATGTGAGATCGATGCTGTGAGAGGTAGTTATATTTGGGCAATAAAAGTACTGTGTTGCATTCTAAATGCCAGCCAAATGAATGGAGGCACTTGACAGCAATCAATGTCTCGTTCATTCTGTATGTGCCAGATTTCCTGTTATCTGAACTCACCTCCCAACAAAATGGCACTCCTCTCTGGAGCAAGAGACAGGGTTTTCAGTCAAAGACGGGCGTCCCTCTGCTGGCTTACACACACGACACTTTGGTCCATTGATTGTGTTATCACTGCATTACACACCTAACATTTCACATAGTGCAAGGCCTCTTTCTGCTTTTTTTGTTTCTCTTTTGATCAGGTGTTTTTTTTAACCACATATAAATGTGTAATTACCCTTCAAATGCTGGGAAATTGTTTGTACTTTCAATTATTTAAAAAATAAACACCGCAAAAATTATTTACCACAAATAAAAAGGACTTTAAGCTGTAGGCGATGTCCACATTGGCGGGTTGGCACAGTAGTCAGGGGCCATCATTAAAAAATGTCAATTTCCCCACTCAGATTAAGGCTGTTTTAATTAGATTGCAAGCCTAATATGAAGAGAACTCATTACAATGTATTCTGTTCCCTGCACCTTCTGGACCCAAATTAAATGCCTTTGATATGAATTAATAAAGATCTAAAACAGCCAACTTCTCATTCATTGTGGGGCATGAGGAGGGGGGGTGGATGGCAAGGGATTACAATTTGGTTGAACCAGACAAAAGATTAGGGCAGGCAAAGACAGTGAGAGAATTGTTCTTTATGCAAAACCAGCCATCTTGGCATGATGTCAAAGTCAAATAGGAGGGCAGAGACAATGACAGAGGCGCACCAGCCTCACTTTGAATTCATACTTAGACATTCGGCTTCCAGTGAACTTTTTCCCCAGAGTGCATCGTTAAAGGAATAGAGAGCGACTTCAATGTCATTGACCACCAAATTACAAATGACAAGCTAATGCTGAATGACTGAGCAATGCCTTCTAAATTGTATGCTCCGCATTATAAAATTATTCAATTGTATGCTACATTAAATAACATAATATATTAAGCCCAGTTTAACATTCTTTTAGAGTTTATTTCTCAAACGTTTTAACATCGTAAGAGATTTTTGGTTGTATTATCAAAGACAGCCAGTGATTCTGAAACATGCTACAAGAAAGTCTTTATTGGCAAGTTATGGGGAAATACTTTACGGCACTCCATGTTACAGTAGGACTCGGTGGGGAAATGCCATTGATAAACAGGGTGTAGGAAGTGAGTCTGCACTGTGTGGACGCTCGCTGGATGTTGTGACAGCGTGAAAAACGAGCCTCATCCTGGCCTCTGCGCTAACGCTCACCCCACGATACCGTGACCAGTGCTTCACCTCAGCCATTCGCCGCGCTAATCATGCGCTTCAGCGGCTGTCTATGGGAGCCATGTTTGAACAAGTGGCGCTTCGGGAGTGCACAGTCAGGTCAGTCAAAGACACCCAAATACTGTCAACCTCACTCTCTTACTCGCTCATTCACCAAGCTCTTAAACCTGAACCTGTGGCAGTCAGGAGTGACCTTGGCTGAGAGAAGCTAACATGTCACATTTGGCCCTTCTGATTTAAAGGAATATGAAACAAATGCCCTGTACTTATTATTACCCTATATATACTTATACGGTCACACAGAAGCAAAAAAACGTTCTTGCTTTATTAAAGGCATAAAGATCATTTGACAGACACTTTCCATTTTTTTTTCTGTCTTCAAGTGGTACAAAGATACAACGGTTATTCCAAAGAAACAAATACCTTACAAGTAACTGTTTTTAATAAGTGGAAACGCTTACTGTACATCAATTGGTTTCCACATAGAGGCAAATTCCACTTCAACATCTGTAATATATAACTGCTCATGTAAACCATGATTTAAAGATCCAGGGCAACATTCATGATATATACATATATATATGCATGAAATATTTTCTTTGAAAAATGTGTCATGGTTTTGATTTTAGATCTCAAAATTTATTCTGGAATGAAATATCACTGCATATGCGGAACATTATAATGGTCAATCCATGCATCTGTTTTTCTTGTTAAACATAACTGCTCCGAGTTTCACAAATTTTGAATGCAAACAAAACTCCCAGGGGGCTGGGTATTTCTCAGAAATGGATGTGGTGGCTTTAAAGATCAATACCATTTACTTTCAGAATGTACTACAGGCAGGAGTTTCTGGCTGAGCTGAATTCAGTTGAGCGAGTTCAGTGCCCAGGGTGCCATGCACAGATGATTCCTGGCCGTGGGCCTTGGCGCTGGATATCAGAGCCAGGGTCTGACCTCCTCAGCTCTTTCCTGCTGTTGTGAACGAACAGGAAGTTCATATTTCACCGCGGTGACAGTCAGGGACTCCCCCAGCCCCAGTCCATCTATTGTTAGCCCCGGGAGTGACCCCCCAACCCCCCGAGAGCCGGCATTCCTCTGCAGGCGATACGGCTGGCTGCCCCGGCGAGCTCCACACCCAGCCGCTCAGCATCCTTCCTCCTCAACAACACGGGGGCCGGAAAGTAATGGGAGGGAACTGGCCACTAAAGAAGCCGTAGAGCTACCGGCGGCCCTGGGGGGGGGGCAGCTGATTCCGAGCCACACGCCAGGGCATGAACCCTGCCAGACAGACAGGGCAGGCTGACCTCCAGAAAAAAATAGCGTGGAAACTACGTGGAGCCCAAGCATCCGGGCCAAGGCGTATCGGCGAGCTTGTCGTCTCATCGGCCTTACAGGAAGGAAAGGATAGCTCCACAAAATCTGCTTTGTTTTCATCCACTTTTAACTCTTTGTATCTAGATTTCTGCTGCAATATATATTTTAAAATAGAAATTGTTAGTTCAGTATTCTGTATAATATGTACAGGACTGTGCAAAAGTCTTAGGCAGCCGAGGAAAATGTGTAGAGCTATTTATCTGGGTAGTACTGTAAGTGTATGATTGCTCAGAATCGAAACGCCACTTAACATTGGAGGATATGTAAATTATTATTAACACAATGACAGCTAACAGAAATATCTTCTGTTCATCCAAAAGTCACTGATATCTTGTTGGACGGCGAGATGAACACCGCTTCAGTTCCCAAACCTCTCCTCAGGGGCACCTCAGCCATTCCATGCATCTGTTAAACCACTAGCTTGCTTAATTAATGCACTTAATTTGTTAAAAAAGGGAGGTGCTGATTAACTGAACATGGTGTGGTAGTGGTCAAGTCAAAAGATACACTGATGACTGCAAATACCAGGGTGATTTTAGGAGAGCTGACACATTTTGACACTTTACAAATGTATTTTTTCTTATCAAGTAGAAAGTGCTTAGGAACATTGGCCAGCTTTTTGAAATAGCATCTAGGGTCACTTGAGATCACCTTCCCATTGGAGCAGAGAATTTTGCATAATCAGCATCTTCAGTGAAGGTCACGCAAGAGTTTGTAGGTCATCTACAGATTCACTTGGATTTAATTTAGGCATTTATAAATCAGCTTTATTTTATACAACTCTTTATAAAATATGTGGAAGAAAACTAAATAACTAAAGCAATTATTTTCTCATTTATTACATTAATTTTACAAAGTTAGCTTATGCAAAAAATAATGAATGACATTTGTAATTTCATTTCCACAAAAGTTCGTTTTAATATACCGGTACTCATATTTTTGCATTCATTGTCTGATTTCACCGCTTTTTTAAATAGAACCAGAGCCTTTTAAATTATAACAAAAGAGTTTCAATACTAAAACACAAAGCAAGCACTTTTATTGATTGCCACTGAGGAATGATGAACACCAAAACAAAATCAAAAATCAGGGTCAAAACACAGGATAGACCCAGAAACCAGTCCCGGGCAATGGGGTTACCAAGTACCAAGAATTATGTCCAGCGAACAAGGTCAGAAATGCAGGCAATAGCTCAGAGATCAATGCCAGACAAACACAAGCACATCAAGTGAATGGTTTATTAAATAACAGACAATACCTCACAACAGAGCCTCATTCATAGAAGGTTCTTATATCTCTCAGAGGTTAATCAAGCAATGAGAAATGTGGCATGTAGAATTCAGGTGAAGTGGGCATGGTTAGTCTGGGCAGGGCAGAAGGAACCCGAGACTGAGATCAGGCTCTGCATTCATATTAATATTAGTAATGAGAAAAGACCTCCATCTCCAAAGAAGATATTTCATGTTGGTTTCTGAATTATCAATGTAATCATTTTTAATGCAATGGTAAAAAATACAGTTCTCTCAGAATGTATTGGCACGCTTGCTTAATTCTGTATAAATGTTGCAAATTTATTGGTTTCATAACAAAAGTCCATTGCTCAGAAAAAGAAATGTTTGCATACCTGCACATATCTTCAGCACAGACATTTTCGCTTTATTAAGTGTCATGATTGTTTTGACTGACTCAGTTCTGTTCTAGTCATTTTGCCATTAATTGCAATTGTAGCTACTGGCCCCTAAAGGGATACTAAACAGAAATGTTTGGTATTTTATGTTATTGCAAAGGTGTTACTAATTAAAAAGCACCCAATGAGACTGCTTGTCAATGAACTTTTTAACTCAGAACAGCTGTTCTAGAACCATAATTTGGTTTTCAATTTAATTCTACTCAAAATGAATGTTTTACATTAAACTAGTGGTTGTTTCTAATGTTATATATATTGTTTGCAAACAAATAAAGTAATGATTTTGTTTATGTTAGCAAATAAATTTCCCATATTGTTACTGAATTAAGCAAGTGTCACAAGAGAGTCTGTGAGCACCGTGTATGTCTATTAGTTAAGGGAACAATAATAAAGAGCAAAAGAGAGCTGCTGTGGCTGGACACTCACTTCAGCATTGTACTGAGAGCAGAGGTTCCAGACGGGGCAGCTCCTCTGCTCGGTGAGGGCACCATTACTAAAGCCCGTGTGCACAGTCCACGCAGAGCCTTTCTCCTATGCTGCACAGGTAGAACAGCAAACAGGTGACACAGAGGGAGCACAGAACACACTGCATATGCAGTGATTTAGCGAAGCCATTTGCTACCGCTACCTGCGTCATGAATGAATATTGCGGGAATATTAAATGCCTTTCCAACGCAATATCTGGAGAATAATAAAATGCGAGCAACATCCATTGTAAGGGTAGAATGTCGTGTGGTTCCCTATGAGGACATTATCTTCTCAGCAGACGGACCCCAAATATAGAAACTAATGTCTATGATTTCCCCCCACAGTAACAAAGCAGACAGAGAAGGATGTGTGAGGCAATCCTTGAACCCATTCAAGCAAAAGGAGATTCACCACGTTCAGGAGCATCTGCATGTTAACACTGACAGTGCATGGGTCCATTGTTTTAATACAAACTGTGATTGTAAAGCCTTCACACATAGGTGCTTAATTTCACTGTTACATAAATATTAAGCGCTTAATACATGCCTGTCTATTTTCCAAATGTCATAACCAGGGAATTGGAACAACAGCGATTACACTAAGAGACCAGACCTCCACGAGTCTTTCCACTAACTGGAGTTATCGCCCTCGTCTGGCTGGAAAGGTCAAATGGTGCCGTTAAATGTTTATTAAACATTTACATGTTAGGAACTTAATCTGTTTCATTTTGCTCCCCCTGCCCAGCTCCCTGTAACTCCCTCACTTTCCCTCCTATACAAAAAGGCATTATATTTTGCCTCTTTTCCAGGAAGCAAAATGCTGCTCAAGGCAATTAATACACATATGGATTAACAACGCTGTCAGGGAAAACTGGCACCCAGATTTACAGCCAGCAGCGTTCACTGTGCAGAAACAAAGTTCAGCTCAACATAAAATACCGCAAGTGACTGAAAACAAATGAAACATCTGCGACAATTCACTACATCTGCATACGTTTGAGAGGGGAAACGTTTGTTCTACCTTGCATTAACTCTGATTAAAACAGAGAATGGCGTGATGGAGGGATATTTGAAGATGTATTGTTTATAATTAAGAAGAACCTAATTGTTTTGTTGTTTTTTTCTCTCTGGTCCAGAGTACACAATCTCTGGGGGGAAAAAAGGAAAAATAAATAAACATCCATGCGGATGCAGCCCTTCTTTGGGATGTGTGGATACGCGCCACCTTGCTCACTGTCAGTATGCTTGCTGTAACGACCACAGAATTCCCATTTATTTTCTTAACAAAGCTGCAGGGGCACCTGGGCCATGCATTGAAATTTCATTAATCTCCAGGAATGGAGTCCAATGGAGAGAAAAATCAAATTCTCATTTGCAAGGGAGGAAAAGGGGGAGCGAGGAACCTGGGAACACTGACCTTTCCATGAACCCGCAGTCTCTGATAACTCAGCTATCAGTCTCAGAGGCAGACAGCTACCAGGCAGATTAGAATCGCCGGCTTTGATTTTTTGAATATTTTGTGCTAAGTTTCAGGATTTAAAAAAAAAAAAAACTTTCTGAGGGTGTCAGTGCCGGGTTTTCTCCGGCCACGTATGCTAAGCCATAGTATTTAGTTATAACCCAATGTAATGTGGGTCATATATGGAAATGAGAAAGGAAAACCTGTTAGCTGGTCTGTTCTTATCCAAATTTCCATCTTACATTTTCCACATTGCATATAATGTAGGATGGATATAAGAAAATGTTAAGATTTTGATGCAGTTTTCAATTATTTCATAGCATAAATCCTGTTTTTAAACTAAAATGTAATCTTAATTAGTTTTATTTTAAAATAATCTGATATAACAATTCACTGGCTGATGTGCAGTTTCCTCCTTGGACAAAGGCCTCCGGCCCCTACTCTATGATGCCAGAGCCCAGGAAAGGTACTCACAGATACAATTTCTGCACAAAAAATGAGGTGACATACTGTAGGAGCAACCAAACTGGAAAGGATCAACTAAAGCCTGTCCATAAAAAAGACAGACACCCAGCAGAGGTGCCTTAACTGGGACAAATGGCAGCAATGTGGGGGGTGAAATCCTGAGCTAAATGAACTCCTCGGCACTTTAACTGTGGCTTAACACTACAGTAATTGTGTCCTAAGAGATGAATGGCACCTGTGTAGGTGGCGACGTCTGGTGAAAACAACATCATCACCAGTCACCGGGCACACCTGATAGAAGGCCCCGCCTCCAAGGCAAGCATGGGTGAAGTTCAAACACATATAATCCAAAGTCAAGACAACACCTTCCAAAGAAGGTTGACTGTACAACTATTTCTCTGTCCATTTATTTATTTTTTCCTATCTTGGAATACATGACTTTTATTAATAATAAAGCGATAATAAGAATTAAACTGAAACTTCTCCCTTGGAAACAAGTCAACGTTCCTCAAATTATGCTTAAGGGTGGTGTAATTTTGTACTAAAATATCTTAAGTACTTAAAAGTCATACAAAACTAATTGATACAAAAGACACTGCACACTTGGGGAATGAGAATGACTCCAGATCTCAGAAACAGCGAAAATAAGTACACACAAGGAATATATATTGATATGATATATAGTAAAATGTAATAATATAATAATATAAAAAAAATTGTAACACTTTACTTGACAGGGCATAAATAATATAGTATTATTCTATTACCTATGTATTTATTAACCACAAACCACATCTTAGTATTCATGCTAATTGGCATGCAAGTCTCCTAAACCTGTTACTGTATTTGTTACTATATCTGAAAATTCTGTAAACTTTTCTAACTACTGAAGGAACAAGAAATAAATAACACAAGAGAAATACTGATCTCATGTTTGTTCATCATTAATGAATCATGACGCATCTTTTATCTCAAGTAGCAAGTATATTTGTCATGATTTGTCCATAATTTGTACTTCCGTAGTAACTGAGTTATTACTAAGCACATGTGCCTCGCTAAGTAAAGTCTTACCAAAAAAAATAATAATTGTGCCTATACATTGTAGACCACAGGATAAATAAGTGTACACTATAATTTAAGGTGTGGAATGTTGCAAATGTTACAGTACAAACTGAAACTTACGTACTGATAGAAACTGATAGTAAACAAAGAAAGCAAATCAAAACATATTAATAAGACTGCATTGTAACTATAACTATGCTTAATTAAATATAACTTGAATTTCAACTCTCCGACAACTGAAGTTGTAGCGACATCACTGCATAATACACAGGCATATTCAGGATAAGAAAGGGTGGGGTCAGCATTACTTATATCGAAGGCTGAAGCTACAGAAATGTGAAGCTAGGAGGCACCAATGTGACAGATGGACCCGGTTAGAGGCTTCCAGTCCTCCATCTTAGAATATCTCCATCTTGCCAGGCAAGGAGTGACTGAGCAAGGGGGGAGCGAAAGTGTGGGAGAGAATGGGGATAAAGACAGTGGGAGAGAAGGGAAAAAGAGGACAAGAAAGGAGGGAGGAGAGGGAAAGAAAAAAAATTGTCAGCAGCAGAAGCGGAACAGTAGCCTTCAGGGAATAGTGTGAACTTTTGAACCTCAATTCCAGAAGCAATGTTGTGCAGAGCCTGTGCCAAGTCTAATAAGGGGTCTTTTTCTATTCATTAAGGCAGGGTATATGGAGGTAGGGAGGGAGGGAGAAGACGGAGAGGGAGCAGGGTGCGTCATCATAGCCCAAGTAATTTACCATGCTCTGAACATGCAGTAGATGGATCTTACCTTCAAATACTTATTAAATCTATGCACGAATGCACTAGGAAAATTAATCTCACTGCTTTCCTTCAGAGGATTGGAATGTGGGACTGGGGACAAATTAATAAATAAAGGCTAATCTAATAATAATAAAAAAGAAAAAGGAGTAAAAGCAACATTTCACGGTTGTTGTTTTTGCCACTTTACAAAACTATTGAGGTGTAACTGCAACATAAGAGATTTTAAAAGCTTAACATTACCAGACCAGGGGAAGCTTTGCATTACTTTCCTACTGTTTTAAGAGCATAAAAAATCTTATTTTGATCTCATCAAAAATGATCACTTTAATGATACACAAAATTGGTTTAAAAAAAAAAAACGTCAGTAAGATTTGTCATATCTTGTATTGTTCTTTACGATGAAGTGATTGTCTTTTTACACAGAGCACAGTGAGACAGCGTAAATATACAATGGAAGGATCAAACACTGTTATGAAGTCAGAAGAGAAATATATACAATTATTTGAAGAGTTATGTCATTATTATTATTATTATTATTATTATTATTATTTATTACATCTATTGAGAAGGTGTACAAAAATAGCTATTAGCTTCATGGCAAAACTGGTTTTAGAGTGTTTAGAGGTTGTGATAAGGTGTAGATAAATCAAAAACAGGACATATTCTTGTACATTACTGTAGCCATGTTTTTCAACAAGGACACCTTGGCTATAGGTTTGGGTACAGTGCTAATGATGTATTTCTGGAGGGGTCCTGTGCAAATCAAATGGCTTGTAATTTCCAAAGTGTCTTAGATCACAATTGGCATCAGCTCTGCAATAACTAGAATATCAGACTTGCAATTAAACTTCAGAGAGTAATTTTGTAAAATATAATTTATGGCCACAATTACGAGAGCTGTAAATACAGCCTTGCCCTTCTCACACGTACAGGTACTCTATGGGACCACAGCTATCGTTCACGCTTCCTGCCAGCTAAACATACATACATTCACGTCTTCAAGTGCAATTATTTAACCTTGATTGGTATGCATCATATAAAACATATGCAAGACAAATCATCTTGCATTTTAACTGCTATAGCTGGGACATTTTCCAGAGGCAGTGCATTAAAATAGTGCAAAAATTGTTTTACAATAGCCATGATAATACAGGGCTATAAAAATGCGCGCCTTGATAAGAATGAGGAAAGGAATTCAAGGTTTTGGTTACAAAATATTTAATATGACGTGCAATATACAGGTCTGCACAGCACAATGAGCCAGATTATAATACCATTTAAATCCGTATGAAAAAAGTCATAAAAAATTAAATACAATAGAATATCAAGCAATGGGGACGGAAATTAAATGGCAGCCTTTTTTGGAGAGTTTCATTAGTGTGGTTGTGATTGAAAATGATGTGATGTGAGGCTGGATGTTGCTTTGTAACCTTTTGAAATCCAAAGACTACTGTGATATTGACTGTACACATCTCTTAGCTGCACCCTTTGGTGTGCCGCTGCTTAAATGTGGCACTCCAATTACAAATTAACTAGCTTCTGTCCTGAAATTAAAAAACACAGCAGTTACAGATAATCCGTAACAAATTGAATGACATTTTTCCCTGTCAAATTAGTCTCAATTCCAACTTCTGCAAGGCGCCAAGACAGTTTGGATAGCAGTTGCCTACAACAGCTGGGACAAGAGAGTAAGCTATTTCATAGTGAATGGGACAGAGCAGAAATCAATTAATAAAATGGCAAATAATACATAATCTTGTATCTGAAACTTACATTTCTGAAAAAGTTGGTTTGCAAAAGATGCAGATGATTGTGAAATTTTCCCAGCGCTGAACTAACAGTAGTGCAGCGGACTGGTAAAAACATGCCAAATATTTTAAAAATGTGCATCCTCTGTCACTGGCACTACTACAAAGCACACAGGAAGCAGCTCTTAAGTCTTAATCTTATTAGTATTTCAGTCCTATGTTCATTATTTTAACTGCAAAAAATCACGAAAATGTAGTTTTTTTCTTTACTTAACAACATGGTAGTGGTTTATTGAACAGTTAATCAGCCTATAAAATGCAAGACGTCTGTTTTATTAAGTCAATTTTGTTGTCCGGTAGGCTCTTCCATTTGCTTGCACGCAGTGCTAAAAATCATTTTTAAATTCTTAATTCGGACATAAACAATCACTTTCATATTTAGAGAATCTCTCTACGTGACCTCTGCGGTCACCATGGCAGCAAGGTCAATAATGTAGACATGATTATACTAGTTAGAGTTCAGACAGGTCACTGGATGACCGGGCAGAAACCCCTGGGTCAAAAGTTCGCCAGCCAGAAGCCTGAAAGCCAATACAGCCACTCACAGGGATTCCACCTCCATTTATTTCAATTCACTTCAGAAGTCTCTGATGAGATTGCAGGCAAATTTTGTTAGCACCAGCTGATGCATATGGACTCCCAAGCCTCTTGCAACAATATCCTCTAAACAAACCCATTCTGCTCCTGGGGGTCATACAAGGTGCAACCATCGCATGCATTTCCTTTTCCTCGAGAACGCATTCCTCCCTTTTCCCCTGATTTCCTCACATTTATTTTTGTCCTTAATTTTACATATGTACTGTACATACATACAAGCATTAAAGGTATTTGTGCAACATCTTCATGTGAATTAAATTATTGAAAAATGCATATATAAAATGTTCTGTAAATTACAAGTGACTTAAAATTTTATTATGAATGAATAGATGTGCTGTAAAAATGTAAGCAGTGTTTTATTGTAAAACAACAGCAACAACAATAATAATAATAATAATAATAATGATAATCCTTTATCTTTTCGTTGCACGTTTCCGAAATAAACCTTTTTTCATATCAGGTAATGACTGTCGCACTGGCAATTGTTTCACAGCTATTAACGTTAGACATTACTACACATTTAATTGTGCTATTAGTAAACAAGTGTGGTCATTTTAAGTACCATTGCACCATTTAATGGGGCGTCAGTGAGTTATGGGATTTCTTGACATCCAGCATGTTGCTTCTGAGGACACAATGGTAAAATGTTTTTTTTACAACATGTGTCATAAAGTACCACAGTACCGAAGTGATACTGAATATTTCATACAAATATAATGATAATTGTAATAATTTTTACCTTAATTTCAATTTCAATATATTTCTAATTATTCTAGCAGATTTTTGCATATCATACGTATTAAATTCTCAGGGTGAAAACAGATTTTCATTAGGTAAACTAATATACTGTATTACTAAATGAATATAACATTTTTTAAAAAAGCTAAACAATAATATAAAAATGTGTAGTTTGTATATTATGATTATACAATAATCCTAGAAAATTCACATCGGTAAAATTAATTTCACATGCTATAATACATTTTTGATGCTGTTTATGTATATAAATAAGTCTAAAAATCATAAGAAAATATAAATTAATGTATACTTAAATCAAAGTAAGGAATATATATATATATATATATATATATATATATATATTTTTTTTCTTTGCAGGATTTCTGCTGTCAGAATTTTTTTTAATCAAGTTAAGGATTTGACACTGCATAGAAACTGAACAGGGTTGGCATCGCTCTATAGTCTTAATTGATGTAAGATACTGCGATACAATAGAAGGAGCAGCATTGCCTTTGTTTCTGCACACTTATCACAGTCAGGCAATACAAAGGAACCGTCAGCATGTGTAAGTCCTGATGCTTCACAGATAGGATGTCAAGCCCTACCTGACACAGGCACAGAAACAGAACAGACTCATCAATCCAGTGGCAATCGCCCAGAACAATGCAGAGCCAAACCTTTCATTTTCAACTGCCCCTGCAACCCCCCCCCCAAAAAAAATCTTTTTTTTTTAAATATGTAAGTACTTCTTTTTAAAAATATAAATGGAAAAATATAAAGTGGAAGTCCATATGTGAAGTTTTGTATTTTCTCTATTATTCTGAACATTTATAGACTCTATATAATTCTTTAAATATGTACAGATATGGATATATCAAGTGGATGTAAAGAGGAAAGGTATGGTAAAACGATCAATCACTCATTATTGGTTAATCACTGACCTTTTATCAGTTACGATGAAATACTTCTTGTTATGCTTTTTAGTGAAATATTTGGCTCATTATGATTATCAAAAAAGAGAATGCTGTGTGAACAACGGGAACAAGCAGCCATCTTAGTTGCAAATTACCTCATAACATAATACCAACCAGCTGAGAGGAAGACCAAGACGCTGGAGATTCTTTAAAAGTGGACAGCATAGTAGCCCGACAAACTAAACCAGCTGGGCAATTTACGCATGATTCCATTAAAGAGAACTGCTTCCTGTTAGGAGGCCTCTCTGACTCAGAGTCAGGGAATCTCTGCACACTCCATTAACAAGGATGTCATTTCACAGTCAAGCTGATGACTCCACATCGGACTCCTTCAAAGCAGTCATTCATTCCTTATGATGTGACTTGTTTTCACAAACATTCTTTTACTGCAAAACTTTGGATATATAGGGTAAATGATTCTTTTTACATGATTAGTAGACATAAATATGATATTATAATTTTGAAAATATATGCAGAATAAACTTCGCCCATGCTTGTCTTGGTACGTTTTAATTATCGATATCTGAAGAGAAATCTAAAGAAGAGCATTGACGTAATTCGGTGCAGCGACACCGTTACACATAGGCGTTCTTCATGCCGATCTGGTCAAGTAAAGCTCTTTTTGACAGTCCCAGTCTCATCGCTCAGCACCTCTCTTGGACAAAGCACTAGTGCCGCCACTGAAGAGACGTGGCGCTTACCAGATCAGACATAGACCTGATAGTATCTGGTGATGGAGTCTTACATCTGGGGCCAGCTCATCTACTCTCAGCAACCTTCACCAAAACAGCACACCCCCATCAAGAATGACCCCCCACGCGTCAGCCAGCGCTACCCTAGTCCAAAACAAACATGCAATTTTTTTACCTCTTTAAAGACGAATTGTTAACCTGCCTCTGGAGCTCGAAGAGCAGTAGCACTGCGTAACCATAACTCCCTTCTTTTCCAAATACACCCCCTAAGCGCCCCTCTCTCCCCTCTCGCCACACCAACCAAACATTCTTTTTTTCCTGTTTTTAAGTCTCGGTGTAGAGAGCTGGCGAATGGCAGTGATGGGTGTGCTTGGGCGTCTAGACGAGGCAGGGGTAAAACTGCGTGCACGGTCAGGTCACTTGTGCGGCTTTCGGGTGAAATGCAGTTCACATTATCATACAGACAGGAGCGACAATGGCGGGTCCATCTGTTCCCGTCAAAGATTACAAATCTTGTGTCACCCACCTCGCTGGAGACAACAAGCCACGCCATTAAATTAAAAAACGCAGAAAACACAAATGGCTTCCACATGTAGAACCCAGTGGCACGCTGCTCGCGACAGGGATCGGAAAGGGATGTGCAGTCTATATCCACCTTAAATACCTCATAAGTAACTAGAGTCAATCACAGAGTTAACCCAGTCCAGCAATTATCCATCCTTTCCCCCGATTTCTGTCATCATTTCTCCAGTTACGGTGGCTGTCATCTGGGAGCCCATCCTTGGAAACATAGCTTGTACAGTAGGGAACATCCAGGACAGGAAGGAAGCACGTTCCAGGATGAGTTCACACACTAAGTGCAATTTGCTGCTTCCAATCCACCTCAATGCGAGATGACTAGAAAAAATCCAGGATGGGAATGCCTGGATGATCGTATGATTCAGCCCTTGAGCTGTGAAAGCAATTATCTATTAATCTAGCAGGTACTCTTCTGTAAAAGTACGGCCTCATTGCATGTTTGACATAAATTATAAGGAAGTACAAACTGTAATTAAACAGTAATGTGAAAAAAATGCAGGTGAGACATGCAGCACATCTGCATCTATATATATATATATATATATATATATATACGCACAATAATTCACATATTTATGGTACCACAATTATTTTAAATAATTGTAAAATAAAAATTTATGTGCCACCTACTTTTCATTTTCTTTTAAAATTTTCTTTCAGATTTGCAATTTATTATTCTTTATCCTTCATCTGATTTAGCAATGGGAAATACAACAAGTTAAACAGAAATGTTGAAGAATTTTAATCTGCAAAGAATTAACATTGCTGCATCGGGACGGTAGCCACGTTTTGCGTGGGTGTAAAACACAGAAACCGTTTAGATCTTGCCAAGTGAGACACCTACTTTGTTAAATGGGCATCGTCCCGTAGCAATATGCTCAGTGACGATATGGGCTTTTGTATTCTATCACACTGAACATGGCGACTGATGAGAGGCTCGAAATATGAAGCGTGAACTGCGGTTGGCCTTTCGGGTCATTATCTTCAGTGTAGAAGCCAAAGACACATTTTCTTTATTTACCCCATACAAGTCTGTTCTCACAAAAAAGGAAAAAAAAATCACAGAGAGGCAGGATTTTGGAGACCCGGAAAGAATTGCATTAAACCCCCCCCCCCCCCCCCCCCCACCCTCGTACAGCACTTAGATATGGGTGGGGAGCAGGCTGCAAAGAGGGGTGAGTGGTTGGGGGTGGTAGGCCAGTTTGTATAGATGCAGTATGCTGATCCCAATTGGACCATAAATGAAATCTTCCCCTGTAGTGAAGACAATTTCATTACTGGGACCTGGGGTCTTCTCATTCCCATTTAGTCATCTTCTTTTTTCTCCCTTCCTCTGAAATTAAACACCCCTTAGTCGGGGTTAAAGGGAACATATCTGTCATTTCATGAGGGTGGTGAACAGAAAATGAACTCTGAACTCTCTCTACCCTTTTTCAGGGGACAATTATCATAATGACTACATATTTCCTGCATTTTTACGTGAGTCAGAATGTATTTGCCTAAAAGGAAGCAAAGAAAAAGAAAGCAGGAAGTAATGGAGTGAATAGGTGGGCCAGTCACATGGTGGCGTCCTTCGGCAGGCTGCCGACTTCAGTTTGCATTTCCCCGCTGAATATCCATAGTTTTCAGGGGCTGAAAATTCCGGCCTGCTCTGCCGGCCGAGCGCTCATGACATTTTCGGTCACTTGGCAGTGCCATTTCGGGAAGATGTCGACATCACACCTGTCCAACTGCTCCATCAAACGTCACGAGTCGGCTGTGAGAGGTCTCTGCTGCCCTGCTCAGCCTTAACACACACATGCACACTGAGGCTGAACATTCCCCTACAAAGAAGCCTTTGTGAGTGGAGCTGGGTGTGTCGACAATGCATACACACCTGAAAAGGTGTCCATTTGAGGTAAATAAGTAACATTGTAATAACATTGCAAGATGTTGCCATGCAGCACATTCAGGTAAAGGATGTTGGAAGGTGAACCAGGGTAATGCTGTAACTAGTTTGGTAATCTGTAACTCAAGGCATGTCGACAGACTAAAACTTCACTAAAAATACAAACCACACAGGGACATATTACTATACAATGCTACTATACTTTTACAGTTCTTTGTAATACAATGCTTGTTACTGAATGATTAATTGTGCAGCATAATGATAATAAATAGTACATTGGCCTTTAGGATGTTAAACTGTGATTTTTGGCATGTATGGCATCTTGGCGCCTTGTCTTGGACTTACCCTGCCTTACCCTGTCCTTCCCAAGATAAGCACTGGATCATCACTACCCTAATTGGATAGCCCATTACAGAAAATGGATGGACAGACAGATAATGGCAAACTGTATATTTAATTAAGACAAAAATGAAACTTCCTTTGCCAGAATTTTCCCCAACATTCTTGCATCTTGAAGTATAATCATTTTCTCTTTGTTCCCCATTGCAGAAAGAATGTAATTCCCTTGATACTGTCTCAGCAGAAATACACATAATCAGTATTTGGACATCAGCACTGATATCCAGTTGGCCCTGGCAGCTCTCATTTATAACGTCCCCCATCTTCAGCGTGACTCTAATGAACCACACACCTGAGTTCACCGTAAGTTCAGCAGGTGCATATAGCATCGTGGACAAAAACCTGTTATCGTGCATTTTAGATCAGCATGAAATGTCCTGCACCTAAATTTCTGCTTTTAAATTGTCAGATCTGAATGGTAAACTCTGTATTATTCTATGAAAAAGGAAGAATCAAGACCACAACATATTTCCACTTTCAACAGAAGAAATTCTTTTTTCCTGGAAGTGACAGAGATCTGTAAGTTTATAGAAGCAGTAGTGAGAATTCTGGCCTACCTAAAGCCACACCTGTGATCAAGCCCAGGTGAACAAACATCCCAGGAGCCTTAAGCGTAGGTCACCTTGCCAGAGGCAACAAAGGTGCAGATGAAAGGTCAGCTGGATACTGTGAACTAATGAAAGAGTGTTCCCTTGTTATGTCAAATCCCATGGTGTACTGCATCAGTGCTATATGTAGGAAACGTGACTCTCCACGTTGCCAGTGTGTGGCAGGTGACCACCACGGCATTTTATCACATGCGCCCCCTCTCCTCGCTCTCCCTGGCATATGCGCTACATCACATGCTCCACTGCAACTATGCCGTTATGCCAGTTTCACCTTGTGACCTCTTCCAGGTCAAGATCAAACAGGTCTTTGAATGAGTCATTCTAACATTCAAGCTTTTAGTTCTACCATTTAGCAACGTTTGATGGAATGACTTTCTTACCTGTAAAACTCACTTTCAACCTCGCTTCCAGTGTATACCAAAAACAAAGACCATTCCATCGTTTCAAAACATTACAATACTCAGAGTCCAGCTTTTGTATACAAAAGGTTTCCATAAACTATAAATATTACCAGTGCTTTACTATTGTTTCAAACTTCAAATTACATTTTCATGCTGTCTTTGAAAATGCCTTATTTCCAATTTGCAATAGCTATATTCACGGCATCTGAAGTCCTGAGCGTTGCATTTGCTGGCGGAACAAGGGCTTCAGGGAGTTAAGGCTGCAGAGACGTGAGAGTGGGCTATAGCCCCTGGCACAGGCAGGACAGTGTATCACAGTGATGGACAACTGTATCTTGCATGAACATAGAGAGACACATGCAGAGAAAAGGAGAAAAGAGACAGGCAGAACCTCTAGGCTACAAGGTTGGATTTCAAAGTGAGGCCGAGATAGATAAAGAAGTAACGAGTGTGTGCTTTTATGACGCAAGTCAGTACCGGCCCTACAGCTACGGCCCCTGAATCAACCAGGTTGAGTGAAAGATATACACCAAGGGGGCAGGGTGCCAGGGCCTCAAAGCCCTGACCCAAAACCCCTTTACCAAGCACCAAATTCAGTATTGATCATGCATTTCCACTTCAAGCTGAGGCACGCGACCAGGACTGTAGGCGCTCTCTCAGAATAAAGACATGCTGTCGTAATTGTATTGACCAGACGGCAGCATGACCATCCCGAGCGACGCACCAGCCTCGCTCACTGCTACGGTCCCCCCCCCCGTCAGCGCTGTATTTGATAACATCTGGATGGCCCAGTAACAACCACAAGCAGGTGTAGAAGCTGTCATTTGTTTCCCTAATGAAGCAAGGACCATTAGCCGGACCTAAAGCGTTATCACCCTGAATAATGATGCCAATTGTCCTGCAACAGCGTCTCCACCCCAAGACGCAGGATTAACAAGCCACCAGTTTTAGCCCTACTCTGACCCCATCCTCTGCTCTCTGCACATCTCTCACTCCCCTTACACTTCTTTTCGCTCATCCCATCTCTCAGGGCTGCTGTCTGCTGGGGAGGCTGAGTCACATCACTATTATCCTCTTTGCAGGGCATTTTGGCCATTTCTCTGACTCTGTTTGCCTCTTATTTTCCTATCCACATTAACCTCTTAAGTGGCAGCTCTGCAAGTATCCCCGCTCATAACCTGTTATGAATGCTTCAATGATCCTCCAGGAAAACAACATTAATCATTTTCTTCCATATAGCATTTAGAACTTGTAACGCACTGAATTCCACAAATATGTATATGACTTTCTAGACAAAGACAGGGCCATTTTTTAAAAGCAAAATCCTACTCCCCCATCCAAGAACATTGCCACCAGAGTAAACCTTGTTCTTTTGTTAGTAAACAGACCTTTTACATAAGTCGCCAAAGCAATATTCACGTTAATAACAGAAAATTGTAAGTATGAAACATAATTATTTACTATGTAGAGGTTTATATTATTACGTATAATATTTTTTTCAAATCAATCTTTTTTTTATCAGTCCTGCCTAAAAATAAAAAAAAATCACAGCCATCATCGAAATCTTGACAGGATCAATTCGACTTTGTAATTTACATTACTGCCACTATATTTGAAATTACTACTAACAAAAATGGGTTAAATAATTACATTTTCCTAATTCATAACCATATAAAATCAATTTTTCCATAAGTTTTATCCAACATACCAAACATGATTATTGTGCCGTGCAAAGATGTTTACAAGTAATGGCACAGCTATGCCACAGAAATAATTAAAAATCATATCTATGTTTTTATTAATGTATTCTTTATAAACAAGATTTCTAAGCCAATGTATTTCAAAGTCAATGTATTTCAATGTACAATAGAGGTAGAAAGTTCTTGAAGCCAAAAGTATACATGGGAAAGAAATATTTTTTTTAGTGTTTCAAATACAGCCATAGAACCCTATGTGCTGTACACACAAAAAATTGAGGCTAAATGCAGTGACTGCTGCAAACATTCCTACAATTTTCTAAATACAGTAATTTTGCATTTACAAACAAACCCTTTCTGGGACTGGATACTCACCTTTTCTTGAATCTACAAATTGAAAAAATGATACATTTTCATTTTTAATACAAGATATTCTCTTTGAATTTAAATATGTTATATTTATAAGTATATATTATATATTTCATATAATTAATAAGACAATGTGAAGTATGCAATGTAAACTGGTGTGAGTTTATATTCAGATAATGTGCAGAGGTCTGCCTAAGTTACAATGTAAACCAATGCTAACCTTGTATTTTTGGCCAATGTAAATAAATTGCAAAGTTCTGCAAATGTTTTAAAATTAACATGAACGTGAAACATGATTTGTTTAGTTATTTTAGAAATTGTTATTTAATGTTCCTTTTTGTTCTTCTTGAATACAGCCCAACTAATGTAAAGATTATATGGAAAGGTACAATTACTTTATATTACTATTTATAAGCACACATTAAATCCTTCTTGTGATACCTTAGCTATTTATATGCAAATGTTATTGACATCTTCGTTCCTGCAAAACTGTTTGAAACTTGAAACAATTGACTACAATTTAAAACTTTCAACCAATTTTATGCCCGATATTTTATAACGGAGGTTCCATGAAAATATGTTGGTCTAGATACTATGCAGTGAATTTATCCAAAAAATCCATATAAAATTATACTGGGAGAGACACACATTTTAAATTCAAATGTTGAAATATTATATTGATGGAGAAGACAGCCTTATTGAAAACATTGTATGTTTACTGACAAAGGATCAGGAAATACAATTCAAAAGTCTATTTCCAGGAAATGTTATTTCAATAATATGGCAAAACCAAGAGTAATGGGATCTAATTTATTAAATTAATCATTAATTAATTATGTATTAATTATTAATGTAATTAATTAATAATTTATTCCCAAAGAGTAAGTCTATAAATAAACATATACATATAATTTGAAAGGCATTATACTTTATATAAACATTTCTAAATTATTTCCCTTCATATACATTATCCTGAAAGGACAATTTACTATAGAAAGCCATGTACACAGTGCCAAATGTAAAATAAATTTTTTTATGTGTAATTTGTAAATGCACAGGCTTAAACTAGTGGTTAAGGGAAGAAAACGCAATTTCTTGCACTGATGCATTGCAAGACTGTATTCGTTCTATGTTATAGTGTTTTGCTATTCAGATGGACTCAAAACAACGCTACTTACTTTTTAAGTCATTATTTAAACCCTATTTTATATTTTGTTTTAGATTATAATTATAGTGGAGTATTATATGCTATAGTATTGTCCTTATGTTATAATTAAATTCACCACATCAAAATTATGACTTGGGGAGAGAGATAGAGAGTGAAGAAAAGACTAAGGTCTCTGTTACCACATAATTCAAGCATCTACAATAGCCTCTAATTCATCATCTCTGATAATGATCCTTCTGGAATGGCAAGCCAGAATATCGGATTTCTGTTGCTTTTTAACCACAACATACAAAAGTTTCCAAATTTAAATGTCTGTTTAAATTTTAGCCAATGTCTGTCACACAGGTATAAACACGACAGGAGAACATTACAGCCCCAAAAAAATGAAAACATGGAAAAAACACCAAAGGCAGTTTCACATCAGAGTTTAAGGGGACAAATCCGGAACAAATGTGTACATAGCTTCCACTAATCCTTACCACTAGAGAGAGCTCTAAAACCCATTTCTGCAGAGATCCAGTCTCCATTAACGACACCCCACCCCCCTTCCCTGCCCCTTCAATATCAACACCAGCCTGCTTACTCTTACCCCCTGCAAGCCACCCCCCCGAGTCAACATAGCAGCCATAACTCATACAGGTGAACAACTGGACAGCCAACGGGAAGACAGATGACAACTCTGTGTCATAAATAACGCAGACAGAAAGGTAAAAACTAAAGAGGCATACCTGAAGCGGACGTAAGGGAACAAACGGCTTAACATAGCACAGAATAACCGAAAACGATGAAGAAATGATCAGGACAATGAGACAGCCTGATGGGAAATGCAGGCGTGCGTGCGGCCGGCCGTCTTCTACACCCACAGATAACTGAACTTTACGAGAACAGCTTCATCTTCTGTGGTTACTGGAAAGTACAGCAAATAATGGTTTACACTTCCAGGTGGAAATTATGGAGCAATAGAGGCCAGGAATGAGAGTAAATAGGGCAGGGATCTGTTCTTCCAGTCCAGCCACTTCCTTATCCTTTGCATGGCTATTATCTCACACATCCCCAGCCATGCAGAAGAAACACACACAACAATTTTTCACAGATTTCATTTGCTGTGTTCACTGTGCTCCCCCCATAGTAAAAGCTTGTCTGTGTCTTATTTCACCAAGTTATGTAAAAATTTATGTGAAACTGGATCACATCTGAAAATGATTTGATCTTTCCAAATACTTTAATATGTCAACTCTCCACTAGACACAAGACATTGAGCGTATCATTGGACAATATGCCCTTACAAAAGCTGAAACCGAGCCAGCACTGTGCAGCAAACTCACAGGTGACCACTGGAGGGCGATCTGCAACTCTAAATCCACAGTGAAGAATTCTGCAGCATGACAGAAGCACTCAAGACTGACTAAAAAGAACAAAAACAGCCGCCAAAACTCCCAAAACCCAAAACATATGCTTGATACATGTTGGATCCATGTAAGTAACGCAGCATTATCTTATTATCTTAACACATCTACAACTGGTACTTGTTTTGTGCAAGCAGACACAGAACGACACCTGAACTCACATTCTTGAGGACCTTCATCTTGATAGTCAGAGGCTACTGACACATCATCAGATGGCACAGAGCGACCCACGCCAATGCTCTGATTGTCATCTGAACTTTCCTCTTGTCTGGTATCCCCTGGAATAAAGAAAATTCAGGATTAGAAAAATCAGGTCTATTCTCGGGCATAAGCTTTCATCAAAAGATATAATTGAAAATGTCAGAATAATACCAGTGAATGAGGGTTTTATTCATTCTAAAAGAACATGGGGATTAAACAGAACTGTGAACTATGCAAGCAAAAAGAACAAAAGAGAGAAGGTTAGGAGGCCACACTGTGTCCATGACAAGCCCCGAGCAGTGAGCCCGGCAACGTGAGGCACGAGGACACTCGCAAAGGCAAGTATATGCACAGCCTGAGAGTATAGCAGGCCATTATTACAGGAGTTTCAATTAACAAAGCAAGACAAATAAAGGTTTTGTTTGATTGATGCTTTTTCACTAAGAGCTCCATTGCAGGGAAAAAAAACACAGTGTGTCCATGCCTTTGACATATAGAGAAATAACAGAGGTAAAGTTAGACATATTAACCGTTAAAAGCTAACAAAGTACTGCCAGAAACATAGTTTGGGGCTACCTCTGTTTTACTCTAAAAAGCAGTCACATAAGAAGGGTTTCAGGGGAGGAATATGTGTCGTGACTCAGATTGCGGAACCTGTTCTGACAACCATCCGTAAGCATACATTGCCCTAACACAGCAGACATGGTGGCAATTGACAGGATGTTTCGCTGGATAAAGACATTAGCTATGCAGGAACTGTATAGAAGGATGACAGAAACACAAAAATTCTGGAACTCATATTAAACCTCATTGGTCAAGAATCCACAACACCTAAAACTGAATTTGACACGTCGCATAGGTATTAAGAATAATCTCCGCCATCACACTCGGGTCACACTGTTAAACCTAAGTGGTTCTAAAGTCATAGAATAAAACCACTCAACACAAAGCCCCTCAGTGCCTATCGTGCACGTGTTAAGATAAGTCAAGGGATTATGGTCCTTTATATAAAATCTCCCATTTTGCACATGCGTACAATGCAACAGGACACCCTTCCAGGGCCAAACCCTGCCTTGTACGCGCAAGCAGCAAGTGCAAACATTACACATTTCTTGTGATTATGACCCATTTCGGAAGATCCTCCTTTCGTCACAGGTTTTTTTTTCCAGCCTCCCACATGCAGCAAAGGCATAAATAAAAGAGACAGATGGGTGTGCTGTCGGACCAGACAGAGTGTTAGCATCCCGGCCTCTTCAGAGCTGGTACAGAAGCTTTAAATCACACACTGGGCTGGCAAAGGCTGATCCACACACTCTTGCGAGCATAGCTGTAAAATAAGCCAGCGTCTGCCTATTCTGAGACCGCATGCCATAACTGCAGGCATTTACTTAGCATATGCTAACAATGTGCATTCTAACAAAATGAGATCAATTGATTGGGCAGCATTGTTTAGTTCATTTTGGTTTCCCTGACACCAGTCACCAAGTACCCAGTCTTGTATAAACGTAACTAAAAGCTCTAAATCAGAATGTGTACATTACTTAGTGAAAATAATAATTATAATTATTTTTACTGAGCTTTAACCTGTATATTAATCTTTTACAACCTGCTTAGTTTGATCCATTTCCTTTTACAGCAGATTTTACACCAGTGAAGCAAGAACAGCTGTAATACTAGCAGGAACCTTATGAGGGCACTACACACTGATTTGGAATAAAAGCGGATAATGGCACAGTGAGTGGGGGATGGGAGGACCTTAAATGACAGGGACAAAATCAGAAAAATCTATGCAAATCTAAAAATAAAGGATACATGCAGATGAAGAATCTATTATATGCTGCAGAAAACTCATTGTATACAGACGTTTATTGATGCATCAATAGTTCACGAGAAATAAACAACATGAATATTCAGAATGTTTTTCAGAAATAAAAATGTTAATAAAGGAAGCTCTTATATTGCTTCAAGAAAATAGTTATGAAATGAATAGCAACATGTTTATAGCAAAAAACAAAAAGATAGTAATCTATCCAAACATTTCAAAACTACCGCAGGAAAAAAGTTGAATTATGCTTTTTTATTGTGTGTGTGTGTGTGTGTGTGTGTATGTGTGTAGCAAAAAACTCATAATAATTTAAAAGTATGGCTCTGAAAGAGAATAATTGTATATAAAATGTAAGAATTTAGCAGTCATATGTATCTGCTTAACTCGAAACACCGGGGAATTTCATTTTTATTAGCCGTTTGGCAAGTATTGAAAACATTGCACAAGTGGTCTTGTTATTTTTAAAGAGAGAGGTCAAATGAGAATTTTCATCACATCCGTCACTGCATTAAATTGCTACCGTTACATTCCATTTAGGCATACAGTAAACAGCATTAGAGATGCAATTAAATTAATCTCCAAGGTCAACAAGCCTAATAGCATAATAAGACCTGAGCAACTAAGCACAGTTATTACCCAGGTCGTTCTAAATGGGATCATTCATAAAGATGTCTGTGGGGAGCCAAAATGTTTGTTTTAAATAACACAATTTAATGCATATGTATAAAACTAACTTCCAAGTCATAAAACTTGTTGAGTTCATGAATGCAGTTGGAAATTGAGGCAATGGAAGCGTAGAAAGCAGTGAATGTATCATTCTGGTGAGCCAGTCTCCATGGGCCTGTTTATGTTCTGAGTGTAACCAAGAACATGACAGGACAGTAAAAACACACAAACACCAATCATCTGGCTTGCCCACCAGGGTCACATTTAAATTTATGGGAAAAAATAAAAACCATTTAAAGTACTAGCAGAAGAAGACGGTGCAAATAACTACCGCATTTTTGATCCACGGCGCAGTCTACTATTTAGAAGAGTTGCAATTATTAAATAAGATGTGGTAACTCTCTTCGGATACTTATGATGAACAAGAGCAAAATCTAGACCTTGGCACACACACTGTGCAAAAATAAGTCAGCATCCAATATGGTCTTTTCTCCCACCCAAGCATAAAGCTAAAGCTCAGCATAGGCAGAATATGAGAAAAATGAGAGCTATCAGCTATTATTGGAGCCCGAAACAAACGTGAGAAAGTGAAGCGGGTTCGTCATGTGACTGGAAATTCTACCTAAATAGGAACCTTTGGCAGACTGTCAGCTGCTGAAGTATTTAATGACAGTCCTTTTGGTGAATAATTTGTACTACCTGTCCCAGTTGATTAAGAATTAATGTGTTGTCAATACTGTTACGTTAATTAAACGTAATTTAATATGTTTAATATGCATTGAAGAAAGTTGGATTAGGAATATATCCTTGAAGTTGTTCTCCTTTTCAAAAGAATATTTGCACTCACGGCATTCAAGGTAACACAAAGGTAATCTATTGTAGAAGCAGCAGCAGTTTCAGAAACAATCAAGCACGCTCACAATGTCTCACAAAGATAACTGGCACCTAAAGGGTCATCCATGTTGCTTTACAGAATTCCGTAGCAGCATTAAATACAAATTTGCTTCCAGATTTCTTACCAATATGAATGAACCCTAATGACAAACTATATTATTTGAGATCAAATACAGGTGACACTATGATTTCTTGTGCCAGTGTCAAGGTAAGATGCCTTTATTGTTTTCTCATCTTCTTCTCCCCAGTAATGTTCCAACTGACTGTAATTCTCTCTTCTAGCAGTGAAACTTTAATTGACTACATCTTGCACTTGCATTCTAGCCCAGCAGCTATGACAACTAGAAGTAATAGGGCTTGTTTTCATTTATTGCCGTATAGAAAGAAAGGCCAGGGGAAACTAACACGCTGAGATATCTACACACACCATACAGTATCTAAGGACACGACACAGTTCCTTAGATTAACAGCTTTATTACAGCAACTTCTGTTAGGTCCCTGTAAATGAAGTTGGATTTTACTAAATACTGGACACTCAGTTTGTTATATGTAATCCTGTTTTGACTGAGATTATATAACGGTTAGCAATGTATCCAGTTAATTGTTTATCCCCCTGACTGCAACATATGCTATGCATACCTTAAAATTTGGTTTGTTAGACAAAAAAGAAATGCCTCTAATAGTTTGTACATCATTTTTTATTCTCTGCACAGGAGCAGAAAACCCCTTCATTTAACCAAATGTTAGTTAGTTACCAAAGGTAACTGTGGAAAAACCGTTGGACTAAGTACAACATCAAAGTACTTGAGCTAAAAGCACAAGCCGACATTTGTAAGCATATTTTTGCTTAAACACGGCAAAAAAATCTGTTTGCAGTACTTTGTCAGAAGTCTTTTCTTCTATATTGTTTACTCATCTTTTCTCAATATCAAGGTTATCATTCCGCAGTCATTCTGTCTGAGCTTCACAAAGGCACTCTGCATAAATTGTATGTCGAAGGTGCAAAACTAAACAGGCTTTGATTGATTGTGTGTTGCCAGTTTTTGCCTTTGCTAACATTCAGCTGGAGAAGCAACACAAAAAGGACCATTGAGTGAAAGCTAACGGCACTGCGTCCTCACACACTGCATCAATAAGGATTTTTATGGATTTATGACTAACAGTGCGTGGGCGTCGTCTTTCTTTAAGGAGAGGATTCTGGCCGATTCCAAAGGCGTGACTCACCATGCATCCACACCCTATTGTAAAACATCACAAGCCAAACGACGAACAGTCACAATCTGTGACAATCCATGACAAAAAAAATGAACTTGTGCTTATACATTAATATATAGTATAAAATCCGCATAAAGAAGCACAGTCGACAAGTGAACTCTTAAAAAGACTTAATTTTATGACGTATCTATGGAAAAATGCATATTAACATTATAATCACTGTGTAATATGCACATTTCTGATTATTAAGGACTTTAAAATAGAATGACCCTGCAAGGCTGAATAGCACAAGCATTAAAGATGAATGGATGAATGAATGAATGAATGAATGAATGAAGGAAGGAAGGAAGGAAGGAAGGAATATCAGTAATCCATGAATGACTGTCAGACTCATGATTAGGTTAGAATGAATGAACTTTAAAATATATATATAAATATATCTTAATGAACTACATTAGCTTACTTCAGTAGATACTTAATTGGACATTATTGCATGAAGGCTCATGTGTAGATTTTCTGTTGGTGGTACACAATGCCGTTGTACTGAAAAAAGTCTGATACTTGTATAGATTTCAGTGACCCACAAGTGGCCTCAAATCCGCTTCTCAGCCAAATAACTCTGTATAATACATACACACATACATACACACATACATACATACATACATACATACAGTATGTGTGTGTATGTAGGTTCTGTATATATTACATTGTTAGGACCATTAAGTGGACCATATTTTCGGTTTCCACATGAGGAATTCAATTCTATAGAAATATGTGACAGAAACAAACTTAAATTTTGCTTGGTTACTTATGGTAAAGGTTAGAGCAAATTGTCCGTAAAGTGTGGTAAAACTGGAAATTTCCTTACTTTTGGGGACATTTTTCAGGTCCCATTTGGATAAACTCAATTTTATAATTATAATAATAATCTGTGAATGCAATCAAAAAAGTAAAAAAAGTTTTGTATTTTATTTGGTTACTGATGTTTAAGGTTAAGGCTAGGTATGGGTTATGGGTGTCGTGATTGGGATTAAGGTTTTTCCCAAAGAAATAAATGGAAGGTCCCCATGTGGATAGGTACTCCAATGTGTGTGTGTGTGTGTGTGTGTGTGTGTGTGTGTGTGTGTCAAGTTATATATATGTACTACTGGATGAACTGTCTTGATTTTGCTGCTACTATGTATACCGTTACACAAATAGGACCGTACAAAGACTCTGCTTTTTTAATCAGCAACACCAACAAAGGCGGTGTGATACAATCAGCTTTTTCCCCATTATTCACTGTTTATCTTTAAACTGATAAGGGTAGAAATTAATTATACTTCACTGGATAAACAAACTTTTGTCTGCCATCCAGAAACATCCAGGGCCTGGGGACATGTCCAAACACGGAGGGGATGAAAAGCCCTTCTTCAGGAACACATGCAGTTTTGTTTTCCTATTGATTATGAATTATGAGCAAAAAATATCACATAAAATATTTAAGAAGTTTAAAAGCTAATGTGCTTTGTCTAATTTATTATTATTATCATTATGCTGCCAATTTGCGGAATTAAATTTTTCTCTAGTAAGAAAATACCTATTCCTAGAATCAACTCATTGTTCAGGTGATATTATAAAGTGTTCAAGGATGAAAATTTGCCCATTATGACTGGACTGAATGATTCTGAATTAATATTATATCATCAGTCATGGGCAAACTGCTCTGTTTGCAAATCAGAATGGTCCCAGTGAAGATCTGAAGGCTTCTTGTTTCCCATTCACTATAAGAAGTAACAGATTTATAGCTAGTTAAGATTAATTTCACAGTCTTCAGAGAGTAGTATCATTTGTGGTGTTTCTATGCACTGCTTCCAATCACTATCAGCAGAAGATAGTTTATATGGCAGAACTACAGCAATCATAAATGTTAAGAAGAATTCTCCTTATACTGAATTAAGCAAATATAAATCCTAAACTAAAGCCCTAATCTGAAATTTATATGTATTTCAGAGCAAATTAGGAACTCACGTGTGTTATGTCAGAACCACTCATTACTGGTTCTTCACATACAATTACTTCAAAATAATACTGCCATTTAAGAAAAAGTACCAGCCCATAGAAAGAATGGGTACAGCTAAGCTTTGGGGTCAAAATATGTCAATTACAAGAACACTGACGCAAACATCCTGCAACAGAACTCCCCACTCCTCGTGGGGCCAAACTGGGCAGAGATTCTATTACAGTTTGACCTGTAATGGGACAAAAGAGCCATGGAAGTGCTCAGCTGCCAGTAACATGACAGCAGCACGTCCACAGCTATACTGTGTCCTTACATCAAGGCCTCGTTTATTGGCTTTTTCTGGTTTATCCTCGGTTTGTGATAAATGGCTGCAGCCTCTGAAAGGTGGACTCCTTCTGCCTATGTACTCAGTGTGGGATGATTGAAATCTCCCAGCTTTATTATTTTTGTTTATTTCAGTTTAAAATGGCTTATTCCACATTGCACTGTCTCTGTTAGAAGACGCTAACATTAACATTGAGGGTTAAAACGTGAATACCTGAGCTGACAAAGTATACATGCTATATCAGACATTTCTCAAGGAGACCACTGCACACACACACACAATTTATATTTTTAATGAATATTTTTTAATACTTATATTGTTCCTAAAGTCTTGCTAACTTAGATGCAGCTACTCAAACGTCATTATTGCGGTCGTTAAACCTATTTATTGCAATGAGTCGTTGGTGCTATAGACCCGATGGCTGTAGTGAGGAGTGGGGGAGGGGTGAGCTTTGAGTTCCTCTGTTCCATTGGGAGGCGCTGCAGTGCTCTCTGAAGCCTGAGGCTTCGCGTGCCGTGTGTGTGTGTGTGTGGGAGATTATTCCCCGTGAGATAAAAATCACACTCCATCTCAATTTCTCCACTTAAAAAAAAGTACAGCTATGTCATGTGATACAGCATCTCTGAACAATCATGTCACATGTTACAGAAACCTTATGGAAGGGAAGTGTGTCAACCAGAAATGCAATATTTGAGGACAATTTTGTCTGGATTTGTTGGTCTTGTAAAAAAAAAATAGAGAGCTGCTTTGTGCTACTTCCTTTTATTCATATCCCGCTACGAGCCGGTGACCTCATTTCTTCATCATGCATGTGAGCGTCACACTAGGTGAGTCTTTCGGTAACGCATGGGGAAAGCGTGATGATGATGATGAATTGTCCCGCCTCTCAGTCAAGCATCAGAGAATAAACTGTTGCCATTTACTGATCACATTTCATGTACTTTTTTGACCAAGTCCTGCTTCTTCTTGAAAATGCTGAAATGCACGCGGAGGACAGTTGTTGTGTGTTGCCACAGAAGCAGAAAATTCAGCTTACAGACCCGCTGTGTTACAGACAACTTTGCTTTATTCCACCAGAGTAGAATGAAATAAGCAAAGTAATCACAGGACGCCCTTCCAGCTATTTCTGCTTAAGAAATTGAGATGAAGAAATTAGCTTTTAACACAAATTTTTGTTTCAATTTAATCTTCACCACCGGGGGCACTCTCTACCACCACGAAGCAGGCTGCATGCTATCACTACCTCTGTCTATCTCATTGGTAGGAAGCAGCAAACCCACTGGTAGACCCCTTAGGGAAAAGTATAATATAATTGTTCATGTACACATCTAAATATGTTTATTCACTGTGAATATGGATACTTGACAGCAGCACTGCTGCTTCACATCTCTGTGGCGGTGGGTTTGACTGGTGCCTCAGTTCTCAGGCTGTGCAGGTCCACATTCTCCCTGCGTTCACATCAGTTTTCACTGGCTACTCTGGTTTCCTCCCACAGCCCAAAAATATGTGGTTAGGTATAAAGTGACAACCGATGTTTCATGGATAGACAAACTGATTTTTTTCCTCACCCCGTGTAAAAGCAATAGATGGCATGGCAACAGAGTGGGTTGCATTGTAGTCTCACACCTCCAAGGTTCTGGGTTTGAATCCAGCACTGTGCTGATGGAATCTGCATGGGTTTTCCTGTTTCGCGTGGGTTTCCATGAAGTTAGTCCTGGCCCCTGGGGACCCGCAGACAGTCCATATTTTCACTCTCCCAGCTCTTTCTGACAGGTCACATTTTGCTCCATTTTACTTCCTATGGAGCCGGAGCAAAAATGTGGACTGTCTGGGGGTCCCTAAGGACCGGGTTTAAGAAACATTGAGTTAGATAAACCAGCATCCCTAAACAGCTGACTGTGTGTATCTGTATGTGTGTGTGTATGTGGTGGCTGCGTTTCTGTGTGTGTCTGTACTGTATGTGGTGGCTGAGTTTCTGTGTGTGTCTGTATGTGGT
>JABFDZ020000097.1:28691002-28707355 GCA_019775955.2 Pollimyrus isidori
GGTGTCCCTCCTGAGGCTGCTACCCCCGCGACCCGAACCCCGGACAAGCGGCAGTTAATGGATGGATGGATGGATGGATGGGTGTGTGTCCCTGGCAATGGATTAGTGTTCCATCCAGGATACCCCCAGCCTGGTGACCTCTGATTGGGTGAGTTGGATAGATGCTGGGATGGTCATGTTTACCACCTGCAATTGACACACTGCACTTTTTCAAAATGTACTAACTAAACGGCCAAATGTACCTGAACTGTTTGTTTTTGCGTCTGTCTGGGTGGACCTTATCGAAGAGCATGAGTAGGGAGCTACCGTAGGCATAAATGTGAGCCTGAATCCTTATCTCTAGAGCTGTGGAAAACTTGCTAACTTCTGCCCTGGAGTTCTTCAGCAAAAGTTGAATGAATTTAGGATTCTGAAAAATACAAACCAGAAAACCAATGGATGCCTTCAATGCATGACGGGGGGGATCTATATGATGTTCCATATCCTGATGCCAATGCCGCTACATGCTGCTAACAAAATTTAAGGGAGGTTTTATGAACATTACAATGAAGTTAAATGCCTTCTAGGGTCTCCCCAGTCACCAAATCCAAACATCATTCAACTTAATTTTGGAAGTCATGGAGCACAGAATGAAAAACACATTTTTTCTGCTTGACGACTGGTCCGATATCCCTCAGCATTCCAAGAAAGATGTTCTGAAGCTTTTCTTAAGGTAAAGGGGAGGCTCAGATTATTATAGGGTCTATGTTATGAATGTATTGTTAGAAAATTCCATTACATCCTTCTGAGACCCAAGGAAAAAAAGTGTCCTTCAATTTTAGGTTATTTGTCTTTGGAGGAAACAAGACATTTTACAATTTAGATTTTTTCAAATTTACTTTTAATTTCACAGCATGTCCGCTTTAGTGTACAACAGAAATAAATATGTTTCCTAACATCAGTGAAAAGATAGGTGCAAAAATAAAATATCCACTACAATGAATGGGTGGGGTCTCAGGAGGATATCGCCCTATAATGCTATATATGACTTATGTTCAAAAAAACACACACTAGTTGTTTATTATAACCCACATCTCAATAAAGGAAACTTTAAATTAAACTTAACTTTGAACTTTAAGTTTCTAATATGCATCCAACTGTTACATATTCAAAAAAATGTATCATAAAGTGCAAAAACATCACAACACAGCAATGCATGGAAAGCTGTATGGATAGTGAGCCTTTAGGGCACATGTTTAATACTAGAAAGAAATCCAGGACTCATGTTTTTTAAAAAATTATTGGTTCTTTCAAGACATGACAGTTTTGCATTGTTGGGGATTTGTTGATGCAAAACACTTTTACAATTTCCACTAAATTCAGCACATGTATATGTGTATCTCGAACAGAATTCTGCTGCATAAAGGAATGTCTGACGAGAGTCCCCAGTTCTCCCCCATTCTATAAATACTGTATCTGAAGGCCCTTTGAAGCTTAGTCTTCCTGTGGAGTAACAATCTGCTGTAGTGGAACCTGTTTAAGGCCCAGGAAGTGGAGCCTGGGACTTGATTTGTAAAAAAGCCCAGGACAACGGGGCTCAGCAGGGGTACACTGTGTCTGCAGGGTTTCTCAGATCTTTCTGTTTTTTTAGACCTGCTTGTTGGAAAGATAAAATATCATGTTTTAACATGTTGTTAAGCTAACAACTGTCTTATTTTATTTAAGAAAAGAACAAAATTATTAAGCAATCAATAAGTAATAGACTAAAAACAAAGGTCATCCTAAATAATGCTAATTAAACATCATTAGACACACAGCTGCGAAAACTTGTGATAACTAAGAATTCAATGTAAGGAAGCCTGTTTTCTGAAAGTCAGAGAAACAGAACAGTTGTTCTCTCTTCTATGGAAAACTGAAACATTTCCAAATCCTTTAAAAAAACAGAAAGAAACGATGCTGGCTTGTTTTATTAAATATTAAATAAATCTGGTTTTATTAACCCGTCTCAAGTGGAATTTAAGCTTTTCAAGCCAAAGATTGTGAAATTATTTATTGCAGCCAATAGCTAGGTCATAAATAACAGACAATTACAATTCTCCTGTACTACACTACTCTGTGCTTCTTTTACAGTCATGTCTGCTTTCCTCTTCGCCTCTCCTAAATTATTACCACACATTTGTCTTAATCCTACATCGTTTTACTTCGGAGCAGTAATAAATGATCTCCTGAAAGATTAATTGCAGAGAAACATAAAACACATTGATTGAGAAGACAAAACGTACCCAGAAAATTCTTGCAAGGCAACACACTCGCAAATATGTGCACAGAAATGTCAGCGACTAGCTTGTGTAATTCTGTTATTTGCAAGTATAGATTTTTCTATGAGGAGGGCGGCATAAGGATTAAACAATCCTTTTTTTCCATTTCAGTCTGCTTCCTTCATTTCATTGGTGTCCTTTGTGAGAAGCGTTCCAATTAGATTCATGATAATTATAAAAATACTGCTTATTGATCCCAGGAATTTATATGCACCTCTGAACACCACATGTTGCCATACGGTCAAGGGTGAAAGCCTTTGCATCTCTGATAGCTGCACAAATGCCTGTAGCATCTCCTGACAGATGCAACTGAACCCCACATCAATGCAGAATGCCTACAGCTACACACTCTGTCACATTTATTCTTATGTGTTTTACATTGAGATTTAAGGGAATATGTCTTTTAATGCACACATGCCCATTGAAATGATGCATTGAATAAAAAGATGGCACCCATATTAGCTGCGTTCTGTGAACCGATTTCCAGCCTAATGTCATCCCATTTATATACCATAAATGCACTGATGAAGGCTTGCATCTCACTTGTCATGTAATGGTTTTGGAACACCTGCCATTCTGCTGTGAAAGTAAATAATGTTAATTACACATTTTCTTATTGGATAGTAAAAAATATTTTGCTTGTGATTTAAAATTGTTGCGAGTAGTAGAATGCGTACATGTTAATTCCAGTGTCTGTTTAAAGTACCTCCAAACTAAAAATAATACAATTTCCTCTCGTGAAGCTCCTATGAATTAAGGATGAGCAATGCAAAAAAAGCACTTGTAAATTCATCATATAAATTCAAACATAATATATTTCAGTTTGTATATTGTGAATGCAGAGAATTAGTGTATTTGATCTGAAAATGTTGCACAGGAAATTCTAAATCTTTATGTTTTCTCTCATTTATTCAGGAAAGATTCAAACAAGAGTTGTACAGAAAGTCAAGCCAGAAAAATCTGAAGACTGGGCCAAGTAATATGGTGACTATCAATGAAACCAGATGTTCAACAGCTCACTTTGCACACACTGAAGCTGACTAATAATTTTTCATTGTCAGCCACAATGATAAGGTGAAACGGGGATAATAAAGGCACATGCAGAGACTTTGATCAAGAAAACGCTGGCCTGGTTTTCAGGTCAGAAGGAGGGAGCTCAAAGTAGAAGTTTTTAAAGAGATGCAACCCTAACCCTATTTAGACGCCTAACACCTGTGCAACATCAGCTTCATTACGCAACTATCGGCTGGTAGCGGCTGGAAGGAGGACACGGGTCGGAGCGCCCGATTCTGGAGACAGCGATGATCATACAGCGAATACAAGTGAAAGGTACGAATTATAGCAGCCTATGGAAAAGCCAGCTTGAAAGTAAAATGTCATCAGCGTTTCACTGAAATGTGGTGGGATTGTTCATTGATGATGAAAAATAAAATCAAAAGCAAATATAAAATGAAAGAAACATGAATTTGTTCATCGTTTTATTCATAACATATATGATTAATATTTCCTTCGTCCTTACATTTCAAGCATCTGTTACTATTCTTGGTTTCCTTGTCTTTCTTTAGTGCTAACACCCTGTCTTACGACAATCAGTCTGTCGCATTTGAATATAGCAGAAAGGGCCATCTCCACCACCCATCTCCCCTGCAATCCCGACCCATGCTCTTTCTTATGCAATTGGGAAGGTTCACGAACTGCTCTCTGACTGTTGCCTTGAAGGAGGGAGGGGTGTGGAAACGGGGAAGGGCAGTCATGCTGTCCAGGCTACTATAGCCTACCTCTCCCATCAATAACGCGCATGGTGACAGCGCTGAAGGGTGCACAAAATGGCCCCGGCCTCATGCCTGTCATCAAGATCAGGCAACAATGACCACAGCTTGCATCCCACATAGCTGAGGGACAGGCGTCCCGAGCACCAGTCCCCTTTATCCGCCAGCAACTAAACCCCCTTCGCTTGGACACCAAAGCACTCCTCTCCGCCTGCTTTCAGCGTGTGCAGCTGTTTTTAGACCAAAACATAATTACGTTGTCTTCTTTCTCTCTCTCCCCCTCTATGCCTTCATGCTGGCCTGTGTTCCTCTGCCCTTATGAAAAAAAAGAATAGGAGGGAGGGGTGAAGCATCTGTCCTGGGCTCTGCAGGCTTCCCCCACCTGGAGGAGTTCACCGTGTGCCGCGTCCAGCTCCTGCTCTGCCGCTCCTCTTAGCCCTTCCAAAGCATTGGCTGCACACGGCCAGCAAAGCGTCCGCAGTCTCCTATTAGGTAACACTAAAGCAAACAAAAAGGAGAATGTGTATTAATATCATGGAATTTAGAGTGTCACCGCCGAAGAACGCCAAATGGGCCAAGGAGACGTGCATGAGCATCACGGTTATTTATATGGCCTGCAAAGTGACAGGAACACACCACCCTTCCCTGTTTTTGCTGAGTAACGGGTTGAGCACTGCTAAGAAGAGACTGGTCAAAGAGGCTTTGTGGATTTGTTTAGTTTTCCTAGTATATACATTTAAGTATATTTCATTCAGAGACATGCACTTTATATGTCACTCTCTCCAAAATATATTAGTGACGCTGTGCGTCACATACAGTCATGATTATCACACAAGGTCTCTAGTAGTAGCACTGGTTTTACGTGGTTGTGAATGTCAGGCACTGTTTAAATAGGATAAAAAACATATATAAATCTAAAGGCAGTTGGGTGGTATTTTAAATAGCCTGGAGAAGGTAAGGCATCGGATGGCAATTAACCTGGAAAACTACACTCTTTTTCTATTACAAGGTGATTATTTAGCTGTCTTTAATTCACTAAAATATAATAAAAAATATTTTAAATATAATAATATACTGCAAAACATGCCCTGCATAGGACCGCCATCCTGTCAGGGCGTACCCTGCCTCCTGCTCTATGCTCCCTACTTTACATTCTACTATGATCCTATACTGAATAGGCAGCATAGATGAGTATATGGATGAGAGGAGAAACTGAAGATCTGCTTGATTATGTACGATATAGGTCATTGAAATGTGTTGCTGAGAGAGTAGCAAACCTTTATGGATGTCCCTCAATAAGACCTTGGACAGGCAAAGTTTTACACCCTTGTACGAATTAAGTGAATAAAGTGTCACGATATGCAGATGAATTGACGACAGTTAAATGGACATCACAGTCATATTAATTCAAACTTGTCACCTTCGGTGATAAGTGTTTAGATTTAGGACCTGGTGGATCGATAATGAAATTGTATGGGAATAACCCAGGATGGGGCACCAATTCATCGCTGGGCACATGCACTATTCATGCCTATCCATCCACTCAGCTCTAACCACACTGACCAGTCCTGCCAGTCTGTGGGCACAGTGCCTCCTCTATCCATCCACCAAACTCTAACCCCACCCGAGCAGGCCTGCCAATCTGTGGGCACAGTGCCTCTTCTATCCATCCACACGGAGCTCTATCCCCACCCAAGCAGGCCTGCCAGTCTGTGGGCACAGTGCCTCCTCTGTCCATCCACTCAGTTCTAACCACACCCGAGCAGGCCTGCCAGTCTGTGGGCACAGTGCCTCCTCTGTCCATTCACCGAGCTCTAACCCTACCCAAGCAGGCCTGCCAATCTGTGGGCACAGTGCCTCCTCTGTCCATCCACTCAGCTATAACCCCACCTGACCAGGCCTGCCAGTCTGTGGGCACAATGCCTCCTCTGTCCATCCACCAAGCTCTAACCCCAGCCGGGCAGGGCTGCCAGTCTGTGGGCACAGTGCCTCCTCTGTCCATCCACTCAGTTCTAACCACACCCGAGCAGGCCTGCCAGTCTGTGGGCACAATGCCTCCTCTGTGCATCCACCAAGCTCTAACCCTACCCGAGCAGGCCTGCCTGTCTGTGGACACAGTGCCTCCTCTGTCCATCCACCGAACTCTAACCCCACCCGAGCAGGCCTGCCAGTCTGTAGACACAGTGCCTCCCCTCTCCATCCACTCAGCTCTGACCCCAGCTGAACAGGCCTGTGGGCACAGTGACTCCTTTCTCCATCCACTCAGTGAACACTCTGCCCTGTTGGCTGTGCAAACCAGCAGGTCCCAGGCCACTACATGGATGTCTGTGCAGCAACTTGTTTCAAATCATTTAGACAAGGTTCTAGTATGATTGCACAATCACTGTGAAGTAAAACTTGTTCTTTGGTGTTTTTAAAATAGAATTTGTGTTGGGAAAATCATATATTCCTGAGTGTACATTTTTATTTAAAATATGTTGATTTAATTGTGAATTTAGTTTCTCAGTAAGTCTGAAGACTGTCTTCATTCAAGTGGCTCAAATTGTCCCTCACAGGCAAATGAGTGGAATGTGTCAGGCTGGTGATTAATGGTAAGAAACCTGCTAACAGGACGTGAGCAGGGGGCTCCACAAACCTCACCTGGTCAGCTTGCGTGGGCTGCATACAGCTAGGATGGAAACTGCAGGGCAGCCCCAAGGGTATTCTGGGGTGAGGTTACAGTCTGATCGAGATGTGGAGATCTTCGGAGGCTTCTGAACTCCTGGGGGGAAGGGCTATCAAGAGGTGAGTTTGTCTGTAGCAGAGCTGTCAAGTATTAAAGAACATCAGGGTACACTCTGGAGCTTGAATCTTTGCTGGGCTTCATTAAGGGCATTAAGGGTTTGTTTACCACCTACCTCAGATAGCAGCTATTTGCCAGTGTGACAGTAATAAAAGATTATTTTCTGACTAATGTGCTTTTTTACTATCCGACTTTCAAACGCCTAACAATTCGTGCGGGACTGAGAGAGATCTTTGAAGTAAAATGTATAAAATGTTGAAAACGTCCACTTTGTGAAGGATAAAAGAAATTGAGCATGGAAGGCTGAAGTCGTAAGCACAGTTGCGGTCACGCCTAGGCTACCGTGATTTTCATTCAGCGACCATTTCGCTTGACAACCGTGTCGCTGGAACAGAACTCGGTCGCTAAATGAGGAGTGGTAGTAAATTCTTTATCGTGCACTTTTCAAAACCATAAATATAAATACCAGCCATAAATTATTATAATTATTTGGTTTTATTTTAGATTTATTGCATTCTATGCTTTACAAAATAGCCACAAATGAAAAAACAAAACCAATACCTTCATATATCATTGCCCAGTCTGTTCTCTTACTAGGTTATAAAGAAAAATGACTAAATTGTTGTGAATTAGAATTTTTTTTAAGTATATCATTGTTATCATGACCAACTAGAGCAGCTTTTGAGACATCCAGCAGGAATTAATTTTCCATTGGCAGGGTGAGTCTTCTTCATAGACATGCTGCTTATGTGACATTCAGGAGCGGCTTCCAAACTTTTAGGACTAAAGTGACCAGTTCAGTGCACTACAGTCAGAGGCTATCTAACATGCTGTAATAGCAGAAAAAAATAAAATATCTATTTATAGTTACATATAGTTCACATATACAGACGCTCCTCTGCTTACAAACTTTCAACTTGTGAAGTTTCAGGCATAGGAACTAAAAGGAATGTAAGTCCAAATTGTGTTCCTCTGGGCTCCCGTTTTCTGTCTGCAACACCAATTTTTTCTTCTGCCCGCCAATTCCACCGAGTATGACTTCTGGCCGCTACTCCCGCCGTGCAGCAGCATAGCGTGCGTACTCCCAGCATACTAGTTCTATGTACTGTACTTGCGTATACCCTTAAAATGATGTTGAGTAACGACTAACAAACATTACAAGTTACAAACGGCGGTTCGGAATGTATCATTTTCGCAAGTAGAGGAGCATCTGTAGCTGGAAACTGAACAGGATTGCAGATGCAGTGGTTTGTTATATTGCACATATATTGTTCCCTTATGTATTCTGGAGTACTGCAGTGTGCGTGGCTAGGAGAGAGCAATGTAATGGGGACTATATAAAGAACTAAAAGTGAAACCAGTAGATTTCTGTATAGGGGTAAGACCAAACAACCTTTTCAGCAAAACTGTACTTTCAGCAAAGTTTCAGTTGAAGAATTTGCTCTTTCTCCTCTTAAGTTTTGCTTTTTTCATCTCTGACTACTGTCTTCTCTTCTTTCTCTATCTGACTCACTTCCTCTGTCATTCTGTCACAGTCACCCAAACCCCACTGTTTCCAGCTGCCAGCTGGCCCCTGAGGCTCTCTTTCACGACCCCCCCACTGTACCACCCCCCATAGAGAGAGGGCCAGACCTACTGTGGGGTCGGCCGACTTTGGGAACAGTGACGGTTTGGGGCGGATATGCTGGCTTGATTCTGCATGCCCGCCATCCTCAGTAATTTATTACCCTAGTTGTGCTGCCGTTGTACCCCTGCCCTGCTATTGTTAATAAACAAGCAGAGAGGGTTGCATGGACTGTATTAATCAATTTGATGAGCAATCCTAAGATCATCTTTACACCTAATTATTCCCTTGATTTATAGAAACTGGCCATTGCTCTCTATATACACCTTGCTCACATTTGTGAGATTTACTCTGTCCCAGGAATAGGTCCCACATCTTCTGCTTCCTCGGGCACCCACCACTGTTTTACTTTCTCCTTCCTTTTCATCTTTATCTCGCACTACTTCTTTTCATATCTTCCTTTCATGTAAGTTGTTTATTTGTCTTTCTTCTGTGTGCAATCTACATTTTTCCCGTAAGAGCTATAACACTCTGGCAGGCTGATGAAACATCCTCCCCCTTCTACAGTGCAACATCTGTCTGCGCAGTAAGGGTTCTGTCACCAACGCTGACACGTCCAGAAGGAGCGGCCTGCATGGGATCTGCTACCCTGCTTACCACAGGCACCAGGAATACTGCACTGAGACAAATCAAGTGTCTCTACATATATTGCTCTCATGGTTTGGCTTAGGTTTTTTTTCCCAACTGGCACACATTTCCCTGGGTTATAAGTGGGAGAGCATTCTGATTGATTCAATTACATCTGCTCCACCCAGGTCATTTTGATGGTATCTGAATGCTGTTGTTGTTCACATTCCAATTATATTTAAGCAATTTATCATAATTAGAGCAAAGCTCCTCCGTTACTGTTATTTTGCATGACAGAACTGTTGAAGGCACTTCCCAAGAAACCGCATAATGTGCTATTTCTGTTCCAGTACTCCATAATCGGGCTGGTGTTTTGGTAGCTCTCCTACAAACTAATTCAAAACTCTTCTGTCGCAGTCTTGTGTCCTACACTACCTTGGGTAGGCTCCGGCCGCGCCCCCCTAATCAAGCTCACTACAACAAGAAGTTACATGATAAATAGTTGTAAAACTTGCCTACATTCTTCTACATTACTTTTTACAATTAACTTCTATTTTAAGTTGCTGGAATACAACGATCCTCTTTCATATATGGAAACTCTCATCCTCAGCATGTTTTTTTAAACGATAGACTTTATAAATCATTCAAAAATAAAGAACAGGGCTAATTTGCATAAGCACTTCACAATCTGCTAATCAGAAGTTCAGTTTGCTTCACCACCTTATACATGTAGTCTTGGAGTCTCGAGAGCAACTGTGGTTTAAGGGCTTTGCTCAGGGGCCCAATAGTTATTCCATATTTGGGACAGCGTCCTATCTTGCTGAGCCACACACCATAAAAAGCGTTTTAGGTCCCAGTTTTAGTTAAAGAGTCTTGGCCGTCATTCTGGAGCAAGAACCTTTACAAATTGCAGTTTCTGTGATTGCCTGGAGGACACATGGTTAAATACATGCGCTGCTGATATTTTAATTAAACTGCACGTGTGTTCATTTGCATAATTACTCTTAGGGAATAACATTAAATACCTAAAACGGTTGCGACTACAAATGATTACGAGACTCACATTCGTATGAGCCTGTGTATTACGGCGTTTGTTCGGAAGTTTCTCACGCTCCCTAATGCCAACGCTGTCTGTGCTGCCACACTGCAGACCTCCCTGTCACGCGCAACGCTTCCTTTTCCAAAAGGACACTCCCAAGTTTTTCATGTTCTGTGCCTAGAGAGAAATGGAGGGGAACCTGAAGGGAGAGATGATCCGCCAGTAATGCAGATCTGCCCAATGGCATCCAAGGGAAGCAGATGTGTGCTGATTAAACTGGTGGCAGTGATGAAAAGAAGAAAAGATTGGGCTGACACGTGGCCAGATCCAGTGGTCGAGTAACAGCTGGTGCACAGTTTCAGCAGAGACGCCGACTCCCCCTCCTAGGAAAACACCTTCCAAACTCACATCGCAGAGGCGTCACCTGTGCATGCGCCACAGAACTATCAGCTGCATAAGTAATCACTGAAACCAGGGTGTTAATTGGGCTAAGGTCAATAACACACACAACAAATTCTGAAACCAGCATGGAGCACAGGCCTTGCCTAGACAATGTATTATAGGGAGACAAAATTGCAGCAGTGTGGAGCCGCAAAATTACTGACAAAGTGTTGCTATATGAGCATGGAATATGTCTTTCATTCATATTATTGGCAGTTATAACAATGGCAGGTTCTTTGTAAAAGGCTTTTTTATTTATATCATAACATAAAAAACTATAAAACATCTCTTCATCATAGCAATTTATAAAATCCCCATACCTGACTATTTGTGTATATTTCTATATTCATATACATGATTTATAATTACTGGTCCAGGATCACATAACTCATACTGTAAGTCCAACCTGTAATTTACCAATCCAAAATTTAGTCTAGCACAAACCCACTGTCAAAGAATTTTTGTTCATCTTGCAGTTGAAGAGTGGGGTCATTCGGAAACATACAGTAATGGCTAACTGGTAATGAAAATTTTTCATTTATACTATCATAAATATATATTAACTGATTTTTAGTTTAATACATTAAATGTTTAATTTCTGCCCTGCTGTTTTGCAAGCGTGCAATGATTTACCAATCAGGATACAATGTTGTAGATGCAGGAACAGCAGATTTTAAGCCAAACCAAAAATATTTTGAAATTTGGGTTAGTGTATACGCGCATACCGCACTGGGGGTGTCAAGCTGAGGTTGAAAGGTAATAGTTCAAATGTTAAAAAAGCTGGCATTCTCCTTTTTAAAGCTCGTTACCTTCTGGTTCCAATAAGCCCCCTGCATTCTGGGGCTTGGTTTTACAGTACGGGGCATTAGTGTTGAAGCAGCCATGACAGATGCCACGATCAAACAGAGGGCAGCTTTTCATCATGCTTCAGCAAGGCTTTGCCACCTCACAGCACGACAAGGGAATTGACACCCTGCACAAACACAGGGGAAGGGGGAGAGGGGGGCAGGCGGAAGGGTGACCTGATGGTGAACCCTGAAAGGCACCAGGTGCTGGGAGCCCAAGCAGACAGAGTGGAAAGATCACCTCTCTGGGGCAAATCATGTAACACATCATCATTGCTAATGTGTTCTCCTACACTCACCGAAAAAGCACCGTTGAGGGCCTCTATCTAAATCAAAACACAACAGCTCACTAGAGGAAAGCACTGACAATGAAAGAGAGGCTGGTTTGAGGCCAGTTTCCTGCCTTAGGTCAAAAACCACAAGCCAAAAATAAAGAAGCTTGCCCATTATATCCAACAGAATCGCCAGCCAGTTCTACTAGGATAAGTACGGTCTCGCTGTCTGTCTACAGCTGTGTAGGGTTAGGACACCATATCTTTCCCATCCCTGCTTCTGGGCTGGCTGCCTTCTATAGTCTGCTCTTCGGTCCTCCCACGCTGGGCTCCTGACAAGCCCGATTTGTTACAGAAATCCCGAGCCGGGGGGCTGGGGAGTGGGGGGTCAGGGAGGTACGATCTTCCAGGGCTATTTGCAGAATTCTAAGATGTATGCCCTGTCATGGCAGGGGAAGAAACTGGGCCAGGAGGGACTGCCAGAGGATTAGAAGCTTGGTATTGCCTGACACTACTGGGGGGAGGGCGGAACTCTGCCCTGGCCGCCTCTCACACTCCTCAAGTGCACACTTGTACCGCTGCGCAGTCCTGTAACCATTCCAGAGCTGTTTAAAGATGCACGGGTCATACATATACATGCTATGTGTTAATGCTGCTTCCTCTGGGCATTGCCTGGACACTTTGCATGGTATTAGAAAAACAAATTGAGGGAGGAAATTAAGCCAGACCATTGATGGCATTATTATCTGGAAAATAATACCTATCAAAGAAAGTGAGGAGGTGGGTGGCTGGTCGTACCCATGCTGATCTGTGGCGTGTGGCCTCTAACTGCAATCTGTCACTGTGACATTTTATTATTTAATGCTGCAACCATGTCAAGCAGTGACAATTTAAAAAGGAGGACCTGCAAAGTCAGAGCTGCACATTCTCCAGAATGTTCCTGTAACACAACCCCTGTCCAGTCTTGTGAACTCTGGGTTTTACAGCAGGGAAATGGCCTGCAGTGCCTGACCTCTCTCCCTGTCTCTCTCCACTTCTGTCCAAGCTTTTAGCTCTGGCTGGTATCGGGTTTCAGCTGTAAGTATAATTGGGGAAGGTCATTGTTTATTGATACTGATAGCTATGAGAAATCTGACAGCTCATGCAGATAGATTTCAACACTCCATGCATCACTGGAGGCTGGCTGTGCCAGACAGGGTCTCTTGTTTATATATTCAGTACATTACAGATAGAGAATGAAGAGTAGGGACCGAATGGTACAGGGGGCAAGAAAGTGGGTGTGGCTTCGAAATTTCAGGTAGCACTATTTTTGGGAGAACAATTATGCCACATTGAAAAAGAATATTTGTATAGCCCAGTACAGTACAGATACTGTAATATTGTATTAGATATCAATGGATAATCATTGAATTGAAATTAGAAGAATGTGGAAGTGTGTAATAAATATTTTTAAAAGATCAGAACACTTATACCTTCCAAGTCATAGTTGTGCAGCGTGTAATATATTCTAGACGTACAATCCATAAATCTTTTAACTATTTATCCCGGTCAGTGTTGCAGGGTCTATCCATAAAATATAAACTATATTTTAATGTTGAAGAAATATCTATGGTATAATTTTACACCTATCCACTATTCCACTGAATGTATAAAGCATTGCTTTCATACATCTTTAGTTTATCTGTCAGTTTAATACCCTGACCCAAACCTCTGTAACTTTATTCATTAGTTTACCTTCCATCAAGATGGGCGACAGTGACGATGCTCCCAAATGCGTATAGATGACCTCCAATTCATAATACTACAAACCTGTCCGCAGGTTTTGTTAAGGGACCCGTTAGAAACTTTTTGCATTTGAACCCTTTACATTGCAAAACCCTGTCATTGCAGAGGTGGAGCCATTTATTGCAAGCAAGGTTATGAATAGAGAGTTATCCTTCACAAAATGAGGTCATTGCGGAATATTGAATACAAAACATGAATGTTACTTAATTTATCTATGCTTATTTAATATTTGAATATACTCCCTATTTTTGTGTGACAGACAGACTAACAATCACTTGCCGTATGTCTTAGTCTTCAAAAACAGAATCTTAGAAACTACAGGCTAAATAATTTTCTGGCGTTTTAATTGTCTGATTTTATTCTGTGTTGTTCTTGAATTTGCCCTACAATTACACTGCCATAGCATGGTCAATTTTGCATAACAGGGGCAAACGCTTTAAGGGTTTTGTACCAATTTACTGCTTACGATGACTTAATAACATATGATTTATGATGACTTGATGTTTATTAAGGTTTATTAAAGGCACACAAACTATAAAACCATATTGAAACTGAGAGCCAACTCAATGACACCTGTTGAATCAGCTAAGATCCCGCTGTTCCACACTGAATGGCATTTGTAAGAAATGATAGTGAAATTGATCGTCAGCTGACTGAACCTGAACCTGGCATATCAGGACAAAATCTAAAGACTCTGACATTTTTTAAATAAAGGGTAATTGAGGACTTGCTTCTACTAAATGTATCAGAAACAGCTTTTTGGTCTTAGTGCTTAATGTCTATCCCTGATATCAGAAGAGTTGTCCAAAGATCCTTTTCATTCTTTTTTAACTGGAAGACCTGCAGCCAACTGCACTGATATTGTTATTCAGAGACTCAGTGAATCATGTATCACTTGAGCACTATAACAGAGAGAAAGGCAGGGATTTCTGATTTATTCTTCTAACATAAGCAGCTAAATCAGTATAAAGTTATCTCTTGATGAGGAGTAAATGCAGCCTTTGTCCCTTGTACACTCCTAGGGGGTTAGAGTCGATGGGCTCACCTTATGCAGGTAAACATTAGCAATGGGCTCAGAGACAGAGCAACTGCAGGGCACTGATGATAATTACTGGTGATGCCACATCCAGACCCTGCCCCACCAATTTCATGTTTATACAGACGCCATGGTAATGAAACACATCCTATAGACGTGTGAGTAAAACACCATGCAAGGTGATGACAGTCGGATCATTGAGGACCACATGCCCATAAAATGCATTGCAAGGCATATAATTAAAACAATGTGAAGTGCTGCATCAAAAAGTCTTACATAAAGCAATATTCCTGAGGCTTCACTGTTACATATTTTAAATCTTGCACTGTTCTGTGTACTTCAACAACGCACTGTACCACACAGTTTTAAAGTTTTAAACTTTACTGTGAAATGGCAGGACTGGTTAATATCATATTCAAATCTGTTGATTTTACACATAGAACAGTAATTTAATCTTAAGTGAAAATGCATCCATCAGTATAAGTGTTGAGAATATGTGCTCTATAAAATCAAGGCATAATTCAAATAGATAATGTACGAGTCAAGGTGTATAACAGTTTTACCACATTCCATCAGAGATCTTATGTTGAATTAACTCATGCTTTCAAGTTCTTCTTATATTTTAAATGCAAAAAATGTTTGGATCCTTTTACAGTTCTTCTTGATAACCCTTTGGTGTGATTTAAACCAAAAATGTAATATAAGTTGGAGCTATGGAGTTATTATGTATTCTAATAATAATTAAAATTATATTTTTAATTAAACACATTATTAATGTTTGTTAAAATGTATGGTTTCAATAACAATTTCAAGTAAATTAAAACATTTCTGTTAGAATGTTAAAGTCTAAGGATACCAGTTTTCAAAATATGTTGTAAAGTATATGTACTGTTGGAATAAAGTCAGGATTTTTCTTATTAATTATATTTAAAAAACTTATTACATTGTTTTTCAAATATAGTTCCAATCTATTCCTACCCCAGGACCCTCTGAAAGCAATCGGATTAGCTCTTCAATATCAAGTATTATTAGAAAGAATTATTATTGAATAATAGTTATAGTTATATGCATGTGTGTGTGTGTGTGTGTGTGAGTGTGTGTGTGTGGGTGTGTGTGTGTGTACAGACACAGGCATACACGCGCATAGTGTAATACTTTTTACGCTCAAAAATTAAATAACACATTGCTTGTCAAAATGTAGAAAAATGACCTTTAAGGGGAAAAAAATTAAAATGATCAAAGAAACTATTGTATAAACGAAACAATGAATGTATTTTTGAATATCAGTAGGAACAACACTATAACAAATATAGCATGATAAATATTAAGTTTCACCATCTATATCTATCTCATATGTAAAAGTTTGTCTAATGATATTTTACATCTAAATAGTTTTTAATATAATATTTAAGTTGTCAATGTATTTGAGATATTTAAAAATATATGTAGTATCTTATACAATAATAAAATATTTCAGGGAGTATAATTTAAATTTAAAACTGCACAATGTGTAGAGTTCTGATTTTTAAATCGATGAATAGATATTTATAACGAAATGTAAGCATTTATTATCAAATACACCCAAACTGCTTTATGTATCTGGATCGATCATTAAGTCCTGCATGAAGTCGAACATTCTTAATTAAAGATAGCACATTCCGTTATTGGGGTCGCTTGTACCACTTTCCTACCACACTTCCCAAATGTCCGGTTTCATAATACACATTAAAACACAGTAAAAGAAAGATTATTCAAAAAAATTACGTCACAACATTAAACAAAATACACCTTTATGCGACCACTGCGGTTTCCATGGAAAATCGAAGCAATTCGATTCAGTAAAACTGAAACGCATTACACTTTACAAATTCTGATACTGTATCCGTCTATATATGT
>JABFDZ020000097.1:28707455-28719731 GCA_019775955.2 Pollimyrus isidori
TAGCCTTGAGGTAACATTAGAAGATGTGTCACCAACAGCAGTAGAACCAGTAGGATGTGAAAGCATCCCAGATATATTCAATAATAATTCTAATAATATGTGCAAATAAATCCATATATAATGCATTTCGAAGACGCCATAACATAAATGTTACCGCAAAAATAACAATTGCCTTAAAAATCATTCTATATAATACTCTAAGTGTTTCATTAGGCTGCTAAAATGCCTAACAACACTGTAAAAATCCTTGAAGAAGTCAGTCTGATATAGCAGTATGTTAAATAATGTTTTATGATTCTTCGGGTAAACGAAATTGATTCGTGTAGCGTGACATTTTCAAAATTTTCTACCTCTTTCTATCTATCTATCTATCTATCTATCTACTGTATCTATCTACATGCCTGTCTGTCTCTCTGTGAAAACCTTTTTCCTATTTTCTTATTCAATGCGTATTGAAGAAGTTTACAATTTACACTGTATTTGCAAAAAAACAAAAAAAATCCGGGTAATGCGGAAAACACCTATAGTTTAAGTTGTAAATGACGACCTAAAAGGAGAACGTCGGGGAGACTTTGAAATTTAACACGACAAAGCAAACTGGAGGGTGAGAAGGACGGAGACCTGCGGTTGACCCCTGTGAGATGGAAGCATACCCCGGCTCCTGACAGCCTGACCCATGCTTTTCGTGAATTAATTTGGGTCTGAACTCTGCATGAACCTGGGGTTTAGGGAGTGTGGGCTGGTAGTGCAGAGCTGTTTGAGGCAAGCCCTGGGCAAACCTATCAGCCTGTGTAAATATTGAAGCAGTCCATCTGAGGACCAGGGGATGAAATGGGGCTGTCAGGTCCACGTAAACTTTTAAGAAGAGGTGAGGCCCCGAGAGAATGCATGTTTCCTCAAATGAGACCACCTCGTTTTGCCATCCCCCTGGTTCTTAAAACTAACCGCCTGTTAAACTTGTGCGACTTCACCTTCCAATTCAGCGACATTTAACAAACATTCAAATAAAAATTTGGCACACTCCGCATAATACCGGAACAAAAAGCAAGCCAGAAAACAGCAAGACTATTCTCCAAAATGGCATTTTCTTATTTTGAAAGGGTCTGGAAATTTGTAATCGGATTTTGGATTAGAATGACAGCCTAAAACTTTTACAAAGCATCGATTTTGATATGTAATATTGTCATCTTTTTTACAATTATTTTCTTTAGAATTAATGTCATTGTAATATAAATGTAGCTCACTTTGTTTTATTGTACCTGTTATACTTTTATTTTAAGTTAAATGCAATAAGTATTTTGTGTTCTATGCTATGGTATGTAAACCATCATTAGTAATGAGATACATATTTATAAATATTTAATGCCACTGAATATTTCAAATACTATGTTAATATGAATTACACATTAAAGTGCATTAAATAATCGTTTTGAGACTTTAAATAAAGCAATTTTAACGAAACGTTTATCAGCTGAATTCAAAATCCTAGGAATGTGAGGAGTGAAATAGTTCCTTTGTTATAATTACCGATAACAAAATTTCAGAAGGATCTGTTTTGAAATTAAGAATGAATAGCTACCAAATTTAAATCTATTACTTGGATTATATTTGTTCATTACGTTTCGGGTTGCTCAACGAAAACCGATTTACTCTAAATTAGGAATTTAAGACGGACATTTTATGTTTTAGATCATAAGACTAAATATGCAGATGCTATTTTCCAGTAATTCAATAACAATTGTGTTTGTATTGTATCTCAATACTGTATAATGCATTCGTATTACCCGTAGGCAGTTTTTTGAAATGCAGAAGACACGTGATTAACGATTGAGAGAATCTGAAAAAAATGGCACGCATACAAAAGGCTTCCGCGTGTAGATCAAAGTGAAGCACGGGGAGAGGACAAACGTTACATCGGCGGGATTGTCATCCACTGCTGTGGCAGATGGCAACAGAAGTTCATACGCACTACAACAGTCAGCATTCCACTTCAACCACTGATTTTCTCAACGTGTTATACCATATGTATATTAGTTTTTAGGTTTATCCCTATTATTATTGTTGTTGTTGTTGTTGTTGTTGTTGTTGATGATGATGATGATGATGCTACTGTTGTTGTTGTTGCAGTTAACCTAGGTGACACAGCCAAAGAAAAAATGTATATATTCAGGAAAAATGCATATAGTGCGGCCTGTATTTCTTGTACGTCTGACCCTGATTAGGATAAGCGGTTAGAAGATGAACAAATGTATTCTAAACTGTTTCATCAGCATTGCATCTAATATTAGAATACGGCTATGGCAACAACCCGTCAACATAATAAAGCTTCAGCTCAGCATCGTCACTCTGACCATTTGAGTCTTCGAAAAGCCTTGGGGTCCTATATTTATTGTCGCAATAGGCATATAGACACTATATGGTGCTTTTTCAACACTTGCTATTGTGATACGGATAATATCTTTTTCAATGTTGTTCAAATATCCTACGCAGACAGAAAGTAATTATATGTAACTTTGTAATCGGGTCCTCATAAATGAAACAGCACCGTGTTGAAACCCGTTTACAGAGATTATCAAATAAATGCTAAAATTTGGATATTGTACATTTGCAAGGGGTTAACCAACTCCTAAAGGTACGACTACTGAATATTTTGCCATCCTTGAAAGGTGAGTTCTGAATAAATTCAAGCTATTTTACATCTCTCTCTCTCTCTCTCTCTCTCTCTCTCTCTCTCTCTTTCTCTCTCTCTCTCTCTCTCTCTCTCTCTCTCTCTGTCTATCGTATCGGCATACTTTTCTCTCGGTAGATGTTGCACTCAGCACCCAGCAGTCCATCTTATTCTCTCGACGTTCCAAAGTAATGGGAGGGGGTTAAGAGACTAGCAGAGTCAGTAATTCAGTGTAAAAAAAAAACAAGAAAATATCGTAATATATGATTGTACTGGATTAATTTGTTCAAATTTAGACATTTCATTAACCAACCCTGGCTGACCAGTTTTAGGTCAACTTAACCAACATTCAGTTAAGAACTAAATGAGAAATGGCAAATATAAGAAACAGAAAATAAAACACTTTTCATGAAACAAATCAAGATAATGTTCAGTTTATTTTTAGATATTTACAGACATTTACGTAATTGGGAATCACAGACCCTTGGGGAAGCAAAAGTTCAGACATAAACTAATAAAACTCAGTCTGCCTGTAAACCTATCATCACGTATTCCAACATCATTCAGTCTTTGTAAATGTATGTCATAAAACACGCTTGACATAAAAACTGTTGCTCTACAACAATTTCCAGGTTGCTGTCATATGGCGCTGTTCAGACACGCTAGATCCATTTATTTTACTGATTGATGTGAACAACAACGTAACGTTTGGAGCAGTATTTTTATTCACATGACACCTTCACATTAAATAAAATAAATACTCATTCAAGCTGTCATTTGTCAGTCAAATTATGTCTGTAATCACATATCACTTCTATTTCAAAAATTAATCGATAACTTTATATCGCATTTACTGATTCATTCTACCCGAAAGTCAGCTTATAGGTTAACTAACTCTATAAAGTTTACTAAACAAAAAATGAAAATATTGAATTTGTTCTGAGATACATTCGCTCCTCGTATGGTAAGAAATACCCTGTTAACCATATAGTGCAAAAAGTCAATATCCCAGTACCATTCTGTCCTCCTGGACATTTAAGGCGCTATATGTCCTGTAGAATACACGCAGCAACGATTTCTTTAAAAAAATATAGTTATAGAGGGAAACATCACTTAAAATGAGACATTATATTTCAAGCTATTGAATAAAAGTTTTGTAACCAGTGTAATAGAAATGTTTAAATCAGTAACAGTAATACCAAGTATTATTACTGTTATCAGGTTTGCAAACATACGAAAGTGCGTCCCAATATGGGTGTGAAAAGCAGTTCTCCTGAGGTAATCCTGAGAGTGTCATAAAATACAACCAGTATTTTCGGCTTCAAATCATTCAAAAGGCAAAAAAGCCAAGGAACTGGCTGAACTTTAGAAAACAGTGGGTGTGCTTCCTATCTTTTTTCATTTAGAGTCTCTTTGATTTTCTTAAGAATAATCTGAATTTAATTACAGACTTTAAATTCGAAGTTTTTTTAAGTCCTGCCTTGCACCTTTTATGGAACACTGCAACTACCTTTACTGAATGTTTAAAAGCTTAGTTTATAATCAGCAGTGCAGTGTTAGTAATGAAATATTTAGTTCTCGGAGCTGGGAGATCCATCCGGGGAAGAGGAGATGGAGTGGTCCGAGTTGTCTGCGAGATCTTTAGACGAACTAACGGCTGGGATGAGTCTTTCTTTCTCTCGTTTCTTCTGTTTCATTCTACGGTTCTGAAACCAAATTTTCACTTGGGTTTCGTTCAACTCGAGAGTTGCAGCGATCTCCACACGACGGGCCCTGGTCAGGTACTTGCTGAAATGAAACTCCTTCTCCAGCTCGGTGAGCTGCTTGGTGGTAAAATTGGTTCGGATCGAATTCTGGGGACCGTGGATGCCAAAATCTGTGAGTTTAGCTGTAATGACAAAATAAATACGAAAAATCATATTCAATGTCCGATTCATAAAAACAGCACAAATAATGAAATATTTAAAACATTTTGCGAGCAACAGTATTTGAGACAATATACTCGAAATTAATGGGAAATCAGTGAAAAGAACAGAATTGATAGCAGTTTGCAGGATTAGAGAAATACAGCTAAACACTTCTAGGCATGAAGTGCAGTTTTAGCAGTAGTGTAAAATCGAAGGAATACCAAGGAATAGTTCGCCGATGGGATTTCTTTCACGGAAAATGACAGATATGGCCAATAGTTTCCCGGTGTAGAAAATAACACGTCCGATAAACGTAATAGCACAGAAAAGCGTTAAATAAAGATGTAAAAGTAAGACTTTGAGCTGGCAAGATAAAATATTGATATAGAAGTACTATTAAAATGAAACCGATTTAAGTTGAGAATCTCAGAGTACATAAAATATAAATAGCATTACACTACGACGAGAACAGACTGCAAAAACGCGTATTTTTTATAAACACGACTTTAAAACGTTCGTATGTGTTTTATACGTCGTATACGAAACTTATCGGTTTCTGAATGTTTCGATTACTTGTTTTAAAACGGCCACATTATAACTAACCTGTTTTAGGGGGGTTCCTCTTAACTTTCATCCAGTCGAACGTCTTTCCAGATGGAAGTGACTCTGGGTGGCAACTTAGATCTTTCTCACCACTCTGAGAAGACGACATGTTTGGGTAGGTGCCCTGCAAGTAACTTTGTTGCTGTTCTTGGCTACCACATCCGTGTTGATAGCCACTGGTAGGCATAGACCCAGGCTGTCCGCAGTACCCAAGGGGAGCAAGATTGGGAGCAACGTTCGGAGAAGAAAACCCAGAGCTTTGGAAATACATTCCCTCCTGCTCTTGGTTGATGAAATATTGATGATGTCCATAGTCCGAATTCGAGCACATCTGCGACCCATACGTGCCCCCTCCTGAACCAGCGTACGATAGGCCCGCGCTGCTAAGATGCAGCTGTTGGTGATGAGTATAGGCCGTGTTCTGGTGCTGATGTTGAGCAGCAGCAGCCGGGGTACTACTACCCACAAAAAAACGCCCATCAGCATTATAGTTGTCACTTGTTGTACCTGCACTGTGAGAGAACGTTGCTCCATTTCCTTGCTCCAGATGATGGTATCCTGGTTTGGGTGAGTAGGCGTTCGTCCCACGGTTACAAATTGTATACTCTAGGAAAGAGTTCATTTTGGTATTGTCCAGACGCAAGTGATGAAGGAGGATCAGACTACGTTTTACGGTATATGCCCTGCCCTACAACCTTTAGATAGTATGTCAAAGCTGTAAAACTCCTTCCACCATGAGTTGGCCTGGGCTTCCTAAAACACATATCTTCTCGGTGGCAAATCATGTGACTCGGAATGCGCCAATGAGAAAGAACGAGAAACAGTTTGTCAGCGCGCGGCGATCATCCATCAAACGCTTGACATTTGCATGACAAAGACACTTCAATCAAACCCAGCCCATCAATCTGATAACAACACGCACACGTCAAACCTTCCTTCAAAGGCTTCTATTACCGCGAGTGTGAGAAAGAAAGTACCTAATGTCTATTTTTTCCCTTTTCCCCACATTTGAAAACTTTTCCTTGTTGGGACATATAATTTATAATTTGGGACATTTATATAAAACTGATATTTGAGATACAGTTCTCAGTATCAGTACATGCTTTTTAGAGCACGTGTAGTCACACTTAGCGGACTCTCGCGTGATCAGTGAACTATACCACTGAATCATAGTTACTTTTTATTAAGCAGGGTAATTCTGTATATGGGGTCGAGGTTTGAAACAAAAATTATATGTTGTTGGAAATTACACACGAATGCCGTCTGGCTTTTGTGAGTCGGGTCTGGATTATTCTAATTAAATCAATAAACTGATCTGTTACAGAAATGAAGTTAGGCGGACAGCTTGCCTTCTGGTATCCACCGCGAAAAAATGCATATGTAAATAATGGCCTTGCATAAGACAATGATTCTAATTCCTAGCATCGAAAATAAGTTTTTTACAAAATGGAACAAAAACACAACTCTTTAGCGAAACGAATATGCATGTTTCTGTGCAATAGCATTCACATGGATAACTCTATAATATTCGTTTCGTTATCCTGTTACAGAAAAATGACCGTGTGTCGCTTACCAAATTCTAAAAGGGTAATTATTAGATGTCAGCACAAGACTATGAAGGCGTGCTTTCAATGGAAGGCCACAAGTATCTAGCATTTATTTACTTGTTGGTACATGGAGGACAAGAGACGCTAACAATATGACGCCCACAGTAATTTGTTACTTGTCAGGATATTTACTGCTGGCTTCCATCCCTGGGAAAATAATGGCTGTTGGGCCAAAAGTTCACAGTAAGACAGAGAAGGCCTGCTTTATGTTTTTCCCCTAGCTTATTCTTGTCTTCCTTCGGGGTACTTAAATTATATTAAGTACTTTTGCCCAAATGGCATTATTATGGGTTGTAAACGCAGAAGAGCATTGGCAACATTAATATACGTTTGAAATCCTCTTAGATCATTCTTATTTCCCAGTTAGAATGAATTAAATTATTTTCATTAATAAAGGTAAACAATAAATTATGATACCGTATTAAGGTTTATTGGGAAATTATGCTACTAGCATTGTGAATACAGATATTCATGCTACTGGCAATCAATAAGTTCCATGGAGCTGTTAAACGACAACCCACTCCATCTAAACTTTTGAATTAGTTTTTTTTAATTATTGACCTTAAAAGGTCTACGTTATTTTTGGCAACAGGCCTTATTTTGTACACATTCTGAAAAGCTTAACTTAATGACTTAGGCTTTGTTTGGTGTTTGCACCTGAAATGTTTACTTGCTGAAATGTAGCCACAACAAAGCTGCATTTTATTTAGCAGATTGTTTCATTTTATGATTCATCTGTTACAGCCTTGAAAAGCAGTGAACCATTCAAAAACTTGATTTATTTATAATTTTTACATTAATCCTTTGCAATAGTTTCCAAAAATGCAAGATATTGTAGTGTTCATTTATTGTTGTTCGTTAATTATTTAGAGATTCAGGAAATCTATATATGAGATTTCCTGTGATTGCTACATATCATGTAATTACAATTTAGAGCCAAAAGGCCAAAAAGTGCAGATAAAATTTTAACATAGCCTTGTTTAGAATAACAATTGATATGTTATGAATGAATAGTACCATCAGGTTTTCTGTCAAGGAACTTTGCAAATGGTCATTAAGGAAGTCATTGCAGATTCCTTTACAACACTGCCAAAATAACAGTATGTTATAAATACCATTGGTATGTCAGAAATAATTTAGAAGCATGGATAAAAATGGCCTCACCATTTATGATAAAAGATCCTATGTCCTTTTAATTACTTGTCTGTTTTCTACTGTTACTGTACTTACTAGCAGTCTTGATATATAAGAGTCTTTCATTATATTGTAGATTAAGAGTTCAAAATTAATAAATTGCTGTAAATGTTAATAAGATAAAACATTATTAAAACAAACTGGAACTCAAGCAAGTATGGATTCTTCAGCTAAACTTCCTGAAGTGCTTAATGATAGGGTAAAAATGTTAACTTATACTGAAGGCACGGCACATTGGATGTTCATTAAAATTCACTGGGAACAGGGGCTTAGGAGCCAGGTGGGATGCCCCCCCCCCCCCCAAAAAAAAAACGGTGTACTTAAAATTTGTACTATTTGTACTTTTTAAAAACAGACATTGGTGCAGTTATGCTCATGCTACAGTAACAGCCTTTGCTGCAATGAATGACTCATCCTATAAAGAAATTCTTGTCATAATTTCATGATTTAAAAATGACTAATTTTCTTACCATGCCTTTTTTTGCAAAAAAATATTATATAATTTAACAACAATTAAAATAAAGAGAAACCAGAAAATTATATCATTTGGATTTTAAATTATTATACTGAGTGTTATTCATTTTATTACATCAAGCACATTGAAATTTTGTTTATGTTACAGCCTTAAAATTTAAAGACTTATGCTTTAAATACGACCCCTAGTACCTACTAGACCTTATCCTAAGAGCATTAATGTAATTTAATGGTTTTCATAAACCATCATTTTTATGTTATGATGAATAAATTCAAAATGTTAAAACCTACCAATCCCATAAAACAATCTTTTAGTTTGAAAAACTCATTATTTTATTGCGAGTTGATCATTTTCTTAATAACTGTACTGCCCTTTTGGTGATATGCTTATTGTGCCTGATTAATACTCCCTGTCCATGCTCCTAAAAGCATAGTGGAAATTGCCATTTAAATCCAAATTATGTGGTGCACCAGTTTTTTAGGATAACTCCTCCCAAGGCAGGCCTATGGATAACTCCTCCCAAGGCATAAGTTGGCTGTCTGGATGAGTAAGGCTATAGACCCTCTGAATATTTGCATTTAAGTTGTAGTTATCATGCTTAAGGACGAAGGAGTATGTTTTTTTAAAAAATGAAGCATATTTGCAGACACCAAGCTTAATTTTCAAAAGCAAAATTTACTTGAAACAGTCAAAAAACAGCTACATTCATATTTAGTAATTTTGCTTATGCTGTATTTAATCACATGCACACTTAAATTTTGTCCTTGTAACTGGGGATGTACCATAAAGAAACTAACACAATTGTTAGTTAATCACAATTTTACCTTGATTTAAACCTGATCATTTATTCTTTGATGATTGTCAATAAGAGAAAAAACACCAAGCAAGTCTTTTGGCGGTAAAAATTGTCATTGTCATGGTAATTACTGTCATTTTTCTGCATTGCAAATCAAGGTCCAAGCTAGATCAAGAAAATTTAGAAAACGATGTTCAACATTAACCTGGCATAGTTTCAGAATTCATATATGCATGATGCTGATCAAAGGTGTGATTATTGTTATCTAAATGAAAATTTAGTTTGTCCATTTATTTAGCCAATGCTTTTGTCAAAAGTGACATATAAGGCAAGATCACCCAGTCCTTAACTGAGTATATGAGCCTTGCCCAAGGAAGCATCAGTAACATCATTCCACCAGTCACAGGATTTGAACTGGCAATCTTCTGAGCACAAATACAGAGTGCTAACCCATAGCATCACAGCGCCACTTAACCGGTGCTTGACTGACCCTGAAATCATAGCCAAGACGCTCGCAAAGCAGGACACATTCTGTTGTCGATTTGTAGTCCTCAGTCCCTATAGTCATTTACCATCGGACTGCTAATTAGCTCTAAGCTTTGAGAATAATGCCATTAATATAACCAGGACATTTTTAATTTAAAACCCTGAATGCATTTCATTATGAAAGAATCAATGACACTTCAATACTGCATCTAACAATTGTTTAATTGCAATAACCAATGGCCCATTAATCATTTGGTTACCAGTTAATAATCAGGTTTTGGTTGGTTGGTACTTATTAGACTAAACATAGACACTACAACAAATTCATCGTCTGCATAAGCATAAGCCATCTTTCAGTTTCTAACCACTTACCCTGGTCAAGGTCACAGGGATGGGGGGGAGGGGTGCTATCCAAAGTGGCCCCGGACGCATGGCTGGGGCAGACATGGGACAGGATGCGAGTCTATTACAGAGCACATATACACTACATGGTCAATTTTGGGGCACCGATTAGCATGACTATATGTCTTCACGCAAATGCTACTCACAGCGACAGGACAGAGGACCATCAAGCATGCTTGTATCCACAAAAAAGGGTTTGACCACACCCCACGCATTTTCTTTACTACCGATGATGTAGGTAGTAAAATTAATATCATATATTTGAACCCCCCGCAGCATGTGCGCACCTCTACCGCGGTTGCATCGGTACACTTGCCGGACGTCCAGAAATATATTTCTGGCTATGGACCAGGCACTTAGCATACCCAAGTGAAATGGAATAAACAAAATTATATCTGAAACTTTTCTGTTACGTTGAAGTTTTCGTGTACAACATCGCATTGTTTGTTAAAGATATATTGGCGTGCTACATAGCGAACCCAAGTGGGCATGCTCCGAACAGCGGGAAAACTGACTGACCTCAAAGAAAGTCCATTACTTTAGTTGCTAGCTGATCTCGTTGCTACCTGATGTCGTACACAACGTCAACGTAATCTATTCCAAGACAGAGACTGAGAGCAGCTATGAGAAAGGCTTTTTATTGGTTTACACTTTTTTTTTTTGCCTTTTGGGTCAATGCCTCTGCCTGCCACACGTGGCGCAGTGCAGCAGTGAGGACATGTAGTCTTTATTATCGGAAATTCAATTCTCACTAAATCAGATCGATGCAGAAATAATGATACGGCGGTATAGTAGAATAAACTTTTGAAACCGTCTTGTTACATAATTAATGCGGAAAATATTAATTATAGGTTAGTATGCTATTCATGAATGATACGTTTAACTGTGTATTAGACATAAACAATGTAAACAGGGAATACACAGTGTAGTATATAAACAGTTCAAAATACCGTTTTTTAAATTATTAATTTTAATTATTCAAAGTTACATTTTACATTTGCCTGTAAGTATGAATAATCCAAGTGTACAATAATAATGTAAGTGTTCCTATGCCTAAATATACAAGTGAAAAAACAACAATTAAAGCAGAAACAAACCAACCAAAAACGTGAGAGAGTTGGATTCTGATATTGGGGGTCTTAATGGGACTCCCATATAAAACTTCTACTTCCAGAACATACATTTGGATGTGGTCCAGAGCTTAAGGCCAAGCAGCTCCTCAGTCAGCCACTCTCTTCCAAGACAGAGGATTTAGGATATGCATGGATGGCAGAGTGTGCCCTGCCATGGGTTGGCACCCCATCCTGGGATATGTGCTGCCTTGTGCTGGTAGCTTACTGGATAGACTCCTGTGCAGGACAGCTGGCTCAGTGTTGCTTCTCATTTGAGGGATCTAGTCAGACCAAAGACTGAAGTTTGCATGTTCTCTCTGTCTCACGTGGGTTTCTTCCCTTAGATAGGCGAGTCATTGTCTCTGACTTGCCCTGTGATGGACTGACATCCTGTCTAAGGTGTCTTGGGATATCTATGCTGCTTGGGATTGGCTTCCTGCCACCCTGTTACCCTGACTGAGATAAGCCAATGGGAGGAGGCTTATGTAGACTATTAAGGACTGAAATCTGAAAAACAAATACTACCTTCTCCTGACAATATGTAGGAGGTATACATTTATAAAAATCTACAACGCTCCATTCAACTGTTCTGCATACAAAAAAGGGAAAAAAAGATTGCAGAGCAATGTGAAAAATATACTTCTGTTAGGCTCCCTAGAAATATGATGACACAACACTTAATCAGCAGTACAGAAAGAAGTCTTCTTGGTTTCCATTATAATGACAAAAACTTTAATTGATAGTGATGGTTTTCAATTCAAAAGAAAATTGAAAAACAAACACTAAAAAAACAAACACTGGAATATATTGGAACACCACAGTCATCTAAAAACAATATACTTTGTACATAAGCCTTTTCTTTAGTTGGCTAGATCAAGTAGAGACATACTGCATAAGATTATAAGAACTATATACAAACGAGTGGAGGCCATTCAGTCCATCAAGCTCTCTTGGGGAGAACTTAACTAATAGCTCAGTGTTGTTAAAATCTTATCTAGCTCTGATTTAAAGGAACCCAAGGATTCC
>JABFDZ020000097.1:28726326-28744472 GCA_019775955.2 Pollimyrus isidori
CTACAGCCCAGCTCAATAGCCCAGCTGCATCCCAGCTACAGCCCAGCTCAATATTCCAGCTACAGCCCAGCTCAATATCCCAGCTGCAGCCCAGCTCAATAGCCCAGCTGCATCCCAGCTATAGCCCAGCTCAATAGTCCAGCTACAGTCAGGCTCAATAGCCCAACTACATCCCAGCTCAACAGCCCAGCTACAACTCAGTTCAATAGCCCAGCTTAATAGCCCATCTTAATAGCCCAGCTACAGCCTAGCACAATAGCCCAATTACAGCCCAGCTCATTAGTACAGTTACAGTGCAGATTAGCCTATTTATAAGCCCAACTTTAATGATGATTTGCTTAATAAGAAGCTGATACCCTTGTATTTCTTGCCTTCTGGGCACTGACGCAGGTAAGGTTTCCAGTGAACAAAAATGGCTACCATACAATGTGTTGTACCTGTGTCACCAATATAAAACAGGCGCAGAGCAATTGTCAAAAACAAACAGCTATTCATGAATTGACCATTCATATTTATAGAGCCACTAAACACTCAACATTTCTCAGATTTGTTTTTTTCTGTATACTGATACTTAAGATATATCATTTAATTGTTCACACAGATACCATGAGATTTTGTTGGTACTATTTGGTACATTTTTTGTAATTGCTATTATGCCCTAATGAGAAAACACTTAAACTCCTCATATTGTATATTAAGAATTGTTATTGAGCTGTCATTTTTAACTGAGAAATTACTTCCCAGAATATCTGTGTTCTGTGGAATTAATGCTGTTTTTGTTCAAATGGCTGTTTTACTTTATTGTTTACAGTTTAAAATATCTTCATTCCCAGTGGATGAACAAGTGTTTAGCTTTAGCCAGAGTAACATGGCATTTCATATGTTTACAGTAAATTATTTTGTGAAAATTATTATATGAATGTCTCAGGCATAATATTACGTACATACATCGTATGTAGAAATTTAAACAAATATGTTAATTTGTCCAAAATCTGAAAATCATTTCATGGAAAAAGCATTTCACATGTACAGTTCCATACATACTTTTAACATAATCTTGCAAATACAGAAAAATAATCATGGATCTCGTGCTTTTACTACTTTTTTGCATCAGTTCAAAGAAAAGATAAACCATGTTGAATATAAGAAGTCTACATTTTTTATCTGAAATCTCTGCCAGATGTGGGTGGTCTATGTCATAAAAATAAACTTAATTTTTAGACTTCTTATACACTATGATGTTGAACAATCTAACAGAAATTGAGTTAATCAAATTCTTTGGTCACTTCATTTGGGTTCATTGGACTTGTATTGATTTGTATCTGTCACTGACAATAGGAAAGGCCTAGAATGTTTCTATTGATAACATGTCAGTGGTTTTGTGGGACTGAACTTAGCCGATTCACCCATCATTAATTAGTCTTCCTGCAATGTTTGAAGGCATTTGCTCCCAAATGCACATCACTTGTCCATTCTTTTACTTTCTCTCGATTTCTTTCACTAATGTAAAACACCTAAACCATATCTTGTGTTTGGTAAGACAAGAATCTCCAGAATCAATTAATTTCCCTAGCATATTCCCGTAAAAAACAATATATTTATCCAGCACAGCAAGTTTCCTGTGCTGTACCATTATACCTCATAAATATCATCTTCCTATAGCACAAGTCATAATGTTAATCAATGCTTCCTAATTCAATAGCTGTGTATTATTGTTGTTGTCTATACTTACATAAAAATATATCTATTTAAATTATTGTTAATTATGATATTTTCAAAAATCATATGGTTGAGACTAGTTATTCAGCACACAAAATATGATTATGCAACTGTATAAATATGATCTATGGATAAATCGTATTAAGACATTGCATTAATCTACCACCATATTTTATTAAACGACTGTATTATTATTCAACATTGCAACATATGTCGCACAATAAAGAGTTTCAAATTCTGCTCATTCTGGGCCCAACAAGGTCTACTTCTTAAATTCTACTGCTGCTAAACCGCTTTCTCTACACATTGTAGCATAATGGCTGCCCACTTTTTGTTCATATCGCCCATCGTGGTCCCAGCGCCATTTTAAATAAAGACGACAGCAACCATAACATCTGTTAGACAACACGCTTTCATTGACCGCTTTAATATTAACTCAGCTGAACGTCGTCTGAATTTGTTTCATTCCAAATAGGCACTGGTAACAAAGACGCTCCGTGATTTATTTCTGTGTTTCGGCAGTTGCGTCCTCGACTGACCCTTTCCATTTGTAAAGGAATTTGATATATGAATTGAGCACTTCTGACGAAAACGCTTTTGGTATGACACTTAAAATTTACGCACGTAAGAACATATTCGCAAGGGATCGCGTAACATAATTATTTTATGTAGAACGGGCTACCTGTATGTTATACTATTAATACTGAATCCGGAATTGAACATGGTATTCAAATGACTTCAAAATATGTATTTAGAAATATGGACAGTAAGAGTATTTAAAATTATACTTAAAATGAATTATTTTAAAATCGATATACTTAAATTCATACTTAACGTTAAAATACGTTTTATGATTTGAAAATAATAACAGCAAATATCATAATGTTACGAATCCAAATCCCGCTACAAGTTTATAGGAGTCGTTGTGTACATTTTTTTGAATAACGTTATTGCATTAATATTTTAAGGAATTCATATACACTATTTCATCGATCAGTTTACTTTATGCAATAAGTTGTATAAGCATTCTTAAGTAGACGCTTCGGGTTTTTATTACAAATCAATAGCAGTGGCGGAGTTTAAAAATAATTGCAATGAAACGACGGAAAATCTAGAGTTCATTTAAATATTTTTGAGAATTAAAACACACACTTAATCTTATAAATTCTTTATTTCACCTATGAAAATAATGTACAATAAATAATTTCCATTTACTATTAAAGAATCTCAATAAATAAACTAATTCTAAAACTTAAGAGGGAGGAAACCCTTCTCGTAAGAATTTCTAAGAATAATCTATCCAACAATTCCTGAGATTTAGACGATTGAGTTTAGGCTATACTGACCATTTTCCGCACATTCTCTATCATAATCCTAAATTACCTTTAACTTGACAATAAAATTAAATCAATTAAATACCTCATATTTGGACAGGTAGGTCCTTGCTGAAATACAATAAAATGGTACATGTGGATGAACAATCGCTTCGATCATCGAATGCGAGTAAATTGTTAAAATATTTAAACAGTTTGGCTATTCTTTCCAGAAATACATGTACAAAACAACTCCAAAGAAATAACGGGATATAATTATCAATTCTGGGAAATGACTATCCTCTTTTGCACCTTACATTTACGTTAGAACTGCAGATGCTGTAAATCTATTGTACAGAGAGTGCTCGTGAACAAGTCAAAGTCCTCTTCTGAAAAATCTACCGGGCTGTCGAGTGAGCTCTGCAAGCTAGGCGATAGCGCATCCGAAATTTGAAGACAGGAATCGGAAGAATAGAAATTCAAATCGGAGAGCTGGGCGGCATCACGAGACTCTGAAAATGAATTATCTGGCCCAGATGGAGATCTATCACCCATTGTTGGAAGGTTAACTGCAGTGGGCGTCGGGTAGAGTGGAGATCTTGCGGTTTTGTCGGGAGAAGATGGAGCCTTCCGGCTGGTTGACTCTGTCTTCTCGGGAGTGGGCTGGTTATTGTCATTGCTGTTAGGGTACGAAGAAGGCTCTTTTTCCAAGCTTGCAGACACTGATGCATCTGTAAACTGATTTGAGAAGGGGGACGCGGCATCAGCACCCTCCAAAGATTCGAAACCACCGTTTTCGCTTTCTTGGCCGTCCTTGTAATGTGTTGTTTGCCGCTTGTGTTTCATCCTCCGGTTCTGGAACCAAACTTTAACTTGTCTTTCAGTAAGATCCAGTAAAGCGGCGATCTCCACCCTTCGAGGACGGCATAGATATTTGTTGAAGTGAAATTCCTTTTCCAGCTCCAAAAGCTGCGTGTTAGTGTAGGCTGTCCTTAGTCGTCTTGAGTTATTTCCGTTGTCCTGTCCGCTTGCAGACTCTGCAATTGAAGCAACACCAAAGAGAATATACTGCGTAAGAAATAAATACAATAATAAATGTTCACAGTAAATGTCCTGGGGGAAAAATACTGGAATTGTGGCTGTGCTGATTTACACATTTTTTTTTCCTTTTATGCGACCTGATTATCATTCCAGCTATGTTTATTGCGTTTTTCAAGGCTTACTGAGTAAGACACTATGAAATTTAATACCTCTAATATGGCCACTCCATGCCTTAGAGTGGTAATAATAATAAATACCTCATAAAGGCTGAACCTTTATTTTAGAAGCCTATATGTACATTACGCGTTTGCTTGTCAGTTATACGATGTGGCTATGTTTGCCATTTATAGAAATGTTCACGTTCTTAAACTAGTCGTTTTGTAGAGTACAAGCACATAGTCTACTGTGCGAAAATGACATTAATAAAATACACTTCACTCTAAAACGAAGCCGAATTTAACAGACATCTGCCTTGTGTGGGTAAACAATTAGACTGTAATGCATTTTCGGCTATGATTTATAACCGGATAATATTTAAAATATTACTGCTTTGAAAAGTAAAACACAAACAATTATTATTGCCTACGAATTCAATGCACAGCCTGTGTTAGATTCTGAGAAGGAACAGACAGGAAGCGTGCAGCGTTGCCGGGAAATGTCATAAAACACAAAAATCCTCAGGCAAACCATGTCTGCAACAAAACTCATGTACTAACCTGTCGGAGATTCCAGCCCCGAGACTACAAAGCCGGAGGAGGCTGAAGGTGGGGAGGAGGCGGCAATGGCTTGTCCCTGTTGCTGGCTCTTTTTCGAGGATTTCTTCTCCTTCATCCATGGAAACTCGGGTGCCAGCGAGCCGTTGCTCGCCGGCGGTGCCTGGCCTTGCGGTGGCGGTGTCCGGAGGAGGAGGCCATTTGAAATTCTTTTTTGGCTTCTCGGTCGTGCCTGGCTGCTAGAGCAAGGATTCAGGCTCGGGATGGTGTGCTCAAAAGGAGGAGGAATTAATGTCGAGTCCTTGATTGATGAAGTTTGAAATGACTCCAGTACAGCGGGAAAAGACGTCAGGCACTCTGCAAGGGAAGGCTGGCTGTTTATGAACCCAATCTCCCTCTCAAATTCAAAATTCATAGCTTCTTCTGATGAAAACACTAGTGAGGTATTCAAATAAAACTATTTTAAAGCTGCAATTGTCCCGATTACGGTTTATTAGTAGGCTTCAATAATTGTGTTTAATAGTGATATTACAGGCGTATGGGGACCTTGGTCTTCTAAACTGGAGACAAGGGCGAAATTACAGCCAATTCCTGGTCACATGGTCAAAACAACCAATGGTAATTCAGGGCCTGGTGGAAAAGGAAAGCATTATTTTCTCAAATTCTCAAAAACACAGAATATTAAATGTGTACCTATGGGAAAGAAGGGAGGTAAACGTCAGTGAAATATTTTGTTTTGTCTGTCTCTAAACGTAATGTGAAAATTTACTGATGCTCAATTAAAAATGGACAGATCTCTCTTCTTCTGTAATCCATTGCCAGAAATGATCGCAGGAATTACAGACACCGTACAGCAAAAGCTGCTGGTGTTTTTGTCGTCTTAAATTATTGAAAGATCAACAGCCATTAATCTGAAAACAGTATATAGCATTATAATATTGTAACATTTTGCAAAGAGCCCTTGTGGCAGGGGTTTTTAATTAAATCTCTTCAAACGATTAGAGGCACACGACGTTGTCTTCTGGTTTGCAGTATATTGATGTTGGTTAAATGTGTCCGATTGCATAATTCATTAGGTTGCTCAAATAAATTATTCGGAAAATTATTTTAATTGAAAACAATTTATTTACATTCGGTGCGTATACGAATAGTGGTCTATGCACTGATCTAATTTTGAATGTTTGCCACCCAGAAATAAGCAGGTACCTTTATTTAGATCAACTACTGGAAAGAAAACAGTGAATTGTTTGTAAATAAGGAATATGTAAGTAGCTGTTAGAAATTTTCAAAAGTAGTTAGAGGGATATTTTTAGAAACGAAATGGTATAATGGCAGTGATCAATCTTTTCCTCGGCAAAGCGCTTGACAGCTAACGCAGCAACCACCCTCAAGAATTTATCTCCGTACCTCCTGTTCAAAACAAAGAAACCCCTCTCTCCTGCCTTACGGAGCGAGATCTTTGTTTCTGCAAAGTAAATGTTACCCAAGAGGTGTAACAACGCATATTTATACATCACGAGGTATGTATGTCGCGAATTTGCAGGAAATTGAACTGGCTGATCCGTGTATTTAATCGCCTGGAGAAACTGTGCAATTGCACAATTTCTCGTAAAGGAGATCAGAAAATGTGTGTGGGTGTTAGAAGCATTCAAAAGGGGCACAAAGCAAGTGCCGACTACATTCAAGGGAACCGTGAAACAAGATGAAGCAAACGAATATAATTCTGGGAGTCTTCTCCTGACATGTTTGGCAATTATTATTATTATTATTATTATTATTATTATTATTATTATTACTACTACTACTACTAGTAGTAGTAGTAGTAGTAGTAGTAGTAGTGTGGTACATTACTAAAATCAGCATAACTTGTGAATTAGTTTTGTCTGTCCAATTGCACTGATGCTTAGGTATATAACGGTATAAAAGATCTTGATTTTCCATAATGATATAAACATACTTGTGTAAGTGAGTTGAACACTTAAATGAAACGACTTCGACAGAATATGTGGCAAAATATACAGATCCGTTGTCTTTGTTATAATTTGCTCAGTTGACTTTAATTGTGCCACCGCTCCAAATCATCATTTTTGGCGGTTCCCTTATTATTGTTTTCCTAGGGATACACATTGGCACAACGGTAAAGGACATAAAAGAAACACTTAAAGGGTCCGTCGTAAAACCAAAGAAATACACTACTGTGTATCTACAATATGAGATGCAACGTGCATAAACCATTAGTATAAAATGTCCAATGAACACAGAGATGCAGATAAATACCCAGTGTGATTTTTAACTGAAACAGCCAAAATATTCTATTGATACATTAATTATATATAATGTAACCACCATTAGCATACTTCGTTGTATAGCTGTTTTTCATTTATAATACAAACTTGGTTTAGAACATAACCACCCTTATAAAATATATAGTAAATCCCAGAATTTAACTTTAAGATTCATAAACTGGGAGGTCTGAATGTATTTTCTTTGTATATATTCCAGATAAACCCGTGAGTCTACAATGGCATGATACCACGTGACCTGCAAACGACAGCGAAGAGGCATTCGATGCTTACTGGGACTGGCCTGACTGAAAGCGCTAGCAAGAGGATTTAAAGAGCGCATGCTCCGATGGAAGATTTAGATTGAGAAACAACGAGTATTATAGTATTTTGTGCGTAATTCAGGGGGTCTCCATGTATAAAGAGGACAGTGGTGTTGTGGAAAATTACGTATTCTCATTTGTGCCGCTTAAAAGACCAACGGAACTGCATAACAGAAATTTTTATTTAAGAATTGTTCCACAGACAACTCTTAGCAAGGAAATAAATGTATCTACCAAGAACAAAGGCTCTGAAACAGAGTTTTAGCTAATTCTCGACTATGCAGTAACAGTCAGTCTGATCCCATCCTCATGCCTCCAGCAAAACCGAATACATTATTTTTTATGTACAAGAATAACATAAACTACTAATTTCTAAAATACAATAACTAAAATAAATGTGCTTACAATGACAATAACACATCTTTTATAACAGGTAAATACTAAAAAAGTACATTTTCTTGTTATAAATACATAATATTGAGGGGATAAATAATAAAAAAGAAATATTGGCTATAACAAATAAATATATATTTATGAATGCTCACTCTAACACATAAGAAGACACCCACGATTGAGCTGCTTGGGCTCTTCCATTTCAAAATATTTTTATCTACCCTTTAAAATGTAAACTCTAAGTGCAACAATGATGCCCAGACAAGAAAGCTTTAGTGAACTTTTGGAAGATGTCACTTAAGCTTAATATCTCGGTCATACATTTTGTTCAAATATACCCTGTTTTCACGTTAGGTCAAGAAAGGAAAGGAGATGGTCTTTTAAAAATGAACTTTAGAGAAGAATGGCCTAATGTATGAAAACTTGAGAGAATATGCTCCAGATAATGGGAGAAATTAAGGTAGTACATATTTGGAGTCTAACGCAAATACTGTGCTTAAGACAAGGCAAATATTTCCAGAATTTATCGACATTTTCTGGATGCTAACATTTACAGATAGCAACCCCACAGTATGAACAAGAAGTGATGGGGATTCAGTAATGTTACAGAACACATGACCTTTCTCCCCTTGTATTGGCACAGAAGAGTTAATGTGTTTACTGTAGGTTGGTCAGTTAAGGTGATAGGTTTAGGTAAAGAGGTAATATGAAAGGGAAAGTAAACTAAAACAATCCAGTGGTTTTCTGCAATAAGCAGAATAGCTTTGTGTGTGTGTGTGTGTGTGTGTGTGTGCATATGTGTGTGTGTGTATAAACATATATACACATATATACATACATATATGTGTATATATATATATATATATATATAAACAGTTTTTAAATCAAATTTTTTAAAATTCTAGACTATTACACATTTCCATACGTGCTTGTAAGTTGTGCAGGGTAATAAACCAGATTCATTTATCAAAATGGCCCAATGCAGGTAGGTTATGTCAAAAAAAGAATAAATTAAAAACTATGGGACACTTCACCACTTTCGAGTTTTGCCAGAATTCTAAGGGGCCTTAATATGTGTTGGCAGCAAATATTTTAAATGCAATTAAATTTACGATTAATATCACTTAGAACAAAAACATGGCAACATCAACAGGGACATATTTAGACACTATACGAAACCACTGGATCATTTGATAAATCCCGTTGCAGCGCCCCATGTATTAATATAATTTCTTTTCCAAACCTGCTACAGATGCGTTAGCTTGGGAGCCTCCTGGATTCTACCCTGAGAAGGATGGTGCGCTGAAAGGTCTGTGTATGTTGGGTGGGAGTCACATGGTCCATGATGCTGGTTACTTGGCATCTGTGCTGCACCATTGTAGTCAATATTATTAGACTGATGATGTGGCAGGTGATTGAGACCATATAGAGATGGCCCTGATGTGGGAATTGAATCCATATAGTTTCCTCCAACATACACAGGGCTACCCTGAATATTTGGAGTCCCATAATTACCACCGTTACCCTGTAGACCATGAGGGTCATATTCTGGTGCGGTATTGCCATACTTCTGTTGAGAAGGACATGGTTTCATAGGGGTTTGGTAGGCTGTTGACATGGCATAAGAATTCTGATGAGGCTTATTGAATGATGGTGGAGAGGTGTCCTCAAAGGTACCACTCATTGAATGCATGGGATTCATAAAACCAGCAGATGATTGCATGGGGAGGGGGGGGCTTCCAGTCGGAGAGGCACCACCAGAGGAGGAGCCCATTCCCTTCAATTTTTGATCCTTTTTGTACTTCATTCTTCGGTTTTGGAACCATATTTTTATCTGTCGCTCACTGAGATTGAGTAAGTTGGCCATCTCCACGCGCCGCGGCCGGCACAGGTACCGATTGAAGTGGAACTCCTTCTCCAGCTCCACCAGCTGCGCGCTCGTGTAGGCTGTGCGCGCCCTTTTGGAAGCCGCCGAACCCGGAGGGCTTTTCTCACCACTGCAGCTCTCCACTGGGTGGAAATGAAATGAAACATAATTACTAACTTCAAAAATTGAATGCACCATTTACTAATAAACCATGGAAACGTAACCCCTTTATATTAGTCCTTTCTGTTTCCTAACTGGCATTTATTAAGAGCACTGAGCTCAACACTGACCTGGTATATTTAAATTGCATCAGCCGCCGTAGTACTGAGAATAGACACACTTAGGATCAGCAGCTTAATTAGTTTTAATAGGTAAACTCTATTGAAACTGTTCGAACATTTTTAAACCATAATGCGACAGTTATGTTTAAGAATTTTACCGGCTTTGACACATTTTAGCGAAAACCAGAAAGTATTAAAACAGATAACGTAATCTCTTTAGTAGAATGTACTAATTCTGATCATTTACAAACATTGACACAGCACTACAACCAAAATGTAACGGCTATTTAAAATTTTTATTTTCGGTGAATTAATATCTGTAATGACTTCATCTAATTGATCCTTACGCCTTTTTGGGAGCAAGGCATGCTGTGCAATGCGCAAAATCTCTGATTCTGTGTCTAAAATAAGTATGGTCAATATCCGTGTTTCGGTTTCAAAATGACATTCCGTGGTGTACACCTATAAACATAGCAAACGAACGAAGCAGTCGGAGACACACCGTTGGCTGTACTCGCGCATGGGGAGCTGTTTTTCTGTTTAGAGTTCTGCCTTGACTCTTTCATCCAAGGAAAGATCTGTTTGGCGAGGGTGGCGTTGGGAGGGAGGGTGGGGGACTTGGTGGGGGCTGTTTTTGCGTTGCTGCTGCTGCTAGCCGGCTGTTGCGTCGTACTGCTGTTGGTGCTGTTGGATGGATTCTGAGGAGGGGAGACTGGGGGTGCTTGATGATGTTCGGGTGGTAGACTGTGGCGCATGCAGCTCCCATTGATTTCTTTCGTCTTCGCGTGCTGCTGTGGGGTGCTGTTGCCAAGGGACTGGAGGGAACAGGCGGATCTCTGGTAGTCGCTCTCCAAGTGCCCTGAGGACTGGTATACTGGTTGCGCGGCATCATAACCAAACCCGTTGGCTTGGTACGAGTAGCCTCCGAAAAGTGTAGAGTTGTCGTAATAAGACGTTTTCTGCATTTCCGAAATTTTTTTCACCAGCTACCAAGGTCTTGACGACCTTCTGGAAGAACATTGGCACCAGAGGTCACGTGACAGTCTCTTTCCAATTGCCTCTTGGAAGCTGACCTGAAGGGTTATAAGAATCAAATAAGAGAAGCTCAGGCATAAATCCATCTTCACCACTGAAAAGCGTCATGACATGAATAGCGAGTCTCCAAATGCGGCTTACATTGTTAGATGGAGCTAGATTTATTTTGTGCTCCTTCCCCAAAACCGCTTACAAAATTGAAGAGCAAAGTGTAGCCTACTAACCATCACGAACAAATAAACGTGATTTATCTGAAAGTGCAATTTCCACATATTTAATTTGTAAAATTTGCTTTGATTATCTAGTTACCTATTTACATGCATTCTGGTTTTACTTTCTTTTTTCATTCGTATATTTTTTATATAAAATACAAATTATTGCGCTGTAATTTTGGAATGAGAATACGCTGTTTCCCAGAACTAAATCGCATTACATGTAATGGCAAAATGATAGGAAAACAGTAATTTGGGCACTGTACCATACATTGATTCAAGTTTTGTTCTCTTTATGTAATATTTTCTAAACAAAAAAATCATTAACTCGAGGAATAATCATTATTGGTGTGTAGTGTCCTTATAAAATAGTAGGCTATAAAATACTAAAAGATTTTATAATAGTAATTCATGCAAATGCTACACACTATGACACAGCTTGAAGAACGATATGTATAAACATATAAAATGTTACTTGCCAAAATGTTTTGTATAGTTAATCGTTTTACTGTGAGTGAATCTTTGTGTTTATTCGACTGTTTGGTCACAAAAATAATTTTCGGTTATATTAAACACCAGGAAACTGCAGTTGCGCCTCTTCTCATTTATATTTAAGGATTTTTAATCGCCAGTGAAAATTGAATACTGGGAGACGTATCATCCCTGGATTCTGACGCACGAGGGTCATTTGACCAAAACAGAAAGCGCTGAAAAACTAGGTGTGGTTCCGATAGCTTACTAATCAGGTGTGATGCGTCTTCCCTGAACCTACATTTCATTTTAGACCACAAATAGGTCACATTTCATGGTTTTATCTGGAACTCTCTGCCTTTGAAAGTGAAATCTGAAGATTTATAATGACATTCACTTTGTCTGAAAATACAATCGATTTGTACAGAAAATGTAAAGTTATGGTTGTACTTAACAAAATCTTTCTTCTTTAAGTTACCATAATGTCTCAATAATCTAAATGTTCTGACAAACGTAACTGTCTACATTAAATCATTATTAATTAAACAGACAAAACACAACTGCATTGATTTCATTTAATGTTTTTGGAAATAATGCCATTTAACATAAAATCCATATTACATTTCTTCGAGTTTCGCTTATGTTCTGTTTAAAATATCAGATAGGTAATCAAGACAGCATACAAATAAATTATAAAGCAAATTTGTTTTCAATGTATCAACAAAATGTCAACATGGCTACGTAAATTCCAAAATAAGCTGTTCAAAACAAGAATACTCTAAATCAAATAAATTTCAGAACAAAAGAAACTCTTAAACAGCAATTGTGTTCGACTGGCGTGATGTAGCTAAGATTAATTTTACAGTGCACATGACATTGAAACATAATGTACGTCATAGTTGATTTTTGTGATTAAAATAAAAAAGTAGAGCAAAAAAATCATTGTATCAATGTAAATGAAATAAAGTGAATCATATCTCTGCTTGTCTGGGAACCTAGAGCTTTTGTATATCAACTCCCATCACGTCACAAATGTCGGTCATTTATCTTTCCTGTGGACGGCTGGAATCCTAATTATTTACTCCATGGATTTGTAGAAAAATCACAGCAGGAATAATAAATGTTAAATTATATCGTGTTGCAATTAACCTGAAAACGGACCCCTTCGGCCTGCTTATTACCGTAACGCTATCAAAGTTTCCAGTACATTTCTTTAACACAATTACGACGTGAAACACAATCCGTATACTGTACAACTACACCGTCAGCAGCGATGAAAACATGAAAACGGAATTTAGCTATGGCATTGTCAAAACTACACACCCGCACACACATACGTGTATCTGTGTGGAATTAACATACTGTTTCAAAGGTTTCAATACGATGCGAAATCATAGCAATCCTATTCGTATTTCTGACCCAAAATCATGAGGTCTTCAGCAAATCGAACGTCATATAGCCCAGAGTCATCTGTAAATTATTTGAATTCAAATTTAACCACATTCCAGAATGACACACAAACGGGCACAAACTGAAAGAAGATCGTAGTTGTAAAATTATCTAATTTATAATGAAAGCTATGTCCGGGACCTCAGCACACGGTTAGCGATTTAAAAAATCTGCCAAAAACATTTGTCCTCTTTCTTTGCAGCTAAAAGCTAGGATTCAAATAAGTTCGTTTTATAGAGATGAGAAGAAAAAGAAAAGGAGTAGCTGTGAGGAAGGAAGCTTAAAGCATTGTGAACTCTTCTTGAACCGCGATTGGAGTCATATGGTCATAAATCACTGGGACATACACTCCGCCATTCACAAACTGATAGCCTATTTCAGTCCAGCTTACCTTAGCCTCTGACGAGGAAAGCACGGGTAGGCATAATATATTTTCACATCCAGCTTCACAGCAATCAATAAGCAGGAGTTATGTTCTTTCAAATCGTGACGAATATTAAAAAATGTATCTGTGTAGCGGCTGCCCACTCCCAAACTCGCAGTTATTCTCGTACAGATTACCTCCGTTAGGAAAGGCGAGACGGTTTAGCATCAAAGATCTGAGGAAAGCTCGGGGCTGCAAATGGACAGGCTGTGAGATCCTGGCTGCCCCGTCGACTGGTACGCCCTGCTCGCTGATAACAATGGCCTCAGATTTCCCCCCTTCTTTCACAGCACAAAGCTTAACAACATAATCCAAATAGAGTCTCGTTTCGTAGTGAAAATTTCCTCTTACAGATAATTTTATGGAGATGGCTAACGGTCGTATTGTCAACACAAGGCCTTTGTGCAATTTTAAAATACCGGGGCTGTATGGAGTACCGGGCAGGAGTGTTAATCCCCATCAAACACAGCGTCACTAGTGAAAAATTATGCTAATTGCAGACGTGGTGGACAGAGGCCTCCGATGGCAAGCCAGTGATTTTTGATTCACGTGTTTCACAGTTCAGTGTCAATCTATGCTAATGTTATTTAGTATGGAGGCAAAGCTTCAGGTTTCCCCTCTCAAGTGCATATCACGTTACTTGCTCTGGCCCGCTATTGACTAGCGGTAGAAACATTGTACTATCTGTGTTGTTTATGTTTCAAGATCCCCCCCCACACACACACACACAGGGCTCCTATCATAATTAATGCGTGGCATAGCATGAAAAAAAAAGTTTTGGTGAACAGACAACAGGCGGACCACAGAGGCGAGGGAGGGGTGTATAAACAAGAGACAAAAGTATTCTGTGATATTTAACAGATATGGATATGTGAACCACAAAGACGTCTATAAAACGGTATAAGAAACTTCGAAAGATTGTTTTTACCTGTAGGGCAAAGACAGTAAATCTTCATTTCTAAGACAGAAAAGGAAATGAAGGAGCGAAAGCTGAAACGAATGGAAATGCGGGGAATAGCATGAAGGTGTATTTCGTCCTCCCATTAACTTTGCTTATCTCTCTCACCCGTCTTTCTCCATTTTGTTATTCAGGACACTACCCCTGTCGTTCATAGCCGCACAAGATTTATGACTTCGACCACACGTAGCAGCTGTAAACTGCAACTTTAAAAAGATGCATTTCGTGTAGGTACTCCAATAGAAAGGCTCTTACCCAACGTAGGAGGAGAACAGGGGAGAAAAATGTAGGTGTTTGCAACTTTTTTCTTTAGTATTGTTAGTGACTTTGCAGCTAAAACTAAAGATCGGAAAAGGAAAGGAAAACCTACTACTGACAACATCAAAATTGTATTTTGCTTTTCAGAGTCAAAGAAACTGGACTACTCGGGAAGAACCGCGAAAAAATCTGCCTACTAATTTTACGGAAACAGACATTAGCCCACATTCTGGATTACTATCTTACTACCGTTTCTTGGTGATAGACTTAGTATTTCAATCCATTATTCAAATAATAAAAGCTTAATTTGAAATGTTTTGGAACCGGATATTTCAAGATATTCATTTTTAAAGCTGAAAAAGCGTTAACAGACTTAAGGATGGGTCATCGCAATCCATTGTGGGGATGTAAGATGTAAAAGTGCAGCATGTTCGTTTTAATGTAGTTTAACGTGAAATTTGGAAGTTTTTTTTCGTATCGTCAAAAAAGTGGAATTATAAGTTACGGTTAAATGGCATAATGCTGTTAGACGTTTTAATTGCCGGTGAGTGTTTGCGTTACACTTAAGTTTAGATTTATGAGGAATTGATACTTATAATGGTCTGTGGTCCAGGTATGTAATGCATGGATAATGTATGTAATATAGCAGTTCTGTAATATTTAGATAGACGATAATGTATTGACATTGATAAAATGTCAAATTTACTAATTATTCAGTATGCTAGGAAATTTTTACGGGAATGGATGCTGCAAAGATAGAATTCTTAGTCAAGAAAATAAAATGATTACTTGCCATTTAAGATATGGTTAGTATTTTCCTTTAAGTGACTGCATACAACTATATAAAACAATTCGTTTAGCCATTTCTGTTACGAAATGTGTTATCTGACCAACTATACAAAATTATGCAAATACTCCTGTGCATAAACAATGGACATATGTGTATTAGATACTTCAAAGCCAACTAAAAATAAAATTCAAGTTTGTATGCAGCTTTATTTTAAGGAATTTACGTAAAATCACTCACCGCTTACGCGTCCTTTATCACGACAAGAGATTGTACAATCAGAAAACCTCTTGATAAGTTGTATCGTCTAGGGAGAAAAAGGCCAAAACATTAAAGTGAATGAGAAAACTGAAAATTATAATACATGCAAGCAAACCTGCGGTGACAATCGAAGTACATATATATGAGCGCTTTTCACTCATCAGAAATTACAGGTAAATTACCATTTGATTCATTTGAATGAATATATTTCCCAATATATATCTTTCCTTCAAAATGTATCTCATAATTCACTTGTATGGTCTTTTTATTTGACGTGGGCCATATGCACTGGTACTACGTTAAAAAGTTCTAAACGTTACATTGTGATTCATTCGTAATAAGAAAATAACTAAAATATAACGAACTCATATTTCTCGCTAAATATGTGCTACATGATTAATAACGAATATTTAAATACTGAGTATTTAGCATCCATTTGTCTTTTAAAGACAGGATTGTGATTTATTCATGCAAAATACAGCATATCCATGGTCTATATCCACTGTAGTTATAGCTGTAATAATCTATAGATTGAAATACTAAATAAATTGTACTAGTCTCCATCATTTCGTAGTTTGTGATCTAGTGTTTACAATAATACCATTATTAGAATTATTATTAACAAATAGGGTATAATTATTATTATAGATTTACATTTTAGATCGAAGTAAGACAACAATCACTAGTTAGAAAATGAGTAGTGTTTTGCTAAAAAATATTATATAGTACATATTGAAAGTGGTTTCAGAATGATGTTAAACGAAATGTATCTGCATACTATTAATTTCTGTCTATATTTCATGTATACAATTGAAAACACAAAAGCACACCCACAAACAGACATGCACATCTAAATAAATAGACTACATGCAAAGAAATCGAATATTTAAATGCTAAGATGCGGTAGGACGAAATGTCTATCATACTTTGCATACAGGCCTCTTATTAAAGTAAAATAAAACGTCCGGCGCACTTGTGCGCTCAAGTCCTGACAGATACCCAAACACATAAATCAAATAGAGGATTCCCTGACCTCCTCAGCTGTGCGGCCTATAGTGCTATAAAGTTATTTATTGCCTCCACACACTCACAACCCGATTTGGCTTGCCTAGATTCAGCGCGACTATGCTTTACTGCAGGCATAATTCGTTATGAAGTCCGCTCAGCTGATTTTCCGCGCCGATACCACGCAAATGAGTTGAAGCTGCGCTCAGAGAAATAAGTAACTTATAAAATACAGCCTACAACCGCCCAAAGCTGACATTAAGTAGAACAAAAGGAAGGGAAACCTTGTAAAGAATAAGTGATCAGTCAGGTTTTTTTCTTCAAAAAAGGGCATGGAGCGATTTCAGATCTTCTTAGTCAATGGTTACCATCAAACCTAGCACAGAAATTAAACGTCGTATGTTACCAGGTGAATGAAGGTTCGATTATTTATGCAATATATAATGGTAAAATTCATTGCCTAATCATTCTTTCACAAACGCATACGCTACTTATACTACACGATCTATGGACATTTTTTTTATTTAAACTTCCTTTTAATACAACAATGCACAAATATCCGAGAATATTTGTCATAAAACGACAGCTCAGACTTTATTATAAAGTTCTCTTATTATTACCCCATGCGCATATACAGACATATTCCAATGTCTGTAGCTACACACAACCTAAAACCATAATATACCCCCCATCTCTGAAACATGCAATGCGAAATAGGCCTATGTTATTAAACTGTGAAATAAACAGGGGAGGTATGCGGAATGACGGTCTTCATTTGACAGATTTTCAGTTTTTCGAGTGACCATTGCGTTGGATAATAGTAACTCACCAGATTAATGGTCAATCAAATGAAGCACTTTTGAATTGCCTCCACACATATTATAAGTGTTTGAATAAATCCCAGCCTGTTTTCTTAAGCTTTTAAAGAACCCGCATTATGTCTTCTTTAAAATCAGCGGTTTGCGAAACCCCGATCTCATCCCATTTGGTATGTTATTATGAAGCAGTTGTTAATAGCTCAGTTAGTGACTGGGTGAAACACCGCCGCGAGACGACAAGGCCTTTTCCATCCAAATGCCAAAATAATGCATTGAGTTATGCACTCACGTGACTTCATACGTCAACTCTGGCTCATTTTAAAGGCAGTTCTGAAATGAAGCGCTTTACATGCAGTTGCACCGCAAAATAACGCTTAGGGGCCCATATATATATAAGGACAAATTATGTTATTATCTGACAATAACCATAGATTCTAGTAAATGTAATATATAATTGTAACGCCAAAATGGGCCAACATTTTCAGCACCTTGTTGAATCAATGCCACGTAGAATTAAGGCAGTTCTGAAGGCGAAA
>JABFDZ020000097.1:28749681-28764342 GCA_019775955.2 Pollimyrus isidori
TATATATATAGCTAGTGAATAAGAACATAAAATGCCATTCACGCGGAATATATTAGAAAAAAAGCAATAATTCCATTATTTTCACATATTTACCACAATATCACTGCAAAATAATGCCTATACTTGGAAACACCGCACAGCAAGCACTTGAAAAGAGGTAGTATCTCTTCTTTCCGTTATACTTACAATATCCACACGGCGAGACTCTCTCCCCTCCAAATTTGTTTTATTGCAGCCTCTCTGTGTCTCTCCCTCTCTTTTTTCCTCTCCTATAGGCTTGTTTTTAAAAGGACAGTTGAATTTCACGTCAGACACAGGGAGACCATGTCTGCGATTATCCTGACGAATACATATCTATTCTGCAACCTCTGCATTAATTATTTAATGAATCACGTGACCGCGAGGGGGATGGGGGTCTTCACCGCTCTCGCTCGCGGGACCACTCTGACCTAACAGTGGGCTCAAAGCGTTAAAAAGCAAGATACTTCATTTTAAAGATATGGTAAAGGACTCTTGCATCTTTAGAATTATTATGAATGAAAGTTATGAAAATTGACAGGTGTCGACGGAACTCAACATACTGCTAAAATCTTTCACCTAGTCATTTCCTTTAAATTTTTTTCACAGTAAGCATGACTATTGCCGACATATCTATATATGCCGAATCCTGTGTCATTTGGGTTACTATCCATGATATGGTGTGATATGAATTTTTACCCAAAATTAAGCACTGCGCTCTTATGTTGCTTATCCAAACAGTCATTTACATATATATATGATATATATGATGTATATGCTATATATCATATATAAGATATAATAGAGGAGATTAAACAATGCAATGCAAGTGAACAGTACTAAAATGACCTTATTATTATTATTATTATTATAGAAGGAGGTGTAATATTGATAACCAGCTAATCGTTTACTTTATGGAAAGTATGTGGTATTAAGCTCAGTCATCTTGAATTATGAAGTACAGTTATGAATTTTTAAATCTTGTATTGTCATACAGTGTGTCCTTATACGTGTAGTCCATGGAATAGCAGTAATAGTAATAATGATAATGATGATGATAATAACAGACAATACCAACAATTTTCTTTATATGACAAAAGCGCTACAAAGAATACTATGAAACAATGGACAATACTGTATCACTCCCGTAGTGTATGTAGTGAACCCTTCTCGAACAATAGACTTCGGACCGTGTCGAAGTACAAGCGTGTTTATGGTTGGATGCTTAAGGTAAAAAAAGGATCGAAGTTTTCTTCCTTTTATTAATGTAAAAATACACATCCCACTTTCTAATTGTCACTATCATAAACTTAAAAACAACAAACATATAGAGGCAGAGTGACCACATTCCGACAAAGTCCGCTACACAACAAAGTATTCCAAGTGCAGTCAAATAAATCATTACAGTAAGATTCACGTTATGTCATTGATTAAAAAAATAATCTGGTAAAATCTTGCTTACATTCGAGCAATTAAATAAATTATAACAGGTATTAAAACTGCCAAATGATATAATGGTTAAGTTATACCTAGTGTTATATATGTTTCAGATTTGAAAAATAATGAATGTAGAAAATGTATGGCAATATCATGCACGGACATACACCAAATAAAAAGAAGATAGTTAAAAATGCTCAGTCGTAATTACATCCCCCTGTCAAGATTCATTAATTTGCATTTTTTGCATTTTTTCCTAGTTATTTGTTCATAATACTTCGAATTCGGTTAATACAACATTTAAAAAAAACGAATGAAAGCATTTTAAAATCGATTAAAATGTTAAATTTTGAGACCATGAATATATCAGCTTAGGTAGCAGTAAGCTTATACAAACATTGAATTTACTACAGTGTAAGTTTATATTGGAAGATATGGGATTGATTTACGGAGCTGAACATTACCGCTTTTATTGAGGATCATAAATCTGTCAAAGCGAGTACTGGGCGCAGAATCTATTTAAAGTAATGGCGTCGCCTCTGCGTTTCGCGTAGATTTCGACCTACAGACAAGCAGTCTGCCTCATCCGCTTGTCTTTTCATCTCAGCCATGCTCACCATTTTGACAAAAATTGTTCGGTTCTTTCAAGTGCTTTTACTCTAACGATAGTTGCTCTAACCTTATACCTAATTGAGAATAAGTGACGTATTAAACTGCACAAAAGCAGTTTGCTAGTTGTGAATACTGATTCTTTAACGGTGTTTTTCCTTTTGTAACTATCTATATTGGATGTATAGCCCGAGACTAAAATCGGGCTGTTCCTTAACAATTAAAATGCATATTTTTTTAATATTATAAGGATGAAGTATACTGACCATGGAACATTTTTGATTGACAATTGACAAATTTCAGAATTTAATATGTGGAAAGATTTTTAGCAAAACCAGAAACAGCAGTTCTAAGATGTACAGGGTAAAGGGACAAAATTGCATCGTATTCCTGCACCGTCTATTAAAATACACCAACGAAATGTCAAATTTATCAATTCGATGATGCCCTCGTTCTCTTTAAAAGTCCACAAGGACCACAACTTGTTCATCTTCTGCACAGCGAGGGCATCCACTCCACCGCTTTTGCAAGCTATACTTTTACACGAAAGACCAGACTTATTTGTTTCGCAATTAGCGGTGTGATCGAAAACAGGCAGCAGACCACAGTAGACCGCAACTATATGGGTAAGTCAGTCAAGGCTCTAAACATAGCCTGTCTTGGCAAAGGAGGAGTTTCCCACCACAGAAGACCTAATTCAATGTGTTGGCAACTCACACAGCCACCCACCTTCCACGCTGAAAAACCTATTATGCAAATCGCCGACGGAATAAATCATATTTCTGTGAGAAATCCTGTATCGTGCCAATAGCAAGTGTACAACTTCATGGATAAAACACCAGAGGGATATGGGAGACGATATCAAAGCCTAGAAGGCGTGACACATTTTCAACGTCGTTCTTAATGGTACTCCACTACCAGAGGAATTTCCACAGAAGGGACAGGTTCTCGGTATGTGCATTTGCTGTAAAAAATGGAAGGGGTTCTCTTTCTTAAACACGGATGAGACTACCTACGTCTTAGTTTGTGTCCACCAAGTTTACACAAAATGTCACCGGCAGGCCCTGCCCTCGAGGTTGCAAGGCTCCCACCGCGCTGTTATGAGTAACCGGCTCCTGGTTTATGTTGAGAATGTAACACGGAGCGGTGTCCAGTCCAAAGGAGGTCAAGGGTTCCAGGGGTCAGTCTGTGACTTCACAACGGACCTAATCGCTTAGAAAACGTGTCCCCTTGTTGAACCCAGCTTGACGATTTTTACTGTTGAATCCTCGCATCGATTTTCTTCTCTCCCTCACTTCTCTTCATCTGTACAATCTGGAATATTTTTGCTATTTATCTATTAGACTATTTCATCATAAAGCAGAGCGCATTGTACCAAATACACAAAAAGAATCCCCTGGTTTACTAACCTTTGTAATAGATCAGAGACAATATGATCTATAGAATTTAAATGTGCATAAAATAGCTTTAAATAAATAATTATTATCAACGAGGAAATGTTTTGCTTGGTGTAGGCTGACTGACATAAAAGGTATCGCTTCTTTACGTATACCATTTAATGTTCTAAAAAAATCCAACCCTTTAAATATATTCAACCACTGTGTTTCAGTTTAAAGACAATTCTTTGTGCAATATCACATACATTTAAACTAAATTTTGGGTTTAAATAATTAATACTTAAGAACTTATTTCACCAAATTATGAAGATAAAAGAATAAAACTAAAAAACATACACAACAGCTCGGCTATAAAAGTCTTTGAACAAAGCGGCCATAAACCTTCAGTTATCAGCATCAGCAAATGCGTTTCTGATACCGACTGTGAGGATAGGGCAATAAAACAATAAAACTTAACAATCAAAGAACATTTAGCCGTTACCTGTTTTGATCCCATCTTCTACGCTCCAAAGTGTCTCACGTCAGTGTGAAACTGGGATGTTCTTTTAAAAAAAGAGAAAAGAAAAAAAGTTTCTTATGGTATTGCTTGAAAAGAGGGGATAGGAGGTAAAAAAGGAAGAATCTTCAAGTGTCCTCCAAGAACTCTCCCCCTCCCGGCAGAAGGTCCGTACAGATTTGCTGCTGAATAACAATAGAAGAGAATGAGTATTTAAAGAAAAGAAGTGATTAATGATTTTCTGTATAATTCTCGCATTTTTCTTAGCGTCTGTCTCCAAATAATGGCTGTGAACTTTAAGCTCTTTTGAAATCTGTCTTACTCTTATTCACATGACTAGGGAAGAAACTCAGACACTGAGAATAGGAAAAGAAATCCTATGTGCATATATTGCACAGAAATTCATTTTTTCCACAAGCTGCAATACAGGGAACCCAATGCCATAAAGCACGTGAATAAACTCCTGCGGCTGTAAGCCTATATTTACGGTGGGCTGTTTTAATAGTCTAAAATGAACGTTTATTTACAGAGTATATTAGATCATGCACAATTTACAAAGACGAGCTACACAAGGTTAAAGAGTTTTGTACTTTCCAAATGCAGTAAGAGTCTCTCCACCATATAACCAGTTGGGATTATTTTAACAAAATGACGTCAGAGCATGTAAAGTGTTAATTTTTCGTTTAACAACTATCATTGAGATTATTTAAACGGTTTATACCAGGAGTACCAGGTGAGATGCGAAGTAAATGACAATATCAGCATGTAATTTCTACTGTCTAATCATCATTGGAGTAAAGAGAAAATCTGTTCTGAGCCATGAAATTTTCACTTAGCAATAAAAGGGTATATTTGTCGTGTAACTTCCACATTTGGAAAAGAAAATGCTATTTTCATGTGTGCTATTCTTCCAATACTTCTGCACAGAAAGAAAATGAAAATGAATACAGAGGCTACGCCTCGCAAAAGAAGCCATTTATCTTTTTGATTATCTTTTTGTTTGACAGGGTTTGAGATATGACACAGATCCGTTCCATTAAAAAAGACAAAATCTACAAACACGAAGAAACGTCCGTATAAAAATTACAATCATTAATGAAATAAACGTTGTTTTGAGCAAGGCAACTTATAAAACGTCCTCGGTTGGGATTCTCGTTTCACTTATATTTTCTCCATCAGCAAACTGCAACAGCAAAGATGGATAAAATAAGAGAAACGGGGGTTTTGATTAAAGACAAGAAATGAGACACAATTTAGCAGGACTACTCGTCCATGAGCCATGCAAAATGACCGAAAAGAAAACCGTCGTTTAAGATACATATGCACGAACAGAAATCTGTCCTTAAAAATGGAAAAATGTTTGTATAATAAAATGTTTGTTGTTAGGAATAGTGTAATTCAGATTACAGATATTACTGTATAGGATTATATATGCTTATTCTGAAGAAGGAGAGATAAAAGGACACAAAGGTGATAATAACATTTCGTATTTTGTTTTATTCATTCTATCACTATTTACAAATATTAAGGTATAGATACACGAAGTATGAGAAAGAAACGACCGAAATACAAATATGGAAGACCACATTTCTGTCATAACAAGGGAAGACCGGAATGCAAAGAAGAGATGAAACGAATTACCTATAATAACTAGAAAGAAGCAAGTGTGTAATCGTGTGCAGAGAACAAATTAACAAAAAAGAAATTAAGAAACGTTAATCATGCATATACCCACCTTTGTTCTTCTCTAGTTTTTACTTTACATTTGGTTTACAAGAAATGAATGAACATTATGTCGAAAATTTGCAGGGCAAATTACGTGAAAAGGGTCACAACGTAGTTAACTCAGAAAGACAAAATTAAACAACAAAATAACATCGAAAGTAATTAAACGTTTAAATCGACCATTTAGTGCTTTTTCCAGAATGAAATGGTCTTTGGGGCCTTTGGTTGATATCTGCTTAAGGTATATTTATATGTTCAATATTATAATGTCATTGCTTTTAGACTTCAGATTGAACGATATACCTTATTCGATTAATAGTTCATAATAATTCCGGTAAAGTGATAAACATTTATTTCTCAAAACTAACTACTAATGACATACACAATCGTTTTCCGTCTTGTTCATTAATGTTTTAGTCACCTAGCATTATATGGTAAGTGACACTAAAAATACGGGTCTTCAAGATATTAAATAAGGTACAAAAAAAACAACTTTAAAAACGTTGCTTCTTGAAGAAACCGTTGATCATTTATTAAGCACAATGTTGGATGTCGAGGTAACTGCAGGCCCACGGTCATCCTTTGTACTGCAGAGTAAACATGACAAATGGGACTGGGTTTGGCATGATTAAAGACGAAACAACGGATCCATCTTCACAAAATCTGAAAACTGCTATCTGCAACCATTGGCATTAATGGAGGGGGAGCTAGAATGAAATGGGAACAAAGAATTAGAATGGCACAAAAAGAAGCATCTGTGCTTTATTTCAGTCTTCATTTTTTCATAAATAACGGTAATTTCTAGTGTTTTCTTCATTTCCCACATCGCGCTATTCTCTTCATTTACAAAATAATAATAATAATAATAATAATAATTAAAAAAATACGAATAAAAAACAAAAAAAATCACAACGAATATGCGCCATACGGTGAGGTCTAAAGTGTGCATGGGTAGGTGTGCATAAAGCTATAGACTTGATGGTTGTCCACTGGATCGGTTTTGAGAGTTCCCCAGCACTTGGCTGCTGTTTGAGTTTGTGCTTGAGGAAGCAGCTGATCTGATCTTGGTGTTAGGGAGCTTGTGGTCTTTTTTCCATTTCATCCGTCTGTTCTGAAACCATATTTTGATTTGACGCTCGGAAAGGCACAGGGTATGAGCAATCTCCACTCTACGTCTCCGGGTCAAATAGCGGTTGTAGTGGAACTCCTTTTCTAACTCCAAAACCTGCTGTCTTGTGTAGGCTGTCCGTGACCGCTTTGGTTCCCCTCCTGTGTAATTTGGGTTCACTGTTTGGAGGATACAAGAGCGATATATTTAAACTCAAGTAATGTTACACTGCAGAATAAATGAAATATGTCAATTCTGTTAAAAATACACGGAAAACGGTGCTAATTCATCCACGTGCTTGGGTCTTATAGCTAAGAGCGAGTATAAGATTATCAAATTATTTTAAACGAGCACAACTTCACAAACTCAAAGAGAATCATACTGCACCACTACATAAGATGTATAAGATAAAATCTATTCTGTTCTTACAGAATTTATTTATGAGTCGTATTCAAACGGCAGAGATTTTACATTATAGGGTGATACCACAAAAAGTTACGTCTTTCCTTTTTAGAGGTACGTTTTAATAACCTCGTTCAAAAATATCTTGTTCTAAGGACACTAACATTTTATATGCACTTTAATATTATTTAATTATTTATAGTGTTTAGCTGTTATTGAAATGTACAAACTTTATCTAACTACATGAGATCTTCCATGCGCAGCACATCTCCACTGAGAAACATGTTACGAAAGCATTCGACTTAAGAATCCTTTCTAAAAACACTTCCCCTAGAGAAATAGTAAGGGTTAGGTTGCAAAGACTTCAAAGTGCTTGTACAAGTGAGCGCAATAAAAATTTATTGAGGATGTAATTATACTGCCCTGAAAACAACCGATCGTAAATCTCCTGGGCTACTTCACAGTGCACCAAAAGATTTAACACCGATCAGTCAATTGTACACACGGGTTCGAATAATCACGTTGAACAACCAGAGAAATAGAACTTAGACACACTTACCAATGTTTACATGGACTTTCTTCATCCAAGGGTAAACCACTGGCTCCTTGCATGAACTGGAAGAAGAATTGGTTTGTCTGGCGGAGTTCTGGACACACACGGATGGAGGGCTCGGTGTTACAGAATCGCAATGGTGGTTTTGCTCAGGGAGCGGAGTAGGGAGTCCAGGCGGGGGTAAGACGTGACCCCTTGGAGACATAACCGCTGTAGGTTCCCCGGAACCATGGCACGATGAGTACGGAGGTTCGGTACAGCCCGACCGCTGATGGTACATCGCCTCATGCTGGAAGGCAGCCTCCCGCCTCTGGGCGCCGTAATAGTCTGGCGAATGGCTGGGCAGGTAATCATTTTGCGAATATTCTTCGCAGGGTGGAAACTTCGGATCCACATAGTTGGAGTTTATCAAAAAGGAACTCATGGCCATTAATTTCTTTGAATTGCACACAAAACACAAGAAAATTTATTTCTATCCCTTTACTCGTTTTCCTGTTTGATAAAACCCTCCTACTTTCTGTCAAGTGAACAAAGTTAAAAATCCATGTGACACCAAGAACCAATGGCGTGGTTCCCAGCGATTCCCGGATAAGGAAATGGGATTAGATTTAGCAGATCTGAAACATCATCTGTGCATAGTTTGAGTTTCTCTAATGTTATCTGCATACATTTCATCCACCGGCATGCGCATTATAAACAGCAGAGTGAATCGCACCAGTTACGTGAATAAAAATGCCAAGTGAAAGGCATCCTTGGTTCAACAATAGGAAGTCCGCTCCGGCGAGGACGGCCTCCCGTTAACCTTCATTTTTTAAACTAATCAGGGGCAGGCAATGTTGCTTTCGGCTATCAGTCACATTTTAACTTGGGACATATTTCGGCTAGCATTCGTGAAAATAAATGGAAGACGGTGCAATCTTCTTCAGACTTTGAATGTAGTTACTAATAGAACTGAAAGAACGCTCTTAAGCGTGGGGCCAAACCTTGTCAGAGATAAATCTAGGCTTGTTTTGGATCAATAGAAAATTCATCAACTAATTCGGGTTACTGGGCCTTCTAAATCACAGTTAGACCCTTGCATTAAAACGAAGCCAGCTAAACCTTTACAATGACCGAGTTAATGGTGCACGCAAATTCGCACACCTTGCATACAAATTGTAAATAGTAATAACCTCAATTTTGTCAACATTTCGAGTATTCTGAAGGTTACATTGAAGCAAATGTATTATTTTCTTTGAATTCTTCTAATAAAACAGTAATATATTACTGAATACCGTCCATTCTGTATTGACTTTATGTTTTATTGTTTTTACATATAGCATTCAGAATTATACAATGGGAAGACACTTAAATGAGATATGAATTTTCATAGTAAGCGTAGTATTAAAAATAATGCACTAGGATAAATATTAAATTATGTCCGCCCATGTTCATAATTCTGCAGTGGCGAAGTGTTTATGTCAACTACATACTCCCCTAGGTACGAATTTGTGACCGAGTTTCTATTCACACAAATTCGGATCTACAGGGTATATATAGATGACAGGTGTTCTCTGCTACCTGGATGACCCTGTCCCGACCCCAGCCCGCTAACTGCCCTCCAAAATTGACCGTTAACTTTAAGGTCGTTTTAGCTGTACATAAAGTATCTCGAAAACGAAAGCTACCATATAAAAAAATCCTTTTTTCATGCCAGCAAAATATTTACAATTCATATATTTTAAAGATTAACAAAATGCAGAGAAACTACAAACAATGTCACATTTTGTAACACTTAATATTTGCCCGTGTCCTAAAATACTGGAATTCTCTGATATCGCACGGAGAACTTCGTCAACAGTAAATGCTGAGGCAAAAGGGGAGAAAATGTTAAAAGTAGGCGTCGAAACAGATTAACATTTGTTTTTTATGGTAGGCTGTAACTGCTTGTAAACCAACTCGGACTACCGATATCCGGGATGAGGACGTATAATAAAACAATAAAATATGCAGACCGGAAGAAATTCGAAACTCTTCACATCCCCAAAGCATTACAATGCAATTTACGACTTTTACAGATTCACCCTCGCATAAAACATTGTCTTTCAACACCCAGGAAAGCGTTACTCCTTTATTCTATTTCAGAAACACAGATCTCAACCTCTGGAGACGCAGTAACAAAAAGTAAAACCCGGACTGTCGACTTTCTACAAATGTCGTGAGTCAAGGTAAGACCTTTTCCAACACAGAATTTAAAGTATTACTGGCAAGTACCAGGATGTCAGGTATAAATGGCGTAGTTTAAAACAATCTTAACGGAAAGTATAGAGAAAGAGGGAAAATGAGACGTCGAAGCTATTCTACAGAAAAACTGCGAATTAATATAATGTAGACGAATACCTTTTTGAATATATAGTGCACATTAAATTAACATTATATGTATTTGATTTGGCAATAAAATATGCGTATTTGTAAGGTGAAATGTAAAATGCATTTCTAAGAAATTTAAATTTATATCACCCTCGATACAGTTGAAAACAGAAGTCCGTGCTGTTAATGCATTTGCTTCCATTGTTTTTCTTTGATAATCCAGCGCCCATTTTGAGTAACTGCAAATTAAATGTACTTTTTGTTAGTAAGATAAATATGTAAGCAACAGTTTATAAAGCTATTGTATCACCTCTTGTTTATAAAATAAATTATACGTATTTGTCAAAATAGAAAATAAAATGCTAGTTTGTATAGCTTCGTTCTTGGTGGAGAAATATTCATAAATGCTTGCACCCCAAACAGTAATTTTGTAATTATAATATTTTTGATTATGAATAGATACTCTACTAATTGCTTTCCAAACAAGGACACATTATAAAATTCAAGAGCACCCCTAGCGTTTAAACAAAAAAACTTAGTATGGGCCTTGAAGAAATTGTTTTTCAATGGCAATTTCCAGCGTTCTCATTTGGTCATTTGTCCTCTTTTTACATTTTAGTTCCGCTAAATGGGTATTACTTATATTCATTTGATAACATTTTTAAATGTACATCTTTCTGTAAGTTGACTGTATTGCTAAGATGAAAAGAATATAAGGAAACTCGAGGATTTTACCATAAATACAAAGTCTAAAGTACATCATACTCTGTTTATCTAACCATAATACATCTACTATAAGATATTACTAATCTATACATTTCTGACTTTCGATGACGTTCTAACATGGAGGTGGACGCATATACACATTGTGGAATGAAAGGTAACTTGACCAAAATAAGTAACGAAATTAAAAGAAATCATTACAAAATAAACATATTGCAAAAACATGACGAACAACCAGCACCAATTAATTTTAACTCTTCAATCGATTACAATAAAAGAATTGACCTGCTGCCGTTCTAAGCACGTGGTCTGCAGAAGCGAGCACCTGCTAGAGACTTTCGCGATAGCAACAAGACAATATTGCGTGTTAATTAAGCTGCTACTTACTCTTATTTTCAGCGTTGTTACCAGCTTCGTACAATTCACCTGATTTCGAACTCCATTTCCTCCTTTACTCACTATGCGGTCCTTCTTCGGTTATTATCGCTTTCCATCCTTAGCTCCTCATCCCGTGAGTCTAACCCCTTTCCTTTCTCTTGCGCCACAGGTTGAGCCCATGACCTTTCCATGATACCTTCCTCACATCATCCACCCTCACGGCGTCGAAAAGCGCCAGCTCCGGTTTTCAATAGTTTTACTAATCGAGTGAATGTTAAATAGTCCTAGGCAACAGACAGTGGACAACACATATAGAGCCATAATATCATGGAAATTTAAGGTAAAACACAGCTAGGGATCAATGTCTTCTGCCAAGCGACCGCAATCGCGCAATTGTCGCTTTAACCTTGTATCAACGACAATGAGTGCGCTCTCTCATACTACACCACCATCTCCCCCAAGACATCTAAAACATACAAAGCACTACTACTATTATAAATGTGACTAACCACTAGGTGCTCCAAAGCATTTTGTTGAGAACTCGCAAGTTTTCGTATTAATCTCATAGTTTGGCATTCTTTGTTAAACAGCTAGGCGTGTCGTAAGCCCGGTACATTTTAATATTTGTTAGACGCTTTGACCTGCGTTTCACCCCGTCTTCGAGTCTCTCCCACTTGCCACTTCTATGGTAATATATGCATAGCTTGCTTGGTTATATTGAATTGTGCCTAGGTCATTACTTCGAAGAGAAATGAAGGCGGGTTCATTCGATACAGACACCAGGGCTACAAAACAGCTCAACTTTGACACGCTTCTTGAGTTTCGTTTATTATATAAATATTTACAAATTAACCGAATTCCGTTTAAATTAGAAATAATGTCTCGTGATATGTTTTTTTTTTTTCATTTTGGTTGAACGCATTTTTATTCAAACGCAAAGTTCACAAAATAATGTAACCATGCCTGTCACTGAGGTACGATGTTTGACACATTGACAATGGTTTCCGTGAATATCCTTCTCTGTATGTATTCTAAAAAAATAAAAATAGTTATACGATTCAGATTTTAAAAGCAAGGTAAAATTACAAAGTAACTGTACAAAACAATTGCCTAATACTTCCAACAGTTCTATAATAAATTTCCCATTTTTCTTTCTTAAAAAGATAATACATGGCCAGTGTGTTTACAATAAATCGAGATAAGTATCACAGACTTTTATAAAATAAATTCTGGGTATTCAGCAATATTTATGAAAGTGTTAAATTGTTCTATTGAAATCGATAAATAAATGCAGTTGATTTAAATATGTTTAAAATTGCTGGCGTTTATAGATATTAAAACGAACAGCAAGGCTTTGCCAGGCAAAGGCGCAGGTTCCGGGGAACAGAAATTAATTCAGTGACCTCTGCATGAACCCCACGCGAAAAGTATTATTTAACCACTTTTATAACCATAATAAAATGACATTGAATTATACCTTTCCCATATAACTTTATATGATGATTCTTTTAAAATATTTCCAGAATAATGCATACATTTGGTAACTGAATTTTTGTTCCCTGCTACTGCAAATCTCCACCAGACAAAAACCTCATGGTTATGTACAAACTGAGTCATTCTAAACGTGTTTAATAATATCCATCGGGTTTCATTCATGTCGATTCCAGGTGTAAAATGCAATTTAACATTATAGTGGTGCAATTATTATTAAACATATCTTGCGTCGACGTTTTTCCGTATATTTTACACGAGAACACAATATAATATTATCAACGTGCATTAGCAGTGTACGAAATTCGCAGAAGGTGTGCAATACATTTGCCTTAGCAGCATTATCCGCCTATAAATTCCTTATATTTTTTCCACTTTCTTTGGTTCAGTTATTCTTTTTTCATTGTGAAAATATTCGTTTTGTACTATTAGGCCCATATATATTTAAACATGTGAGTTGGCATAAGATGACCAAAATAATTAAAAAAAAAACGTAAACGCGAATACCGTGATTTTAACATTCGCAATAACTTGAAGCATCTATAGCCATAGTCAAAAAATCTTGACAGGTGTAAATTGTCATATTTTAAACGAACTACATAATTCAGTCAGAAGAAAATGCTTTCTTTTTTATATTTGCTTGTAGTTTTATAAAGAAAACAAGGAATCGAAATACAATGAATTTATCTGTGATACTTGCTGTAATGTTCTCTACAGTTATTATGTTTACTTAAATAACTTAATCATATTCCACTCAAATGTCGCATGTATTTCAGTAGTCAAACTATCGCTAGTTACAAAACAATTGTGATATCATGTGGGTTGCATCATTTAGAACTAACAAAGTGTGGTTTGCAGTGATTTATTGCTGTAAATTCGTAATTTATCTCTAACTTATCCATAATGACAACTTATATATATATAAGTGGACATTATAAAACCCGCTTCGTGAACTTCGCGAACGAGAAAAGATAGCATTATGGCCCTGCCACCCCAAACCCCCCCACCCCCCGCCGCCCATCGAATATCTTTCCATCACTACATTGTCTATCTATTTTTCTCTTGTGCCCTGCTTCGTTTGGGACACTATGAAGGTCGACACTTCAATCCCCTTACTTGCTTTTAAATAATTTCTCTTCTTGCATCTTGCACCCCCTCTCCATTTCTTTCCATTTTTTCCTCTTCTTTTTGTCATTGACATCCAGCAATTGGTCTAGAATTCAGAGTCAACTGCTGACAGAGTCACGCACGACGTAAACTTTTGACCCTCAACTTTTTGACCCCTCCGGCTATACAGCTGCGCTAACAAGCCGGCTTCACCTTCACTTCATGCGAATTAAGGGAAATGTATAAGGGGCCCATTTGATATTTTGTCGCTTGTGTATGTAATGCAGAATTCTATAAACGTAAAGGGAGGTAAAGCAAGATACACGGAGGCATCATTAACATATTTCACGTATTATTTTCAAAAAATCAGGAAGGGTAGAACGCTATTCATGTACAGCTTTATTATTTACCCGATGTTTAATAAGATATGCAGAGTAAGGCAACACATTTTAAATATAAACTAGATATTTGGTTGATCTGGCAAAACGAAAGGAGTTAATGAAAAAGAAAGACCCTCCATCGTAAAAAACAGAAAGGTGTATGAGAGCGTTAAAAGAATGGTGATGAACTTGGTCTAAAGCGGGCTCTGCTGGCGATAAAGAGGCGTTACAGCGTTTAAAATGAAATAAATTCAAGTCTTAACAATAACAGCGTGCATGCTTATAAGTGTCACACAGGATACATGAAAATCAAAAATCACTACACAGAATTATTTTATTTTTAATTATCTTAGAGCGTGATGTTAAAATGGTCAAAGTATTTGGTTTAGTTGTTGGAATATCTCTCTCTCTCTCTCTCTCTCTCTCTCTCTCTCTCTCTGTGACAGATAATATAATAATAAAAAAAATCAAAGCGCCGGAATTAAAAA
>JABFDZ020000097.1:28767007-28778568 GCA_019775955.2 Pollimyrus isidori
CCCCGTCTCCGTCCCTCTATTTTATCAGTTAAAAGTAGTTTAATGCTTTGTATTGGGTGGCTTTTCGTGGTTCTCGCGATATGTTTTGCATTGTTTTCTACTTTTTTATCACACTTATGCGCCCGTTTAAAAATGTATAGATTGCAATGAAAAATCAATTATCTCGAAAATATCTTAATTCACTGTCGTGCTCATTTATTTTAAATTTCAGAGGAATTTCTTGTTTTTTTGTTAGCAGTATTATATCCTACTTTGAGCTTTATATCTAAAATCTACAAACATCATGTAACTCGTTAAGAGAAACATATTTAAACGTATACTCCAAATATACATTTTATTTAATTGTTTGTTGTTGCATTAAGAACTAAACCTATAAAGGAATACAACAACTCATTTAAACATGACTATACTGAACAAAAAACGCTTTTGAACATTCGAATGTACCAGACTATTGAGTACTCTTCTGCATATACACCAGGCAAAATACCACACAATATAGGAAATAGGTAGTACTGCTACGGATTAATATAGATTTTCAGGACAGGCATCCACGGATAGGGTACATGCATGTACACACAAATACACACATCTAAAATTCTTAAGGAGTTAATGTATAATGTTTTATAACTGAGTAAACGTACATAATTCCAAAGACTCACCAACACTGCAATCAACTGGGAAGGAAAGTCAAACGGGCTATTAGTAATGACACCACGATTGGATAGGTTCATCCCGCCTTCCTTCCTAGCGCAAGATACGGTCATCAGCAAATTTAGGTTGTGAAGAATCTGTTCTTACTTTAAAGTGAAACAATCCTTTATCATTCGATTTCCTCCTCAAAATATAACCCAATGACGAAATCGGATGGCAATCAAGGCATGTACGGAGAACAGGGCAAGTCTAGGACTGGCTCGGCAATGTCCCTGGTTGTTACTGACCCTTTGGAATCTCTTCGAAGCAGTTAAACCGTCACTTACATTCTAGAATGTGAAATATATAGTACATTGTCAACTCCCCAAAACCATAAAACTAACTTTATGGATCCCACGTGACTTTTGAGAGCCAGTGAGGGGTATCTGTCTATGGCCTGGGTAATTTTTACGATCTAACTTGAAGATAAAACCCTCATCCATTTGACATGTAAATGTCATAGCTACTTTTGGTATAGTATGGAAAACCAAAATTTCTAAAGATAGGCAATGGCAAACGGCTACAGTTTTCTTGGCAGAACTGCTGATCATCCCTCAAAAATAGCGTATGAAGTATCATAAGTGGTGGAGTAATTGGTAAGTTTGAAAGTTCAAAGTTTGCTTATTGTGAGCGAAGCCTAATCTTGATTAGCGGGGGAGGCATCTTTTACTGCGAAAATCATTCAAACTGAAAACAAAATTCTCATAGGACGGACATTTCCAAAATCCAAGCTGTGTAAGTGAATTCCTTGAAAACATTATGTATGCTGTTACATTATTTTTCAGTTAAGTCATTAATGGCTTGCTCTGCCTTGCCATTGAAAGTGGCTTATATTATTGTGGGAAAATCTTGTATCATAAGTGACAAGATTTTAAAGATTATAAATGAGGATGGAATGATGTTTATCGCTATGCTGAATAACCATGTTCAAAAGATGCCTGCGAATTAGATCATGATTTTTCAAGACTCCTCAGAATCTACGGAGTTCTACATGGCAGCATTATTTAATTTGCTTTTGCTCTGACGCGCTCACACGCAGGAATAATCGTACAAATACGTAAGGGCATAGACATGGGTTGATTAAAGATTTTGTTACTGCAGTCTAATGGATGATTTATGGTTTAAACCAAGTAAATAGTATAATAACATGGAGATAACTAGCAGATGGATTAGAATGAGTAAGACATTTGATCTACGTAAGAGAAACTTTATTGTCTTGTTGGTTTTTACTTCAAGTTAAGCTACAAACAAATACAAAAAGCTTATTGGCAAAATGCTTACAGGCAGTCCGACGTGACAGTTGCCATTTTCCACAGGACGTTTGTTATTCACTCTGCCCACTACAAATAATCTATTGGTCACAATAAAAATGTGTAATATTTACATCTGGTTTGGGACATAGAGGTGATCCAGCAATATACAACTGCAATTTTAACAGAATTATACACACGTATGTACGGAGACAAGAGGCTAGTCCTTACAATAATTTTCTTTTTCCAGAAATAAGTCAACGATCTAATAACCCGATAAGAATAAAAGAAGTTAACACGAATGTAACATTAAAGAGAATAAGAAACACACAATGTGGCTTCTGAAAAAGCACTGCAACTGCAACTAGTCTATACTGATTCATTTCATATTATTGTAAACTTAGAACTATACACTTGTTATAGATCGTAAATAAGTTATAACATTTAAGAGTTCACGTGAAACATGCTAACCTTCAAGAAAGCATCACCATAGCACTTAACACATAAACTATACGTGTAACAATAGCAACAGGCATTGGAGAGCATTCTTCTTTTTAAAAATAATAATTACCATAGCAATAAAAACAGCAACAGTTAAACACAAGTTATCTTGTTTATGTTAGCAGTACCATATTGGAATTTTAAGATGTCTAAAACATCAACAACATACCGAAGGTGCTGCGCTGTACAGTACTCAGAGGAATAGTATTTTTATCTATCTATTTATTTATTTATTTCCCCATTTTCCTTCTCATTTCATTTGTATGGGTAATATTCAGGGCTGGAAGGCGCTACCTGCAGTTGCAAGACTCATACTTTTCAGTTTATTGTCTTTCTTCCATTTCATCCTCCGATTCTGGAACCATATCTTAATTTGTCGTTCCGACAGGCATAGCGCGTGGGCTATCTCTATTCTCCTTCTTCTAGTTAAATATCTATTGAAATGAAATTCTTTTTCCAGCTCTAGCGTCTGGTAGCGGGTGTACGCAGTTCGGGCCCTTTTCCCATCTGGTCCAGTCATATCTGAATAGCATGGACAAAACGTAAGAATAACCATTACTAAAAATATATCATTTTAACAGACAATAATGCTCAACAGTATATAATAAACTTTTATAATAGCACACATGTACATGGCAATAACCAATACTTAAGTAGATCTGCACATTCGTGGGGGTGTGTGAGAAAGAAATGTTATACATTGCTGAATACACTGACGATTTTTCTTCGAATCTGTTCTTTCCCTAACTTAAACATTCAATTCTAACTGTAATTCAAAGGGTCGAATATCTTTTTTAACGTGTTATTTCTTGGTAGACAATAGCTACATAACACAACTTTTCGATTTAGTGTTTTTTCTCGTCCCTTAAAATATATTTTTGACATTCTTCCCCAAATATAAACAACCCACCACATGCAATAAAGATAAGTTTACAGTTAAATGAAAACTTAACGGTGCTTCCTGTTTATGCCCTCGTTCTCGGTCTCCATTCCCTTTGAGTTTGCTAGCCTACATTAAAGAGATTTGTGGCGCTTTTTGGAGTTAGTGCTAAAGAAAAGCTCAACCCGACTACAAATATTAGATGAACAAAAAGCATTACAACAATTGTATCGATACTAAAGGCAAGTTTGCAATGCGTCGACATATATACCATGGTTAATATGTAGCTTCCGCATCCAAGGGAATATTTGTGGCGCTTGCCCATCGGTCGATGCTGTGGTGGAGGTTGCGGTAGATTCCTGTTGCTGTGTCCGGGTAGTGGGATTGCTGCTTCTGTGGGTACCTTCTTCGGTCTCAGAAGAAGCGCTAGTTTCGTCTAATTCTGTGAAATGTGTGCTGTTGTTGAGGTTATTGCTGGCGGTGGTGTTGCTCTGGTCGGAAGGGGGAGAGGAGCTTTTGGGTCCCAGAGTTTCGGTGTTGGCGCAAGAAAGGGAGTCGGGAGACGAAAGCGAGCAGCTAGACGGCTGTCTGAACCGAGACTCCGGGGCTGGAGACTGGAAACCCCGGGAGTTATCCCCAACAGCCCCAAAGTGGTTGTTGGTGGTTGAACGATTGACGCTTAAGTCCATCCCATTGTAGCTGTAGCCATAAGAGCCCGAATGCATCGTGCCGGAGTCCCTGTACGAACCGTTCATAGCGCTGCTGCTAGTTCCATAATTTAGTAACTGGTAGTCGGGGCCATTTGGGTAGCGCCCTGAGAACGAGTTTACAAAGTAAGAGCTCATTTAGGTTATTGTAGAGGGCTTGATTTGTAGATCTTGGTCGTTATAACGCTGTGCTTCACGATTTATGATGTATTAATGAATTATAGCAATGCACTGTACTTCGTTTTTGCTATGTATGCAGCCAAATATGGGGGTGGGGGTGCGTTTAGGAATCACGTGCTTTTGTTGACCAGTCGTAAATTCTCACTGATGACTTCAAGAGGTAATTCATGCTCTGTGGTTACAAATGATGACGAGATGAGAATCGTTAAGCTCAACGCAATGTGTGCTTCTCAATAGCAAGGTTGTGCTCCATGTTGGCAGAGAGCGTCACCTACTGGGAACATAATTTATTGCAGCGCAAAATAATATCTTTCCAATTTTATGTCGTTTTTTATCTATTATTTCTTCAACGTTGAACATATATTGTCTTTGTTTTACTTAATATTTCTACTAATAGTAAAATGGTGATTGAGTATGTATCAAATATCTAGTTTACAGAATCACCAACAGGATGATTTGTATCGTTTATAAAATGAAACAGCAATATAAAACGGCCAGACTAACATCGGCTACCGTAAAAGTTAAAGTAAGCTACTATTATCCAGAGTGACAAGATGTTAACCGTTGTTTTTAATAGTTGAAATTTTAGTTTTACCAGTAGCCCATTACCACTGGTGTTATTTAAGATACTTAGGTTGGCATCGAACTGTATGGGAGTTTTGGAAAATTTGTCAGAATATGTAAGGAATTTTTTTAAAATAACCTTTGATACGGTTTTTGACGTCGTAAAGTATAAGTGGCTAGTTAATTGTTACGTGTTACATCGATTAGATATAGAGGGAATCAATGTGATCTTCAGGTTAACATTTGCCATAGTAGCAGCTTTAGTAAAAAAATCTCTTTTAAGATCTATAAACTAAATCAAACACACTAAACGAAAAAATAAAATCAAGCTTTTATGCGATTTCTTTGGTTATTTGCCCCGATTTCTTATGACTACGCCTATATGCATGTTCAGAGCGCAAAAATATCCGTCATATATAGTACAGAAACACACGCACATACATGTTATAGGCAATTGTTTGCGGTGGCTGCAGGTGGTGCACGGTGTGTGGTGCAATGATAGTGCTGGGAATAGAGGATGAACCTTCTAGTTTGTGTAAAAATAATTATAGTAATTTCCTGGTTTTGGTGTAAATCATTTACATTAGTTATGTGTGACGCTAGTAGCATCTAGTATCAATTGAGATTTTCAACATTTAGCTGTAATAACCAATAAGAACCTAACTTTTCAAAGAGGGATGGATAAATACACACATACACACACACACACATACACACGCTAGCATTCAATGTTCCTTTAGGTGTGAATTATTATGACAAACTCGACTTGGATATTGTTAGGTTTTTGCATTCGGAAGTTGAGGTCTGGCTTCAAATTGAAATAATCTGGCCCCTAACATATCTGAATGATGTACTGTACGGATCGTTTCTGAAACTCATTAAAAGATGTTTAACCTAACAGCGTGTCAGAGCATACCTGGATTTGAGTTAAACATTTATTTTTTTCATTCCCCCGCTCAGTTTTTGTCTCCAAATCGTCACTGCACGTATGTTATCTATGGTATAGATAAGGTCATGCATATGTCTGCAGTAAATAAAAACAATACGTTAATGTTCACATGAAGCGGAAGGTTTGATTTAATATGGCAGCACAACTGAAACCGTCAGAAAATCTTTAAACTACTTTTCACTGGAGTTTATTAGACAGGCTGTTGTCCCAAATGTATGCTTCTTACACCTACAACAAGTTCTTTAGATTTTAAAATTACCAAAACATACTGACTGATTAGATACCTTCCAGCACAAATGTACAAACACATTTACATATAAAATTAATAAAACATAAATACTGTGGTCATTTTTTGTATTCTGCTTTGCACTCTGTGATAAATTCGCATATTATTATTTCGCAGAGTTTGCACGTCTGTAACATTCAAAGAGAAATTCAAAGGAAATACACTATATCAATGTGTTAGGAGCAGTTTCCTTTTAATTACATACTGCGTAAATATCATAATGAGAATGACACGTATTTCAATTAGTTTTGACACGGTACTTAGTCAGACGAGGCAGACGAGGCACAAACATATAGTTTTCTCGAAATAGTAAAAAATCACAAATGGAAATGCGATAAACGTTTGGAATGCTACACCAAGATATCTTAGCATGACTAAACTGCTGCACATTTTTAAAAAGAGGCAACTCCATTTTATTCAATTGCACACTAGTCATTTGCATTTTTTTCCTTTTTCTTGTCCATTATTCCGTCCTCTTTTCTTCTTCCTCGTCAGCTGTGTTTTGTGAAGAGTTTATCAGTTTGTTTTCTTTTTTCCACTTCATCCGGCGGTTCTGGAACCAAATCTTTATCTGGCGTTCAGTCAGGCACAATGCGTGCGCAATCTCAATTCGACGCCGCCTGGTCAGATACCTGTTAAAATGAAACTCTTTCTCTAACTCCAGCGTCTGGTATCGGGTGTAGGTTTGACGACCTCTGCGGCCGGTGTTCCCAAAAGTCCCTAAACAAAATCAGTCAGAAAAGACATAGTTATGACAATGACAAACATGTACATGTGTAGCACAGTTATAACAACAACAACAGGAATGCAATTATACAATAATCGTGTAAAAATACATCTAGTATCACAGCTACAATGACAATGACAGCTATCACGACTGTTAATGCTACTGCAGGCAACAACAGTAAATGATGTTTTAAGTACTTTCCGCCCTTACTGTAAAAAACAGTTTCCCTATTATGTTACTAACTATAACGAGAGCTTTATTACTATTTCTAATAATACGCAACAAAAGCTTTTCTTTTAAAAAATACGACTGTTTTAGCTCCATTCCCCTAGAGAATGTGATACACAAAGTCAATTTATTGCTATATTTAGAAAAATAAAACTGCCTACAGATTATTTACGGTATAAATGACAATTGGGCGGTTTATTCGTATGGTTAAATGATAACAGTCCCACCACAAAAAGTGACCGTAAATGCATTTATTTCGCATATTTGCAGCTATGCATCAGTACTTAATACATTAATACTACGTGTTAAACTGAATATAAGCACGCATCGGTACATTAATTTAATAGAATGGCATACATGATGTAAGCAAATGGTCCAATGTTACTGTATAAATGTGTAATTTGATAATATCACATCAGCACACCAAAACTTTACAATGGTTAAGCTCCCTCTAGCTTCAGCCTGAGATAGTATTCTCTGACTGCCACAGCGATGTTGTTTTTCCACTATAAAGTCTGCTCCGTGTACTGTACATTAGGATGGAAGCCACACTCTTCAAATTATCGAGAACAACAACACGAAAATGACAGAAGGTACTGACTCACCATTGCACGAATTCATCCTTTGCATCCACGGATAGACCGGTGCAGACGACTTCAGTTCATCGTTATCAGCGAATATATTTTTACTTTGCCCTGTAGAGTCTGATTTCCGCTGGTCTGGGCTTAGAACAAGCGAATGTTCTTCTAGACTGGCGAACGCGCAGGCGGGGTCCTTTTCTCTGTAAAAACTGGCTGCTGCATAATCGCACGCACTAGCAGCAGTATTTGTCCGGCCATAACCACTGTTAGTTTGGTGATAATAAGATGGGTAAGACTTGTCCTGGACACTGGTAGCTCCATATGCAGCTCCGGGATAGTGTCTTAAAGGATCCGTGTATCCAGAGGAGTATAACGGTATCTGTCCCAAGAAAGACTCTTGTCCTCCGGGCAGAGTAACAGGGAAAGTTGAATTTACAAAATAGGAACTCATTGGGAGGGTACCGTTCTTTTCCTGGGTTTATGATTTGTTGTGTTATATATTCCAAGTGGTTTAGCTATTAGTAGTTTATCGGAGATTGGGTTTTAGCTGAAAGGGGGTGGCGAGGTGCCAGTGTGGGACAGAGGGGAACTATACCATCTGATCAGTGGTTGACCAATCACGAGCTTCTGTGATAGCAAAATAGCACCCATGAGGGGGTTCTGATTGCATGCGCCGGGGACCCCAGCGCAAACCAGAAAGCTTAGATGTCTCCTTTCTCCTTCCAATGAAATCACGCAATCAGAATCATTCAAGGACTAAAAACTCAAAACTAAACACACGTACATACACACGCATTCATATTACCACGCGGACACGCACGCACACACACATTCTTACATGGTGCGTTAAAACTTACAGTTCAGCCCATTGTGGGCAAATCCTCGTCTTTAAAACCAGATGTATTCTGATTTGCCTGTGATTGTTGTTTTTTATCCAAATTTTACTTATATATAATCTATTTAATAATATTTGAATATATATGCATATCATATCATTCCGCCTGAGTACAATACGCAAATATTTTAGTGAATAGGTTTCGGTTTTACTTTTTGCACGAATTCTTAACGTTTTAGGTATAGATAATGAAATCCTATTAATATTTTTTTGCGAATTATAAAAAATACACATATGCATAAATTATAACTTCAAAACTAAACCTACAACTAATTTTCATTGCAGAGATCTCTTTTGAAATCTTCTCATTCGTCCTCCGTATACTAAACAGTGCAAGGACAATATCATCCGTTCAACGTATTAAAGTAATTTATTGATTTGTTCAATTCGACTTCTCTGTAGCATGTGGTAGACAACAATAAAGCATTTTACTGTTTGCGAGCTATTTTGATGTAGAAAAGCTATCTATTTTGCCTCACATACAAAATCATGGAAAAATAACGCGAAAGAAGTTAAAGCTAACAATAATACAAACCTCTTCCATTTAAAGTAAAAATATAAAAGTGACAAAATATTAGATCTTTATCAACTTAATATTTGCATCATAAAAAAACTATTAACAAAAACGTATAAACAAAACTTTTATTTTTCGAAAGTTATAATATTTCATTAATTATAAAAGTTGATCTTGTGCAGAAAATGTGGATGTTTTATATACACTTCTCACCTACATTTACACAATTAAATGCACATAAAATTTCATTTTCAAAGTGTTATTTTAAAATTAATACCCAAGTGTTCACGTGGAATACGCACGGTAAAGTTTTAAACAGCTATATGCTGAAGGAAAGTACTTCGCAGCTGTCAGTTTACTAATGTACATTTTCTTCGCTTTGCAGAACGTTAAATTTGTGAAGCGTTTGGATTCAAAGATAGAAACGTTTCTTTGGAGGCGGAAATAAGTGGAAAATGGAAGGACGAGCATGGAAAAGAGACGGAAACTCCTGCCAGCATAATATCTATGAGGACAATTTAAGTTCAACTTGCAAAATAAAAGGAACCGATTCCGTTTTGACAAAGCTATCTTGAAAAGCTCCCAATTTGAGTGTCGGACGAAGTGTAAGTATAAAATATTATATAATTACCTACTTATATGGTGTTCAGAAATATATTTGTTTACTTTTTAGTCATTTGATCATAATTCTGTTCACGTGACCATTGAAGTCCTATATACTGTATTATATAATGTGAATGTTGTGCTATTGCATTATATTATGGAGTGTAGAGTACAAATATGGTTTTAACATGAAGTGCGTGGTGTGAGGTACTTGAACATTGATATACTTATCTGAAATCCGCCTCTTCTTTGTATTATATATGCATTTGCATTTTCAATATAAAATGTGCAATGTGTTTTTGTTATATGCTTATTAAAAAGATTAACTATAAGTGTGTTTTCATTATTTTATTTATTTCATTATTTAAAATTAAGTTAGCTCATCAGGAAAGGACATAGAATAGCTGACCTTATAATGGAATATTGTGATTGAACTAGCCATATAGAACCCGAGTTTCCTAGATCCACCAATGATTCGATCGTATTCAATCAATAGGACATTATTCCCACCTGACAGTTAAAAACTAACAAATGATAAAATCACATGTAGATGTTTTTTTTGTGCTCGCTAAAGAACGTGAGTATTTAAAAGGGAATATATTCAAATGTTTTATTTTTAAAAACTGCAAGTAAATGCACATGCCGAATAAATAAATAAATAAATAAATAAATAGCTATAAACTTCCCACCGGAAACTGTGTCGTATGTGCTTATCGCAAAACAATACATACATTGTTTTGAATCGTTCAGACGAAAGAGAAATGAAAAAGTAAAAGATAAATTTGACAGGGTACTGCAGGCTTATGTAATGCCACACCTACAGGGCAAACTTGTTGGGAGTTAAATTTTTGTTGATTTTACACCTGATTTCTACTGGATGAGTGAATTAAAATCACCAGACAAAGCACAGGTCTAAATCACAAATGAACATGTTTATATTTCAGAACTCTTGTTTTAAATAGCTGTACAGTTGTACGATAAGAATACATCAAATCATGTAATACAGACCGTAGATTACAATCTCCTTTTCGCAGTCTATTTGTGTTTCCTTCACAGACTTTGCATTCTAAGTTTGCTACATGGTTAAGTTATATAATTACTGATTTGTCGCACATTTGTCTATGAGCTTCTTTTCCATTTTAACGAGCAAATGTACTTGTTTTCTGGAATCAACTAATGTAAGCAACAGTAGGTCTAATAATAATAATAATAATAATAATGATCATAAATATTATTATTATTAGTAGTAGTAGTAATATAGCAGTAGTAGTATTTTAATAATAAAACAATCATAATAATAATAACAACAATAACCATTATGTTGCTCTTTGCTTGCACTATAAAAAAAACGTTTTATAATTCTAATTTTTATCAGATTTTTTGCTTTAAGGGAACAAATAACTAAAATGAAAAATCTAGTTTGACAGTCAGTAGTGAAAGTTTAGCAGAGGCCACGGGTCGCAGTTTTGCAACACATGATAAAAGTAACCTTTAAACCCAGGACGTCCACGGGCGAAGTCAAAAGCTATGGAAGGGCGAAAGAAACGGATGGACACATTTCTCACTTCCAGTAGTTTTACGCCTGGGACAGGGGACGATGGATGTGTGCAACTTAAGCATGTCAAATACTACTAAGAGCTTGGTGTAGAGAAAAACGCAACAGCGAAAATCTACGCTCAACGCCATCTTTCCTATTGATCTATAACCTTCCCCCCCCACCAGCATTCAGCCAAACCCGACTTCTTTTTTATTGCCCTTAGTTTCGTTGCGAAAAACGAGGCAACACTTTTCTTACACAAGATCACTTCCTATAGTTACCATTTGCCACGGCCTCTGAAGATTTTTTTGGAATCATTTTTCCAAATGAACACTAGATGGCCTCAAAGAGCAGAGAATCGTTGAAGGTTGACGCAGAACGACTGCAGATTTGGAATGGATTAAATCGAGAAACCCTAGACAGTCTCATTTCATCACGACCCCCAAGAACCATATTATAGATGTGTGTG
>JABFDZ020000097.1:28778668-28807249 GCA_019775955.2 Pollimyrus isidori
TATGATTCTTGGACAGTGTTCATATACATATATAAACTATAATATATAAAAGTGTTTTATTATTATTATTATTATTATAGCCAAAATAAATAGTCATATATAATACATTATAATATTTTTATTAATGTAAGGTCGTCCAAATACACGAATAACATGAAATACGTTTCAATGTGTCTTATTTGGGTGACTAGGCACTACTGAAAAATAGTAAATATATGCCATCCACGCAATTGCCGTAATTATGGACGCTAGGAATATCGTCATATCTGGCAACAACCGCAGTGATAGAATTCAAACGTAGGCCAAATGTCGTAGCACACGTAATGGTAAAAAACGTAACAGCAATATAAACAACATTTTTTTCGTAAGTCATATAGTACTTATCAAAGCAAGTTCAACACTATTTAAGGTATGTAACAAATGGTATTGCCGATTCATATTATTTTATTGGGAAGCAATTCATCACATGTAAAATGAAACGATGCGTTTTCTGGCTTGGTTTTTCATAACAATACGTTTTAATAATTGTTGAATGAAATGGTTATGATAGCTGCGGTTTGCTTTATTGATTTTTCGTACTGCGCAAAGCTGAGCACGGACAGGACAGAATGTCGCATAGCAGTTTGCCTCCAGGTGAGACATTCCAAGAAAGAACCGAACCAAGACGTTTCAGTAAAATTCAGGACACACAACTACACCAGTATCTGCTACACCCCCAAAATACTTGCATTCTGAAGAGAAATAGCAGAGAGAATGCATAAACCAATTCTAAGTAGGTACTTATTACACTGAAAGTTGTTCTAAGCACACAAATAGATGCAAGTTGTGGATGCGAAACAAGTTGTGTGATATGTCGCAATTCATCTGAACACCAGAAGTTCACATATCCGGTAGAATATATGTAGTACATAGAATCCCACATTTCTAAAGAAATACTTTGTTAACGCATATGTGTTTAGGATTCAAACGATATATTTAGGGTTCAAAGCATGAAGAACGAATGGTGAAGGAGACCAAATCCTACCTTTGTTTATAATCCTTCATTACGCCTCTTGATGGCCCAGATCAAATCGTTAGCTTCTTGCTTTTAGTATGACCTTATAGTCGCTCCAATCAGTTCCGCCATTAGCCCAAGTCTCCGTCTCCTCCATTCCTATCATTTATACTAGCAAAGTGAGAAAGATCCCTATATGAAAAATGAGATGATTTCCATCGAGCCCAGATTTCTTATTCACCCTTCATTGTAGCGGAAATCCCAATCAGACCAGGGTGCATTAGCATAGCAGCACGGAGTAGGCTGTTCGCGTAGTCTGTTCATCGATAACATGAACTATGACACTAAGCAAATTGATATTTTTCATTTATAAAAAAATGAAGAGGAGCCAAGAACCTTTAAGGAGGGCAGTGTTGCTACTGAAGACGCGGTGACCAAAAGAATGCTCCAATATAACCACTTGGGAAATCATAAAAAGTTCATGTTCACGGTTAACTATCCACATGACCGTCCTCGGCCAATCCTAGAACTCAGCCACTCATAAAGTTCTATCACAAAGTTGTAAATTTTCATAAAACAACAAGGAATTTATTGCATTTCTTCGCGAGTGGTTTAGAAGCAGTCATCTTACCGTCGCCATCTTTTTTTCTACAAACCGTAAAGAGCTGTCCGTGTGCGTTTTCATGCTAATACCTATGTTTATGATTAAAATGTTTAGGCTCACACACAAAATCTTAAACTTTTTTTTAATTAATAAACTCCAGCGAAATTGCTTTGCCGGAGATGTACTGAGAATTTTTTGATAGTTTAAATACATAATATGAAGGATAGTCTGAAAATAATTTTTGATAGACCGAAAAGAATGCAAATGAAAACATTCTTTGTTGACTCACCTGAATGAAGACATGAAAACGTTTGATTTGAAAACAAAGATCGAACATGCTAAGAAGGTTAGCTCAGATCTAAGCGAAATAAAAGAAAACGTGTTTTCGATAACCGGTTAAGTAACTTTTAAATCTACAACCACACACACGTGTGTATTCAGACTCAACGTAACGACGCGACGACTAATGCGGCATTATATGTAAACTGAATAAATTCAGGTTGCTGTTCCTTTAGCTATGCTTACATGTTATAATTATTAGCGTAATACCCCGTTCCTGCATTTGTAGACCGTTTTATGTGTATGGCTCAAAAACATATTTTGAGGTAGGCCAATCTGACACACATAATCATCCTGGGTCCAATAATAATGTACTTGCCTTCAGATTTTCTGTATCTACATATGATAAATAAATTGCATATTTACTTGCCGATAAGTTTATCCAAGAGTCTAGTGAAACAGTGAAAACGTCGAATGAACCATTTCATAACAATAGCTGTAAAATGTAGAAACAATAGTAGAAACAATAACTGATGGCAATATAGGGAAACCTTTCAAAGTACGTGCTTAAATAATGGTGTTTATATTGCTTCTAAAATAATAGAATTGAATACTTTAATCTAGCAGAGATTTTCATTTTATGAAAAAGGAAACGTCAAAAGTAGTATCATATTTTACACCAGCCTCAATACAACCATAAAACGAATCAACGACAGCACCACAATAAAACTATGTTGACTTGATGGAGTTGTACTACGACAGTTGTGAATTGATAATATTAACTATTGTTATTATTATTATTATTATTATTATTAAGAAGTAGACAAAGAAGAAGAAAAGAATAAGGAAGATTGTAGATTGTAATAATTAAAATAGTATTCAAATGCATATAAATAAAATTCCTTTTATTTATTGTCACTAAAGATTACACTTGCAAAAATTCAACATTTCACAGTGTTATCCTTCAGACAAAAATATTAATACATACTGCTTGTGGTCCGCTATTTGGGAAAGGTAATCTAAGGTTATTTACAAAACAGGAATAACCATACGCATCAAGTTAAAATGCAGCGATGTAAATGTTTATTGTATGTACAATATAGATATACTACGATATACGTTATCCCTTTTTAGATGCTTTATAATTTCTTATCTAAAGTAACTTACAACACAAATACGCGCTAACCAGGACGCAGGCATCTAAAAACTTAACACCTAAAATTGAAATAGTTAAAATATAAACAAAAATAAATGAATGTGATTTCATAAGTAGACATATTTCAAACTACAATTACAAAATACAAATAGGTAGTGCGGTTCTTTACTTTCATTGTCCTAAAATAGGAAAATTAAAGCCAATATGGGATTGAATGTCATTCTAGTATACTATTACTCGACTAACTTGTATAAACTCTTCGCTACTCTTCTTCTGCTTCCTCCTCCTCCTCGCAGCCCGGCCTGTCCTCGGTGCAGGAACTTAGATCAGTAACCTTATTTTCTTTCTTCCATTTCATACGTCGGTTCTGGAACCAAATTTTGATCTGGCGCTCAGAGAGACAGAGAGTGTGGGCTATTTCACTGCGTCTCCGCCTTGTCAAGTAGCGGTTGAAGTGGAATTCCTTTTCAAGCTCCAGTGTTTGGTATCGTGTGTAGGTCTGCCGGCCTCGTTTTCTGTCCACACCTTAGAATAGTAACAGTATATTAAGGACATGCATTGAATTGAAGATTAATACAAAAGATAATACTTTGTACATTGAACAGACATTCGTCATATAAATATATATATAGATGACGAACATATACATATAAAATATCATATACGAAATATAGATATAGCATATCGATATACATAATTTGAACAAAATGAATACTAGTGTGCTACTACAATCAATACTTCTGAATAACTTGCTGTTGGGGCAATTATGTTTTTTGCTAACAATCGGTAATATTAATTTAACTAGTAATATTTCGCAACATTAGCTAACTTTTACTAATACATATCACAGATACTTCTTAGATTTATAAATTATTACCAAAGCCTGAAACACTGAAGCTTCATTTATAGTATTAATGATACTGCGATACTGCACACATAAACACAAACTCGGACACACACACACTCCGGCACACACACAAACGAATCAAACCTAAGTTTGAGTATCCTAACAAATTGCCAGGCTCCTATTTAAATTTGTCATTTCTATTGAACTTTTAATAAAATTTATTAGTTCCAAATAATATACATTTCTAGTTTTCATTTTTTTAAAAAAGTTATGCCGTTTTTTTCCCCAATCGCACATAAAGTGTAGGTCCACAGTCTATTTCAAATCACACCAAAAGTAATTGTTTGATGAAGATGAAATGGAAACCTTTTTATCTACTAAAGTTAAAATTTAAAAGCTTGTCCAAGGAAATGGGTTATATAAGTTATACAGTTAACAGAATGACGTGATTGTATTCTATTTAATTCATACAGTAGAAAGAATGTCAATACTTTATAACTGTTATTACTTGATTTATTTTGAAGTGGCCAAATAATATTAAATCAAGTAACTTTCTATGCATTTCAGCACGTTCAGCAAACACGGGTTATAACCATTATAACCATGTTTATGCTGGTCATATACTTTTTACACCTCCCGTAGTATTATGAAACATTATGAAAATCCATTTACTACAGATATAACGTTTCTTGTGAAAAAAAATAATTTTGCCTTGAAAATGTGAAGGTACTACGACTTTGCTGTTGAAAAGTTATTACTTTGAATTTTTACGAACTTTTCAGATACTCACTTTTTGCTTATACGTATCTGAATGAAAGCTTCGGTAACAAACTTTTGGATATTACTCTCTCGGCTAAAACGTGTAGCATGTTTAATCATTTTTACAGCATGTCTGTTCTCCCTGGTAACGTGCAAGCAACTACCAGACTGGAGGATAGGCTATAGTCCGTAAAAGACGCCCGCGTTAAGTACAAATGTAAAATCATGTGCGTTTCCTGTTACATGGGCTATGCTTCCGAAAATAATGACTGACTCCCACTTTCTCCTTTAAGTGGAATAAAAATCAGTGAACACGAGACAAGCAAAATGTAAAAATGCTCATTTTGTTCAAACTCTTAAAGATACATATTTACAGATATTATTGAAATATGACTATGTGCTGATATTAATGTGTAAGCTCTGTGAACTTATAAAAAAGAGTAATTTGAAGTGATACATCTATACGCAGAGCAATATTTGTTGAGAACTGTCTCGACAGTGAAGACGGTGAATGCAGGATATAAAGCAGGATGCGAACACCCTCACGCACGTTTGTGCACGTAACACATCAAAACCCATCAATCTTGTTTTTGAAAATAACGCTGACGAGCAATGAACCTAAAATATGGCAAAGTTTCTGTAAAATGTACGGATGCATATAGCTACAATCAGCAGGCAATATCGACACGTCGAAAGCCGTGTTTCTAGCTAAATATGTACACATTCGTGCAGCCTCACAGGCCGCCATAACACGCCCCTGCGTGGTGTTGCATAAATACAGTCTGTCAGTTGTTTAAAAACAAAAATCATGCCGAGCAATTAACGCATTCACGACAAATGTCTATGCTTTATACAAACGCATTTGGAAATCAACTATAAACGATCACACGAAATCTGTTTTGGAAGGTTAGTCACACAAAATACCAGATGCCAATGCCCCATATCTTTTCTTGTTTTGACGAGACCGATGGACACCCAATCCAAGGCTGAACCAGGCCGACTATTAGTTACACAATACCAACTAATGAATATTTAAGTGACAAACATTACGGCTTTCTGGGGTTGTATAGTCATAAAAGTTTTGCTTAGATAACTGGCGTCTGGATTATGGCTCGCACACTGGAAAACGATCTGCTCTCAGAGATGTTTCCCTAACGTGATGCCCTCACTTTTTTCACACCTATCTAATTTAACGTACCTGAGATTCTCATCCAAGGATAGATCCGAAAGGTGCTTTCACTTTGTTGATCACTGTCCCGCTCCTCCGTTTTACCACTGCCGGACTGCTTCGACACATCTCCAGAACGCATGGACACATTTTGTTCATAGGTGGGACTGTGAATGTTGAAGGAGCTGGCGTTAATATCATACCTGCCGGAATACATGCTCTGGTTCTGAGGATGAATGCTCCCGTTGCTCCTGTAGAGACCCGACAGTGAGGAGGGAAAGGCAGCGGAACGAGATCCCGAGACATAGCTGCTGGCTCGCTGAGAGCTGGACGCAAATGCGCAAGAACTTTGCTCGGGTATAATCCCGGGTGGAAAAACCGAACTTGCAGCCTGATATTTGGAAAATAGAGTATTCGCATAATACAGTGAACTCATATTTTGACCAGGTGATTTGTAGGCCGGGAGGTTTTACTGTCGGTTTTACGAGGTACTGTGATATATTACAGAATAGCAATCCAGATTTACACCAAAAAAGCACCTCTTTTTCCTCAGAGGCCACGTGATTACAGGCACGTGATTTAGTGTCATCCAATGGTAAATGGACTTCACACTGTACAACTAACATGGAAATATGCAGTAGTCTTGATTTAAAACAAAATGTTATTGATAAGTTTACCTTCAATAATTATACAAAAACCAGAATTGAACATTGAAACTAACTGATGAGATATTAACAGTCCTGCAATCTGTAAAAAATCTATATTAGGTTAACATAAAAAAATATACACTACTTTTAAAGACGCTTCCTGGTTTGCATGTTGCATACACATTATGAAAACCTGTTATCCATCCATTTATCCATTTATTTCCTATACACACTTTTTCCCTTCAAGTCGCCTGAGATTCTGAGTTGTCTAAGATTGTGGTTGGTCTCTGTCTGCAAGCCATATATCAAGTCGACAGTTTTGTCTATCAGAAGTTATGATGCTTTTTGTTTAGACAATTGTAATTTTTGCAGTTCATTGGAAAGGAGCACATTTTAGTATCCAAAATAATGCACAGATTTCTAGATTCAATAGTTTTGAGGAAAAACATAAACTCTCGCAAAGCGCATTACCTACCGAGCATTTGCTAATTAAATCTATACTAAATATGTGTGGGTTTTGTAAGTAATTCTGTAAAATAAATAGCTGAAATGTTCAGCATTTTCGCAAAATTGCTTTACCGTACACCATCAATGATAATATCACAACCTAAACCCATACGAGATCAATTAAATACATTCATAGACTACTATAAAATACTATTATACAATATAAACTCCCAATATACGACATATATGTCTGAAGGTTTAATTCGCGTGTTAGTGATCATAGTCTCTAAGACCGACGCATTAGGTAAAAGTAGCAAAAGACAGTAAAATTGTTATGGATTCTTTCTTGTAAACTTTATTGTGCCCTCCTTTTTCCGCCGTTTCCAGGTTTAGACAAAAGACAAAGAGGTGAAGAACAACAAAGCATGACAACAAGTGCCCATAAAGTAATTCACGAGTACAGTATACATTATGTGTCACAGTCACCGAAGCCTTTTATTTAATTATTTTGCCCTGTGCGCATGCCTATCCAAGAATAGAAAATACAATACCGATAACAACTAAACGGACTATCAAAGGATTAACGTAAAAAGAGAGAGCACCTACATCATAAATAGGCAGTTTCATGTTGTTGGATTTCATAGTTTGCTACGTTAATTACCATAAGATTAACGGGAACAGTAAAAAGTGCACCAATTAATAAACCTACACAGCTGCCAAAGTATATTTTAGAGTAATATTCTAACATCAAAAATGTTTCACATTAATTATTCCACAAATAAAGGTAGCTACTTTATGTCACTACAATATTTCCCAGCATTAGGTAGAAATGCAGTATCTGTCAGATCATTTTAACTTCTTTACACTGGATACGATATTAATTTTCATTTCCTGTTTTGACATCACCCTAAACAATGAGCAGTAACCATAAGAATTTAATGGTTCTTAAGCAAAAGTTCAGATTTGTAAGTTCTCCAGCGACGTTAGAATGTTGAACTCCGTGCTTGTAGTCCTATATTTGTTTAGCTTTTTCGCTGTCTTCTTCTCGAGCCACTCGTGCCTGTTCATCTTGGTCATTTTCTTTTTTTCGTTTCTCTATTTCCTCCTGCTCTGATTTGCTACTGGGAAATTTGTCTTTGTTGTTCTCTTTTTTCCATTTCATCCGTCTGTTCTGAAACCATATTTTGACCTGCCTTTCAGTCAGTCCCAGAGCGTGTGATACCTCGATTCGCCGCTTGCGGGTCAGGTATGGGTTGAACAAGAACTCCTTCTCTAGCTCCAGCGTTTGGTAGCGGCTGTAGGTTTGCCGGCCTCGCCTTCGTCCGGCAGCTACTGGCGAAACAAACGAACGCAATTTTAAGACTATTACAAGTAACACATAAAACATCAGTGAGAAATTCCACAGGAAATTAAAATAATTTAGGTTAATTTAAACCTCCGATGTCATTTTGCATGTAAAAGCATATTTCTTGCTAAACAAAAAACATAATATTGTACCCAATTGTAAACAGGTTTGCATGCATCACTACCGACACACATTTAAGCAAGATCCTAAAGATATATGTCCTAGGTTACATTTAAGGTACACCAAGAAATAACTCCAAGATAACAGTATGTCATAAAACGTGCAACAAAACTCAAGAGTGGAGAAAGAATTTCACTTATCCCCGGTTCTCACAGGGTAATTAAACAATAAAGTAATTCACAAGTTAGACCTCATAAAACAGTAAAAGGACGTTTTTTTGGCATTTACACAGGAAATGTGCCTGCTTACCCTACTCTCGCCTAACAAACAGTAGTTCGTGTTTTGTATTGTCTCACCTTGAGGTCTCATCCATGGGAAGAGTTGTGTAGGAGAAGGACTTAGCTCTGTGTTCTCTGCTTCCTCTCCGATGCTGTTCGAGGTCAGCTTGCAGTCGCCGTACTGGACCAGATCCGTTTCTTGGGTTCCGAAAAGGGTTTGCCTTTGCAGCGCGTCGTACCCGTAGAAGTTGCCAGGTTCTCCGTGGCAAGTTACGGCGCAAGGATTTTGTTGGTAAGGGGTACTGGAGAGCGTGGATGCGCCGTGATGGTAAAACTCCTGAATCTGACTTGGATGTTGGAAAGTTCCTCCAGTACTGGGTCCGTAAACTACTGTGGGTCTACTTCCCAGGTCCTGTGCGAAACTTGCACATTCATAATAATTTGGGCGCAATGTATCACTACTTTTGTATTTTGAGAAAAGAGAATTTACGAAATAGGAACTCATCTTTTGTTGTTCTGGTTATTGTTGTTGTTGTTGTTGTTCTTGTTTCAGCTCTTATTGTTGTTTGTATATTAAATTTCTGTCCTCTGAAGGAAATAAACACTTCCGAAGATACCCGTAGGTTCAGTGATTCCCAGTATATAGATATATGCTGTATTTCGAGAATCCCTGTCAATGTTCAAGCCACAATTATATCGATTCCATACAATCGCATCTTCTGTTATATTCCTGCATTACAATTCCAGACCAAAATGCCAGATCGTAAACAGTTTTCTGTGATTTACTCCGCCGAAAATGAGTTTTTTTCATATTTTGCAGTGTCTTTTCACGACAATTTGCATCTATTATGGAATCCTTATCCCATTGGCTTTGGCATTTCCGCACGGGCACTGAACGGTGCGCTTGTGGTATGGAGAGAGTGAGAGAATGAAAAAGGGAAAAAAGAAAAGGGTGAGAGGGAGAGGGAGTGAGAGAGAAAGGGGTGAGAGAGGAGGGGAGAATATGCGCATTAATATATTCAACCGGATACTTAATGAGGTATCTGCCGCTTTACGTTAGATCAAATGTACACCTACCCCTTTAAAAAGATTACTTTTTATGTTGTAGCTAATAGGTAGCCTGAAATAAAGCAATCCTAGCTCTTAATTCGTAATTCTAACGAGGTGAATTCATTTTTAAATGTCAGGGTTGCATTAATAAATTGTGAGTGTACACGACTTAATTAGGTCCTATAAATGTAATTGCCAGTTTTAAACAACTTGTGAAAACATCTAACTCGCTGGTGTAAGCCCATTCAGTGCAACCGAAATACTCATATCCTAACGTTTTAATGATCATACGTTCAGATATTTCCCGAAAGATTAAGAAGGGAAAGAGTACTGTTTATAATACGATAACCGATTGCAAACCATGTAACAAACTGCAAAATGTAAGAAACGCCAAGAATATTTGTTCCGAATGTCATTTTCATAAATCTGCAATGGTAACCTTAGTTCTGCTACTATTGTATGGTTGTATATTCTTCAGGCATTTTTTCTGTATTCTCTCAAAGACCTGTTTACTATGTCGGTGTAATAAAATTATTGCTGATTCTTAGACTAATGTAACAGAAACCACAAGTGAAGATCAATATACAATTAAAATACAAATTAATAAAATAGTATGTAGAGCAGCAAAAAAGGTAAACAAAAAGGAAATAACAAAGTGTAGATATTAGTCAAAGGCAATTAAAGAGAAAGGACTTCGTAAAATAATCTAATCATGTTTTTGTTTAAATCAGCGTAATCGCATGTTATTGTCTGAAAATGTAATGCTACTGCATAAGATTCACATATTTAAAATTACTAGGGTTTTCCCAAGTGGAAATTGGTGTCTTAGTACTGAATTATTATAACTAGGCCAATAAAATATAAATATAACACGTTTGGACCGACATTTGTTTTAGATTTCGAATAGTTTTGTAATATGTATATGTACATTCACATACCACTTCTGTATGTAAGATTGCAATGACATGTTTTCAAATTAGTGATACATAAGTGAGAAGAATTTCATTATAATTAAATTGCTTTGCAAACTTGTTTATTTATGAATGCTATGATAGTCACGTATGCAATATTATATTAATATTGCATTTTAATGTTTCATCCAGTGTAATATAACAAAATATATTTTTATTACAAAAATGTTTATTATTACATTAAGAAAATGAAACAAAATTGTTTATATAACAAAGATTGTAGTGAACATTTTTATGTAGAATTGTATAATTGCTGTATGCAGACAGTAAACAATCACCTCAATGTTTCACTGGTCTGTGATTTCTTATACGGACCTAAAAGAAAATCATTCCTCCAAAAAGGAATCTCCAAATATTTAAATTACTTCTGAGCATAATGTAAAATAAGTTAAGCCGTGTAATGCAATCTTTATGGTCCTGAAATCTTGATAAGGGAAAACAAAGGAATCACAGTGTTTTGTAGAGCAATACCGCCATCTTTTGGCCAATATTAAACATTACGTCTTGGATCCATTTGGAAGCACGATAAAGCACAACTAAACACACAACAATGCAAAAATGCGCGCGCGCGCACACACACACACACTCACACACACACACATATTTACCATTTATCGAGGTACATTCTGGATTGTTTTAATTGTTAATGTATATATATGCAAATGTATTTTTAATTGGTAAAATTGGTAAAGACAGTAAAGCACGTGAAGGAAAGTATTGCATTTATTCCGCCTAAAACTAAACTGACAAATGTTAAACCTAAAATAAAAGTTAACTGCTAACATTGCTATTGTTGAAAGATTAAACATGGTGTATATATTTCACTAGAGATTTTTTTAGTTTGGAGTTGAATGAGAGGGATACAAATTAATCATTTCTGATAGAAGTTGTGCATACCAGCAACGCAATTATTATTATTATTATTATTATTATTGTTGTTGTTGTTGTTGTTGTTGTCGTTGTTGTTGTCGTTGACATGATGAAAAAGAAGACGAAAGAAGGAAACAAGATAGGATTTTCTGTTCAGGACAACAATCGGCATTGTGTTACAAAGAGATGAATTGAACATTGACACTAAGATGTAAAGAGATTAAGGTTGGCAGATTAACCCAGACGTCTCGCCAGAACATTTTTGTTCGGTTTTATTGCCCCTTATCGGGCAGACTGGGAGACCTCGGAAATGGAACAAAGGAAGACGTTCCAAACATTTGAATAAGACAGGCATATGGAGGTCCAGGCCCTGCCGCGCAGTCCCCCATTCCACAAAGAATCTTCACACGACAAATGCTGGACAAACGAAATAAATAAATAACGCTGCCAAGGATCGCTTATGGCTCTGCAACAGTTATTTAGGTCTTGAAACTTTTCCTTTTCCCGTGTTTGCTTTACAGCCGTTTAGTTCTTAACCTTCAGAAATTTATACCCTATAAACTTTTATTGCAGTCATATTCTTTTATTGCGGCACACTGCATTGAATTTACTTTCTCGCGTTTATGACAGCCCACTTCCCATCCCTTTTTTCAGATCATGCTTGAATCCCTTTTTGTTGTTTCCCGTCGGGAGAAACAAAACAAAACACCTTCGGATAAAAGAGATAAGCAAAATATATACAACAATCGCTGCACACTGACCTTTTGAAACATTTTCTCCTAAATATTCCACATATAAAACAAACCGGATTACAAAGGTTTAATAAAAGTATTTCACAGGAATTAACTGCTGTCAATACCCTTATTGGTGCAAGCCAAAATTCTTATTAAAATTTAATTGTTTTTTTAAAAGCATTATTTGTTTGTTTCAAGTAAAACTGTATTGCAAGTTGTACTGCATAAGGCTTGTATGCCACTGTCCTTTTGTCTCTTCGACAGGCATATATTGTTTGCAAAAAAATGTGAATATGGGAATTCAGATGAATTGTCCGACATTAAAGGTGATTATCAATCGTATCTGAACCGGAGTTATGACAATATGCTAAATGTAAAAATGCTAAATGTATTTTTTTAAATGACAAAAGTAGTGTTGTAATAGTGTAAGGTATTACAATGCAGTTTAGACTAATTCCTGTTTACAGACGAAATTAAATTAAAATAAAATACTTCTTATGAAAACTTACCTCGTAATTCTAAACACCTTTGATATTCGCCTCAACAGTAAATATTCCAGTAACTCGCATAATATATATTATACGTATTACAAAAGTATCATGCGTATAATTTCATGTAATTTGAACGCCCTGGATAAGATTAAAATTGTAATCTTTAGAAGAGTCATCAGTTTGTAACCGTTTCCTTTATCCACAATTGGAGACAAATTGAGTGCATAGATGATATTTTAAGCACATGTCCTTCATTAAGATTAAAAAACGGTAGAACAGCAAAGCCTTGGACTAAGCGAAGTGGCGAACACAAGCGAAACTAAGAATATGGTGCATTTTAAACACCTAACTTCTAAAGCTCATTCTCTGTTTTAATCCTGAAACAAAAAATAAAAATAAATTACATTTGTACATCCGCATAAGTACAATTATTTGCACAACGCAATTAATTAAATGAAATTAATTCAGTTGTAAATCTGTACCTGCAAAATTACAGGCCAACGGACAACGAGAAATAGTATATTTGCATCAACTACATAGGAGTACACGAAATGAAAAGTAATTCTACACTGGCTGCTTTTCTTAAAAGAATGATTCTCTAAGACGCTGATAAGAATTCATATGGATCATGTACATATCTTTTACTCTTAGCTGTAGGGATATCGAAGTAATCGCATCTCCAAACACGCGACAGTTACACCAATTACCCTCTTGGCAGCAATTCAATGTTTCCCTAATATCGAGTACAACAGTATAAAAACTAAAAGTACATTTGTACAGATGAAGAATGCACTTGTTTAATTAAGGGGAAAGAATCTAAAGACATTTAGATATTTATCACACTACCATAAATATAACATTCCGCAACAGTGAATGCCCAGTCCTCCCTCCCATGAATACACTGATTCTTTAAGGAAAAAAAATCTAATTAGTGATAAAATTATTAATATCTTAAACGTAACAAATGTGCATTTTTATGTTATGAGCATATGCCCTTCACTGAAAAAAACAGAAGAATGATATGGCGCCAACAAATCATTAAAAATAATAAAAAAATACACTCCTCTACCATTCACCCAGTGAGCGGTTGTCAAAAAGGTTCCTATCGTCAAATATGCGATGCTTTCCCTTGATCATCCTACGTACAGCAATAGATATAACGTCCATTATTTCACCTATCTAAGGTGTAGTACAATAGATTGATCTTAGTTTCAGTGTTTTGCGATCTCTGATATTTTATTAACAGTGTTAAAACCGGTTTATGTTGTCGAGGAAAAACAACTATAAGTTGTAGTTGCCAAAATGATGTAAAGACGTGGTTGCTTTAGATGTATGTATACATGTGATGTATACACTTTTGAAAAATCATGTTATATCTCCCGTGACTGTCGTGATTGGAAATTGCATTATAAACCAATTAAAAAGACATGGATAAATGATTACTATGTGCATTTATTTTTATTCTAGAATCAAAAGGTTCACATTACACACAAGATATTTTGAACAATATAAATAATTTGAATGACAATAATACACTCAGCATTAATAACTTTGACTAACTAATGAGACATCACCAGCCCTTAGATTTAATACAACACTGAAAAAATACCAGGAAAAACCTCCTAATAGGTTACAAAGAAGGTTTAAACAAACATAATACATCTTCATCATCATCATCATCATCATCATCACCATCATCATCATCAGTATCATTAACGACAACAATAATAATAATAATAATAATAATAATAATAATAATAATAATAATAATAATAGCTAGACCTACAATTAGACTGGAAGCCGCAGCAAAAGAAGTAACAAAAATACCAATATCGTTAGTTACCACAATGACAAAACAATAATTTGTTCATATCCTTGTCATGAACATTTGAAGAAGATATGAACATTCTAAACAAACTGAATTACATTTCGACGATTTTCTAATAATGACAGCATCATTACCGCTGTTGTTGTTGTTATTATTATTATTATTATTATTATTATTATTGATAATAAGAGATTATCTTTCAACAAAGGAATGTTTATTGAAACAAAATATTATTCAAAGTCGTATCAAAACAACTACTTGAGGCAAACCTGACACAAAGATACAGTCATACAACTGGAAGGATTGCTGATGCTTTCTTGTGAGCTTTCTAATCCTTGAGTTGGTCCTTATTCATTTTCTTCATTTTCATCCGTCGATTCTGGAACCATATTTTAACTTGTCGCTCTGTCAAGTTCAACTGACGTGCAACCTCATGTCTCCTGTCCCGTGTGAGGTACATATTAAAGAGGAATTCCTTTTCCAGTTCCAGGGTTTGGAATTTGGTATATGGACAACGTTTCTTCCGAGAGGAACGGGCATGCAACCAGTTGGACGATGGGTCGTCTGAAAATAGAATTGAATAAAGGTTTGAGCATTTGCTCGCCGTTCAAAACAAGCAACTAGTACACTCACAAATACGTAAATTGCAATCACGTCACATTTTAAAATTCAATGGATATAAACATTGCTAGCTTAATACATTTCAACAAGTGTTGCAACCATCACTCCTTTCGTATATATATATTGGCAATTACTTGTAAATCTGTGCAAGTGGACATTGTAATAATAAGGCATGTGTATACACATTTTTATTCTTAGCAAATGAGTTACTATTACACAACTTACTGCTTAACTATTACGTAAATTTAAACAAAACCTAAACACCTAAGGCAGAATTAAGTATAAGTCTGCATTTGATAAAGCATTTTCAAACATTTGGGTCGTGGGGTTGCAAAATCGGCCCGTTTGGGTCCTGGTTTGCCAATACTGGATATATAAGTATACATTAAACAAAAGCGGCAAATGATAATAGATATGCGTATTCTGCTTCGAGAAATGGTATGATTGTGTTGCTTTGCATTGACTGGAATACACCAGAGGATTTTGTTACATTGTATCTTTATAATTTCAATGAAAATTTGAAGTGCGGCGGCCATGGAACATTGATGAACACGCAATTGTAAAAATGCATGAAATCCCCCATTTTTATGGTGTTGGGAATATAAAGCAATATTTTCTTGGCTAATTATTATTATTATTATACAGGACGCCATCAATATGTCTCATATATTCAACCGACATATATGATCAAAGTCAAATCGCAGGTTTAATGTTCTCTTGAGAATCAATGACCACTGACAAAGCAGAAGAATGTCGAGTCCCAAATTCCGTTGCCTGTTCTCCGCACTCTATACTGGAAGCTCGCATAGTGCAATAAAGCACATTTCTGAACCGGTAAGACAAACGTTGCAAAATTAGCACATTTCTATAGGTCAAAAACTTTTAGTTAGCCCAATGCAGAGGCAAAACAGCCAGCTTACCGTAACTGGTATCTATCTATCTATCTATCTATCTATCTATCTATCTATCTATCTATCTATCTATCTATCTATCTATCTATCTATCTAATCATTTAACTGTTTCTATTTACTTGAAACTTCATCCCAATTAGCATTTTTAAACTCTCATTCATTTCTGTAATTACTTTATGAGAGATAAACCACAATATGGACTGTCGTGAATTTCTGTATTACTGAGTCATGATATTGTCGATATATTATATATTGATCTGTCAGGAAAACAGGATTATTGCGTTTTCTTAGCTTTTACTATGGAGAGAGTTAAATATATGTGAACCTGTTTGTATGGGCAAAATATCGAGAACTATGCGTCTGCAAATCGTGTTGTTACATTTTCTTAATATCTCAGTCTAAATAAATCCGATCTCATTGCAAAAAATACCGCAAGGTTCCGTTTCAGTTAATCAGATGTCACTTAGAGTAGAATAAAACGAAAAGATCCAAGGCTCCACTTTGACCCAATATAAACAAAAAAATGTAAAATTATAACAACTCGCCTTCTGCAGCCTTTATACGGGTAAATAATCCTGTTATCGCAGTAGTTCGTTGTGCATCCGCCGGAAAACATAAGTCTCGTAGACTGAGATGCATATAATCCCTTAACAAACGTACGTATTCAGCAACTAACACGCCATTATTATACAAAATAAAGGAGTTTGCCGTACTCTTCCACTAGATTCACCAGCATGCGTTCTTGTGGTTTCTCTTTTCTTTGTTCCTGTTTTATGACAGCCTTTAAACGCTTTACAGACTGTTTACTTCCTCTTTTTATAACTTACTTTGATCTGGCCCCTCTTTGTCTTCGCTGCTTTCGCAAATATCCTTATTGTCCTCGAAACCAGAGACACGATTGGAATTAACCTCGCTAGCAGAAGACGACTCCACGGTATACTCGGGTCCTCCAATTTTAGGCGGCTCTCCGAGATGTCCAAGCAGCGGCTCTAGCTTCACCTGCCCCTGTCCAGTTATGGATTCCGGTCTCGAGGCAGGATCCAGCCAAGTGCTAAGGTACCTAGCATCCGGTGAAGGAACAGGGTGAGCTGGGACATAAGAATGGTAAACCGATGGTAAACTGTTGGACGGGTAAGAATTGAAAGGACTCCAGGGAGCGCTGAAAACCGGAGGTTTTGGTTGGAAGCTGCAGGACGGAAACTCGGGATGATCACCCTGTCCTCCTGGCTGCCTGGAACTCTGATATTGTGCATTATAGAACTTGGCTGAAGTCGGGTCTTCGTTTTCATGACTTATTAAAGAATCGACATAGTAGTTGCTAAGAGTTCCAGAAATTGACATTCTCAGACATTATACAACTCACGATTCATTGAAGGAAAAATATATAGGAGACAGGAAGATTTGCATGCTACTCTTCTCGACTTCTCAGCCAACAAAGTAGGGTAGGCTGTTGTGCTGCGCGCTCCCAGTGAAGTGATTGGTCAGCCTTTTTCCCTGAGCCTGATAAAGCTTCAATGAGGCATAAATCAGTCCAGCAAAGGGGGAACCAACATCGCTCCTCTACTGGCGCCTACCTTGTTTTAAAGTAGTAACAGTATGTTTTTTAATGTACTAAATGGGAAAATGGGAATAAACCTCCACATAGTAGCACAAAGGAATGACCAATTGAACCAACAATAATAACAACATTAATGAATCCGTTCAATCATCCATCTGCTTATCCAGAACAAGGTCTAGATACTATAGAAGTAGCAGTAGCAGCATTAGTAGACACAACAGAAAAAGCGATGATGACAATAATAATAATAATTATTATTATTATTATTATAATGCTTAGTATATTTCGGCCTTTTACGAATTTTGGAACTTATTAAAAAGTTGTTATGTTAAGCTAATATAGATCTCTCTATGAAAAGAATGTAAAATATTTGTGCTAATCATAAATGTAAAGCACACCCTCAGAATTTATGGACGAAAGTGCTTACAAGTTTTTGCTAGTTAAATGGTGTAATAAAAGCTACATCAGGAAGCTCTGATTTTATGGACTTGATATACAGCCGAAGTCAAACACCATAAACCGAAATCTTGAACCATAATTTTCCAATTCTACACAACATTCACACGAAGTATTGTAATTAATACAAAATTAGCATAAGACAGAAGTTAAAGCTTTGTATTTTATGTAGAGAAATTTGATGAAATCTGCATCAAATTTGGTGGAGGATTAAAAGCCGTTGCATACTTTTCTGGTAATTTTTTTGTTCTTTAATGTTAAACGTTTGTTTCGCCATCTCTAAATTTAGCAGCAGCAGCAGCAGCATTATAATTGCAACCAAACAAAAAGTGACAGCAATTGTAATATGTGTGTTTGAACATATTGTTTTATATCATACTAAATTTAATTTTACTATATATGCGGAGCATATAAAACCATTGCATTATGTGACTGCACTGGAAATATTTGTTTTCCATTGATAGACTGGGAAATATTAAACTAATAAGATGAACTGCTTTTGAAAAGGCGGATAAAGACCTCGTAACTTAATGTCAGTGATGTATATGCCATTATAACATAAGAGGAACAGAAAGTACTCATTTATTACGCTATAACGTCACAGTATTTCTCCCATTTGCATTTCTTGATATGGTTTGATATGCTTGTAGAGATACCGGTAAAATAGAAATGAATGATGGCTTTGTAAGTTTCAGACACAAATTTGCATCATTGATAATATACACTAATACGAGAATTATTTTGCAGTTTTGACATCGCATGAAATTCTGCGGTAGCCCAGTGAACGAGAAACATGTTATTAAAAGAGATACATAATACGTATATACACGTGTTATCTACCCCAGATATTCAGACAATACAGATCCTATACATCAACATATTATTATTCTCATAAATAAATACACTTGTGAATTATTCATTGTAAGCGTCGTTTGCAACAAATTGCCCGTTAAGAGGTATTGCTAGGTCTATTACATAGGAACTAACACTTTTTCCTACGGTATTGCAAAAAATATATATATTACGGATATCTGCAGACATTCGCAGCGGGATCTCGTTCAAATAGAAGATACCAGACATTTGAATATACCTCTCAATACAATATAATTCTTCAAATCGCACCACATGGACTTTATCATTTTATTATGCGTTACGCCGCACAGTGAAACCCGTTCATCACACGTTTTCTGTGTGCACGAAATTCCAAAATTCGAAACGTCAGAAAAAGTTATTTCATCTATAAACTACATTTAGCAAAAAATGTGAATATATATTTTTTACAGATATATGGTCAAGGATGGAAAAACCTATTTTAGCCTGTTATGGAGCTAATGGATATGACTGACACCTATCCGACAAACACATGTGTCAAACATATCACATGTAGGCCTATATAATTGATTTTCAAGGTTTAAAAAGCGCAGTATTTTAGTAATATAATTGCCGATTAAAAAAATCATTATTATGACGGATAGTGGACTGTTTTAAGGCCACGTGGTACCCATTACTGTAGAAATTCATAAAGTTTTAAGTCATTGTAACAATAAATGTAGAGCCAAACAATACCACCCGACCTAAATCGTACGGTGTTTCAGCTCTTCCAGGTTCAGAGCTATCTCAGCAATGACATCATCGACCCAAGCACTGGTCGAAAATTCATTGCCAAGAAACACCAACGCCGGGAATGAGCACGACCAGCAACGTCTACAAGACGATCTCTAGGTAAGAAAATAAAGGCGTTCTTTTAAAAAGAATGTAACAAAAACCAAACTGCTGAATATAAAATAAGTCCAACTGTATATATATATTATACGACTTATGCAATTGTGTAAAGAATTGTACACCGTGAATAATATTCCTAAAAGGCAGAGTTCAGATACACCACATACTATTAAATTTGCATATCATGCACGCCACAAAAACCTGGATATAACATAGCAGGTCGCTAATACATAAAATGGAGCGTTCTCAATATGGCGGCTTTAGTGTTATAACTTACGTGATCCATTTAGTACGCGAAGTAGCATAATAGACGGAGAATCCATTCAAAGCATGTAAGCTTTACATGCACTGTCCGCAAATCACAAGTTTTACTACAAAACATAGGTTAGGTTAGAACTAAGTATTCATTATGAGGCTAAACGATAAATTCATTAAAACATCTATTTCAATGGTAAATCTCCATCAAGAAAACAATAGCTATATTGGGTTGAATAACACTCAACAGGACCACATTGCCGAAGCAAACAACGATTTTTTCATGTGAGTTTCATGTGATTCTATTGAAAATGGAATAACGGTAAAGTCTTGCAGTGTATTTCATGTGAATGAAATTTCTGATAAATGAAAATTGTCTATGAAATTCCATAACTCAACTGCGTAAACCGAAGCAGTCTATGGTCTGTGTTGCTGGATAATCTGAATAAATAATATTTTATGTAGTAGCCTATACTGAGAAACTTCTGTAGGTTGTACGAGGTCCAGTGTAGTTGAAAATCTTGGAAAATGCCAATTTGGTTAAAAAAATAAAAGCGTTGTTGCCCCGCAAACAGTTAAATACTTGGTTATTCACACAAGTACTTCGTTATTCTCACACACACACACACACACACACACACACACACACACACACAGATAGATAGATAAGTGAATTAAATATATTGTGCGGTTTCTGTTGGATCTATAACTTATTGCAATATGAAATGATGCTTAAAATTTAAGAAAAAAAGGAAATTATAAGTATTGCGTTTTTAAGACGTTTAGAAGAGTGAATGATATTTCACCGATAAAGACTAATAAAAAACTACACATCTAGGCCTATAAGAAAATACATAAAGTACATCTGAAATATCGCAACTTGGTATATGTCATGCGCTTAGCATTTTATTCATATGTAGGCTTAAATTAAAATAGAAACAATAACATACATATATAGCGTGATGAAAGAACGATTTCCATCCAATGCAAAGTATTTTGCTCTACACATTTTTGTAAAAAAAGATCACGCTTTCAATATACCTGTGCACATTAACACGTCCTTAACTATAAATGTAACAAGTGATTAAACAAATAAGCACAAAACGAAGGCGCATCGTGTTTTAACAAACAACACAGAAAATATGTGTAAATTACCCAAAAGATGCACTTTGCTTAAGTCTGGTCATGCGACAGCCTTTGCTCTCTTAACTAAAGTTTTTTTGGGGGGGCGGGTTTCGGTCCGAATCTGAAGCAAAATACTACTTCCGGTGTTTTTAGGGTTATTATCGAGAAAAAAGGGGGGAAAACCGTACACGCACTGGTCCGACTCTGAAAAGATGTTTCTTGTCACAGGGTGACTTACACTCTAACCGATCTGAAGGCGGCGCTCTGCAATAGAAACCCTTCTAAAACCGTTTTACTTCAGAATATAATGTTGGTCGCTTGTACTCGCCGTCATCGATTCACGTTCACGTTACAATCTCCATGTTAAAATCCAGCTCTCGGGTTTTTATAAATTGTAATATTCTGTTTTGTGACGGTATCTGTCCGCAATTGTTTACTTTGGTCAATAGAAGTACCAGAACAATAGTTTTATAAGTTATTCTACGTCTTCTTGTTACACTTAATGCTACACTACCACAATAAAAATACTACACTTTTTAATATATAAGTCCCTATTTCGCAAATCAAGAACAGAAAGAAATTTCTCGGCCGTTGCTGAGATGAAATTTTGCAGTTAGAAAACGATGCAACCCAATACTGTTAGTTTTTTTGTCTAGAAATTGTCTTTTAACACATATTTTCTTAATTTTTCAAAAACACTGCTGGATTTTTAAGAAAGAATTGACCGTTTCAGACATCCTTAAAAAAAATTACATTCCTAGAGCAAATTTTCTAGTAGACTATACGTCGAACCTATTATTAATCTTGTTTTTTAAAAATGTTTCAAGTGTCATCATATCTATAGATTCAGAACTGCTCTGTGGTCACTGTAGTATAAAATATTTAGGTTAATCGCGCAATCAATAAATGAATGTATGATTACACTGTAATATAGGCTGTATTTGAATTCTTAATATACAAAGGGTATATAACAATAACCCAACATTTAATTACATTTAAGAAAAAAAACATTGGTTTAATTCATCAATAGAATCGCAATCGACACATGAAATTAATTTAAAAAAACTTATTTTATAAAAAATACATTCTCTAAAGGGTTGTGATTTATCAAATGTAAATTTTAAATGCAAATATGTAATGAATATAAGACATGTATAGATTTCAGATTCGCTGAAATATCTCAGCATCTGTAGATTCAAAAATAAATTAATAAACGCTTTTGAAAAAAATCCTTATATTACATGAAAGCGTCTGTCGCCGTTGCTGTAAAAACAGCACTTTCCATTATAGAAGAATTGTTTGTCACGTAAAAGTCTTATACGGTGAACGATGATTGCTAATAATTTTGTAGAATCCCAATGTTTATTATTTTTTCCGAAGGAAGTGAAAACGGTAATGGAAATGCTTCTTATGCATCCATACTCAAGCCAATTTCACACCACGGTTTTCCCGAGAATACGGAAGAGATAGTTCATGCAGACCTAGGTGGAAATTAAGGGTGGAAATCGAGGATTATAAAATCAATTTGAGCCCAGTCGTCTCGAATCCTCCGCTTTGTAACGTTTGTAAATACCTGCAGTATTTAAGCATAGAGGAACTCTTCCCTAGACGTCTTATTCTACTCGAAGTTTAAACACTTATCTATACCTTTCCATACTGCCTATCGGTCATTTTATTTACTTGCCGCCCGTTTAGATCTGGTTTTATGTTATTTCTTTCATGACGGATGGGAATGATGAGTTGTAGCTTAATTGTCACAGGTCCACTGTTGTGAACGGGCATAATTGCAGATAATTATTGGATGTCCAGGTTGATTTGTCGCTATAGGCAGTGGGGTGGAATAGGTAGAGAAGGTGCAGCGGAAGCAAGTCGGGGAAGCTGCTATCGATAAGTTTTGGCGTTATGAAATAATTGGGATGATTCATAATCGCGTTTAATATCGCGTGGACGATGGGCCCTTAAAGCAAAACCGTCGGCTAGCATTCTCGACTTTTCTTCTAAGTACAACATAAACTTTTATCATGCCTTCATTCTGTTTAAAACGTAACATAAGGAACTGATAAAGAAGCGGATCGAGTATGTGACGTTACTCTTTCCAGATTTGTTTCCAAAGTGGTTGCTGTCGCTACAGACTCCAAAATGTGTTGGAAAGAAGCCTTGTTGTTGATAGTTTGCCGAGGTGCGGTTTGGCGAAGACTTCAATCTATATAGTGTGCAGTTCACAGAGTGATGTTGACCGAGGTTACGATTTTAATCAGACATTAACGGTGATAAAACTAAAGCCTGCTATGCTGACCGTATGCTGCTAATCTTGCCAAAGAATTCTACTACTGTCTCAACTGTTACTCCTCCTACTACTACTACTAGTAATACTACTACTAGTAGAACTAACATTACTAAAGCATAACAAAACAAACCCCAAGTTAAGAAAATATTTTATGATAGTTAAATTTGTGCAAATAGGCCTGGTAGTCATTGGGTACAGTTCGATAATTTACCTATATTTTAACATATCAGTTAATATGCTGTCGTGCGCTTAATGCTTGCATCGTTACCTATTTGTACTATCTATATATAGGCTGTCGCATATGATCTTGTATATTCTTACTGTTCTCGCTGTTAATTCAGAGATACTTTAATGTTTGAAAACTAACCATCGTACAAAGTAATGTGACCTCAGTCAACAATGTAAATGTGCCTTAATGTCATTTTGGTCTAGGAATGTGAATTCTTATTGCTCTCAGTTGGTTGCCCTTCACAATGGATTGATCACGAAGTACTTTTAGTTTTCCAAAACCCAGAACGGTTGAAACTACTGTCAAGTCGTGCTTATTGAATAATTCCTAATTGCGTTATATTTACTGATTGGTGTTTTTCCTCTCGCCTGCAAAATTAAGGTAGCCCTACTTATATATCTTTGCTGAAACCATACCACTATCTGGAATGCTATTTGTATTGGGCATTTATGTCCTCTGAAAGAAACAGAAAATTATGTTTTATTTATGTTTTGCTTTTCGCATTCAAAAACCATTTTCTACAATTCTACTGTATTTAATATTTCATTTAAGTAGCTAGATTTTCCTATATGAAAACTAATGTAAATCTTTAGCATTTTAGAAACAAGACATCATAAGTAAATCTGAATACGAGTGCAGACTAACCCAGACATGTGTTTAACTCGATATTTTAGTCAGGTACTCATCAATTGATGATGTTAACATTGCAAAAACTCGCAGAAAACTATCACTAATGATATCAAAGTATTTTTTGGCCACCGTATAAATATTTCTCGTAAAATTTGATTGAATCAATTTTTGCGTCTGTTTTAATATAATTAAACAAAAACTGATATTTTCAAACGTTTCGATCATCATTGCATAGCTGCGCCAAATTAAGAATCCGTACATGAAGAAAGTCAAGTATGGATTTGTCGTATTCTGTGCTTTTGTCTAGTCCTCTTGTGTATCGGCATGATTTCGGCTTTTATTATAATTCTGTTCTGTGTTGTAGTAGAACGCGACGGGAATTTCGAATTATTTCTAAAAAAAAATAAATTACAAAAGTAGAGTTGAATTTGTTTATCTAAAAAATGTTAACGATAAATTTAAGTCGACATAGAAGTATATACCTTAAAATTGATATTTAATCAAATGATCAGTTTTAAATAATAATCAACCGTCATTTTTTTCTGCAGCACTAAAAGAAGTGATGGTTTTAACTGCCTATGAAAAGTCTTACACTAAACAAAGGTCATTCTAAAGCTGAAGCTTTAAATCTACACCCTTGTTCAAAAGCAACAACATAAACAACAAGAATGAGAATGACAACAATACTACTACTACTAGGCTACTACTACTACTACTACTACTGATGATAATAATAATAATAATAATAATAATAATAATAATAATAATGTACGGTATGTTCCCTATTTCCGTTTTCATCCTTATTAGCCATCTGTCCTGGGCAGCACAGGGCACAAAGCTGAGGTTCATCCAGGATGGGATGACAGTCCTTCACAGGGACATACACATATATTATGGGCAATTTTGAGACTATTTGGATTTTGTGATCTTCTTATTCTAAACAAGTAACGTAAAATGCAGGATTTGTTCACGGAATTGAATTTTGTAGTTGCAGAATGCAGTTAAAATATCATTTCTAGTAATTGCTGTAATACATGAAAAAATATGAATTTGGGTCACCTGTGCAAGTAAATTTACATTTAAACATTTATTGTTTAAATTATACATTTATAAAATTATACATTTTACATTTATTACTAGAAAGTCATACATAAAACCCATCAATATTGAGGAAAAACGTTAAAACACGTAGAAGGATATTCTAGGTAAATTGCATGTTTTCGAAATCAAATGCCCTCTTGTATTGAAACACCAGGGGGCAGTATTACACAACCCGAGCTTAAACATCGTCCAATCTCTTGTTTTGATTAGGGTTGCAATGCGGACTGGAGTCTATTCGAGAAAGCATACGGAATAAGACAAGGATACACACTGTAGTGATCAAAATTAGAGAACAAGAGACATTTTTGTAATTTACTAAGTCACATCTTACCAGAATTCAAAGCCATTCTAACATAATAGAAGAAATATATTTCAATCAGAATTCATCAGTGGAAACTATCATAAATCAATAGATATAATAAAATAAAAAATAAAGGGTTTAAACAACAAATTCGAAAAAGGTCTGCTATCAAAATTAGAGAACAGTTTGTTATACTTGACAGTTTTTGATTCTGATCTGAAATATCGCAAAATGTTTGCAACCCCAGTTTATCTGGCGACACCGGTAGGCGTCTTGGCGGGCCGCTCAGAGGTGACTGGAACCCTTTGGGGTCAGATTGTTCAGATGATGGCTGATGGGTTGACTCTCTTAGACACTGGTAGAGAGGTGAGGTATTACAAGATCTTCGTCTCTCAAATATTGAAGCTGTATAAAGAAACTAATTATTCAAGTCCCCCAAAACACCAGTTGCCCATGTGAGACGAGCACACAGGGGAGTGATAGAGAGACTCATGCGGGGATCAGTTTAACACACTTGCACTTGCATTAATCAGAACAGTGGGGAACCTGGAAATAAAATTGGGAACCAACAAACTGAATCACTGTAAACATGATATTCCTTGATTTGGTGGACAAGCTCGCCTCCCTAGATTGTGGTATCACACCATTTAATCTTTATTTGTTCTATAAGTCTAAAACACCTGTGTGCACCAATATTTCTGTATGCCATTGATACTGGGATGAGCAATGGCACAATAGGCAAAAGAAAAGCTGCGTTGCTGTCCTAACATAAGGGAATAACCAGTGTGCTTCATTGATTACTAGGGATATTCCAGGGTACTTTTTGGGCGGGAGAATATATTAGATTTATATGTAAATGAACCTGCAGTGTCGACTCTAAACCAAAGTTTAGGTGCACTGTGACTGTGACTTTGTCACATTACAAAAATGGGAGCTTTCCAAGGGCGTTGGAAATGGCGAGGGAAACCCTCTTCCAACATACCTCCCCTCAGTCCTTCCAAATAAATAAACAAAGAAACATATTGTAGATAGATAGATAGATAGATAGATAGATAGATAGATAGATAGATAGATAGATAGATAGATAGATACTGTAGATAAATCAGCACGCTTCTTATCCTTTATTATCAATCCATCACTCAGGTCAATTTGCTGCACATTCAGAGTCCGGGGATGAAACAAATACTCAATGAAGATTGGACTCATGCATCAGACAAAATGATTTTATTATTTGGATCAGTTATTTTTAGTTAAGTGATGTTTATTATTGAAGCTGTACCCCTGACCATGTTCGTTTTATTTTAAATGCGCAGTATGAGCCGACCACAGCAATAACAGAAAGCTGAGAGGCTCAGACCAACTTTATGAAAGTATGTCGTCCAGAAGGTATACTTAACTAAGGATGATTTAGGAACCATGTTAGAATGTTAAGGTACAACTTAAGGCAGAACTTCTGAATGACATTAAGAGGGTTTTTTGGAACCTGGCCACCTTGAAACATTATGGTTCAACATGAGGTAGGAATTAGGAATGACATAGCGTTAAAAAGGTTTAGGAGAACTCATCCCTAGTCCAAAATGGATTTCAGTAAAGACAGTAAGTAAGTAATTTAGTTGGTTCAGAAGGGAGACCTTATATGCAGTGTTGAAATTGGGAAAGACTCCAACAAAAGTGTGCAAAGAAGTCAGCAAAGTTCAGGGCTGCGTTCTCCAATAATAGTACGTACCTTAACGTGTTATGAAGACTTAAAAGGTATACCTTACTTAAGATGTTGCTAAAAGTTAGCTTATTAAGTGTGACGTACCTGTCCATGATGATGGTGCCAGTGTTATGGGAGAGTCTGTCCCCCACATTCCCCCCGTGATGAGCTGATTTGAATTAAGATTTCAACCAGTTGATGTTGTGAGCTGGTTGTGACCTACAGGAAGTTCGGGTTTAGGCATCCAACCCCCTTCCACATTTTAGATCGTACTCTTTTCACTTAATAAAAAGTTTGCTGTAAAACAATATGCTGGGACAGTCATAGTGTATAAGTACAACTCCATAGTTCAAATGACAGGGGAACTAAGTGAAGCTTGGCTAGCCCTAATTCCTAACCCTAACCCATACCCAACCCTAACGTTAACCATAAGTAAATAAAAAAATATACAGGAGGTGATGTACCGTAGCTCAGGTTGGATATTTTTATGCTCTGGCCACAAGTATTTTCGCACTGAAAAAGGGAGAAGGGCCTGTCTGGAGAATGTCAATGGAGGTGTTGTAGCAGATCAACACGCAGACTGTGTAACAATGCAGAACTTGATTCGCAATGTCTGTAGGGCAGAGGAGCAATCATGCGTTACACAGTGCAGAAAAAGTTGGAAATTGCGCCCAGATGAAAATCTCTGGTTTTAAATAGGGATGCACGATATCAAAAATTTAAACTGATACCGATAACTGATAATTAAGTCCTTGTCATTGCCGATACCAATAAATTCATATTATATATTTGTGCTGTTATAGGGGTGCAGGCGCCCGGAGCGTAGATAGAATTACCTGGAGCCAGGAAACGGGGAACGCGGGGTTTAATCCCAGGGAGATGGCAGGCAGATACCAATACACCAAACGCATAACTTCAATGACCGGACTGGGAAAATGAACGGAAACGCAGACTAAATACAATGAACTAATGACGACAATCAAGGACAGCTGGTAAACACCGGGAATCCACACCGGGTTAGCAAGGGGGCGTGGCACACGGGAGGAGCGGACGATCGGGGCATGACATTTGTTATAATTTTCATATGATCTGCAGTTT
>JABFDZ020000097.1:28823055-28840964 GCA_019775955.2 Pollimyrus isidori
CAGGGGCCATAACAGGGGCCAAGAGCAATTCTACAGGGGCCCTGGCCCACCCTGGCCCCCGTCTGGAACCGCCAATGAGTACATGGCAATATAAATATAAAATCTTTTAGATTATACATTCATGATTACAGAGGGCAGCTTTAGGTTTGGCTTCAACACTAGTGGTGACCAAATCAGCCCCCAACCCCTCGCCCCCATAAACACGCACATAACTCCCACAGTATTGGTAAGGACACGTCCCTGCTGTCCATTCCTAAATATACACCCTTACAAGCAGCTGAAGCTTTGATTACCCTTATCATTTAAATATATATTTTTTCTGTTGTCTGACAAATTGTTGTTCCCTAAAGCTTAGCATAAAGATGCATTGTCAAATATTCTACCAATATTCTATAAATAATCTATAACCCTAACAAAAGAAAGGTGAGAGTGACTTTCAATGAAATGGCATTCTAATTACACTGGGCATAAAATGAATGATAGTCAGGCATTGCACTCAGTTATAATTTTAATTACAGAAGTCACATGGGTGATGTTAGTGGGTTGAGTCACCCCCCTCCCCCCCCACACACACAAACACACACACACGCGCACACACACGCACACACACAACAAAGGTTTGCACGGTCAATGGCCACAGCCCCACATTAACTTAGCAGTTTTGATTTTTTACATAATAGCAAAATAAGCAAATGTGATGGGTAAAACTCGCAGGGCAGGTACCCCATGAAGTTACCCGTCTGGAAGGGGGGGGTAGGACATGTGTATAGAAATACAGGACAAAGCACATATTTTCATGGAACAATTTGGGACACTGCATTTTATTTTTCAGTTTGAGACTGTTTGCACACTACAAGGCAGAGAATAACCCAGGACTGGGCGTCTGACACTGACAGCGCTTCTTCATTTACACCAAGCTTTGGCGTGTAAAGACTGCTCTCATATCATCAAGCTTCCTAGCTCCAAGAATGGGGAACACACTGCAACAGGCAATGCTTCTGCGTTTTTAAAAATTAAAAACATAGTCTAGAAGGCTGAACTGTAAATTTAGAATCACAGATCCTTTGATTGTCCTGTTTTGTGTGAGACGAAACCTATGTCTCTAACAAAGGCAATAATTGCTGGTTTGTCACTGTCAGATATTGACACTGGAATGCTATATTAGTGATACAGTCATATCACCTAGTCCTTGTGGGTTGTATTACATTTTATTTATTCAGCTTACGCTTTCATCCAATGCAGTGTATAAATGACAGGGCTTGGTTGGACTATTCCTGGAGAATTTGAGGGTTAATGACCTGACTTGGGATCCTAACATTGAGATCACTGAGCCAACCCTTCAGTTCAAACCAGTGACCTTCCAATCACGGCCCTGCCTCCTGACCTGCTGAGACACACTGCAGCCTCACACCACTGCATACTACCACTCTCATTCAACTTCCTAATACCAGTGTCATGCATATAAATTTTCCCTGTGGCCAGTCCTGGGGTGCAAATAAACCACCTCTTTTAATATCATAAAGTATCAAACGGAACTGTAGAATAAGGCCTCAGTGAATTAAAACGAGGAAGGTCCGTTAAACCGAACACTGCGTTTCCTCCGACTGTCAGTGGGCTTTACAGTTAGTAATTTAATGGTTGCTAGGATTACCATATCATTCATTAAATTTCACAATACAGAGTAAGTGAACTGTAGAATTTATGCATGCATTCCTTTCCATAACTGATCAGCTTTTAATGGTGCGTGTGGTAAAATACCTTTAATAAAATGTTCAAATACCTTTTTTGTCAAATATGTATCATTTAAATGTTATTTAAATGTTATCTGCCTTAAAATACTTTTTATAAGTCTACCCCATGAAAATTCACAAAGCATTCTTTCGCTGAGGACTGGAGCTAAGAAATATATTACACACAATCTTGTATCTTTGAATACACTCAAGGTTTGTAAGAAAATGAAATGGTAGTTAATACGTAATCAGTTTTCCGTAACGGCTACGTTCGTACAAGGCTGATAACATAACCTGAAATGCAGACGGTAGGCCTACGGCTGGTATTGTTAACATCACTATTCTGTTAGCAATTATTTCACTTCTAAAATATATTATTAAAATATATCGCACCGTATTTTAACAACGAGACTAACTGTAATATGAAACTGCGTAACACAATGTTATACAGGCCTACTAAAATAAGCTGCTACACATAAACAGTAATAACAGTATTGTTAAGGAATTACACATATAGCCGTGTATTCAGCAGAAATACTGAACAGGAGAAATAATATAGGGAATCACAGATATTGTACACAAAACGATGCGAAATCACCCTAAGAAAATTCACATCACGGCGTAAGCCGGTTTCCTTGAGTCTGAAGCACAGCTGTTCTAAGGAATTATGTAACGCGCAAATACGGAAAGTCCTTATTTGTGTCATTACTCAGGGGTATCTGTGTGTAAACTTGGAATAACATGTGAAAAAATATGATAAAATAGTATAAAATACATTTTAAGCAATAGACTGAAAAATTTATTCAATGAAACAGAAAATACATGCGAAAGTAGGCCTATTGCATTTTAAGAATAAATAGCCTAGCAGTAAGATATAACACACACAAAGGTCACGTAATTGGTCTAATTACGTTTAATTAAATTTTACTTTCTAAAATCCTTGAATGCATTCTGAAGTGCAAAGTGTTATATTACCTGGATTCAAGTATAGGGACCTCCGGAACCGTAACGACTGTAAAAACGATATTTAGGATTGATTTAGAACAGACATGCATACATTTTTTTTAACAAAAAAAGATTTTTAAGGGAAAATGTGCTTTGATAATTGTTATCTGTAGGAATTCTTATATAAATACCTATACGTTCGCGCCCAATCAAACACCTGCTGACCTTGTAATGTGTAGAATACGTTTGTGGTTTGTTTTTGTTTTAATGAAATATGGTAACAAGCCAAAATCCAGTCATCTATTTTCTGAAACGCGTGTCCCATTCATGGTCGCGGGGGGTCCGGAGCCTGTCGTGGAGGTTATGGGCGCAAGGCAAGGAACAACCCAGGATGGGTCGCCAACCCATCACAGGGCGCACACACACACACATATGGGCAATTTGGTAACTACAACCCAAAATCAAACATGTTAAACATAAACTCCCCGAATAATCGTCCCGATTAAGTATTGAGAAAACAGCTTCGGGTGCACAGGTCCTACGATAATTCTCATAAGACACTTAAATATCTACACAAAAAGTGCTATGGATCGAGAGAGTTAACTAAAAAATGTTGACGTATCATTTTCACATATTTTGAGTTATTACTGCGGCCACATTAAACTCAGTTTTCAGTATTCATGTATCAACAGTGTTTAAATACCAGTTTAGAAAGGTTAGCATCTGAACCACCGAAAAAAAGTCTGAAAGAGTAATCAGTTAGTAACAGCGCGCAATGGGAGGAAAACCTCAAGCCCTCTTTCGGGTGCCAAACGTAGTGCTAGTTTGTGACGCGATGCTTAATCCGCCAGACTGAAATTAAACATTCAATGGATGTAACCGCAGTAACTGTAAATTTTCAGGTTTAAATTTGTCAATTTTCAGACAAATGTTACTTCTCGTCTTCTCACAGATTTCTAAAACTATTCAAACTTTTTCAGAATTGCACCGGGAAGTACCAGATGTGGTTAATTTTGTTCACTCTTTTGCATTGTTATTTTTACTAACTTTTTTAAAAAACGTTTTTTTATTTTTTATTTTTTTATAATGTTTATTTTTATGATAACCAAAATGTATTTATTTGTTTCCTTTATTTTGTTGTTACTGTTGTTTATTTGCGTTCGCTGGAGCAGAGATTCTCCCTAAACTCATTTGTCATCTTAGTCCAGACAGGCCAGACTACTAATTGTTTACAAGATGTCTCAAGTTCAACTGCAAAGTCAACCATGTAACAAAAGAATACCCGCAATGCAGACAGCCGGAACGGGAAAGACGAGTGGTGTAGTTGTAACATGGAGGTGGGGAGACTGTGCACGTGAACTTGATGAATGTTCTCCTGACATTTTTCTAACCAGGAATGCAGTAAAGACTACTAGGCCGAAAGGGGCCGAGCAGCATAACCACTGAGCTGTTTTCAGAAATAGAGACGCATGTGGAAATGCTTTCGACTACGAAAGCAAAGTAATCGCGTTTAGGGTACCAGTCTATTCTATTTAATTATCTTACATATACATCCATGTTTTCATCACATTTATAAATACAAACCGACGTGCAAAACGGTACACTTAAGTGTTCTCAAAGAAAATGGATAAAATCGTAACACGCGTTGCTGTAGTTATTAATAAGATGGTAATTCAGATAGTCTGTATGTCGATAAGCAAAAATAATGTTATGAAATAAAAATTTGAAACTTTAGTTGTATAATGATAAGAATTATTATACACAAAATTAATTATTCAATTTCAAATGCGAGACACAGGAAATAGAAGATAATAAGAACATCCACGAAGGATTCAAATTATGCACTTTTAGGAATAGCCTACATTACCGACGCGCTGGAACAGGACTGGGTGAAAAAAATGTTATACAGCTCTTCTGATATGCAGCAAAATACAACAGACATATATTAAAAAAATATTGAACACAGAACCTGTGGAATTTAACATCGTATTTTTCTATGATTTTCATTACAAATCTTTGAGATTTCCGATTTCTCAAGCTGTATTACATATTCAGTTCAGCCACTATTCGAAACAAACATAAGAAGTTCTCTGGAGCCGCACAATAATGTAAACAGGTTTTGTGTGTAGGCCTACTTGTTTTTATATAGCTACAGCGTATTGTTCACTTCCTATTTTATAATTGCACGATTGTAGCATCTCGTGTAATAGGCCCATGTGTGGTCAGGACTGGAGGATATCTCGCAATACTATCTTCAGTCCCGTTAGATATTAAATCTCTAAGCTGATTGATATTTCTTTTTATGTATTATTTTTCATCAGTTTGTACATATATTTTACATACATGTGTGTGTGTGTTGGGTGTATGTGTATCTTTCTGTGTGTTGAAAGTACAGGCACTTGCATTTTTATACAAGTTGGATTTGTCTCGCATATCCTAGGTTTGTCGCGCAGTAATGAAGCTGGCAAGTACGTAGAATAACAGGAAGGCTGTTTGTGCGCGTCATGTGAAGATGTTTGAATCATCATTAAAATAAAATATTTTCAAACTCTATTAATGCGCAGGTAATGGTATACGGTGACGCTCTGCTGCTAGATACTTTAAATGTTGAACCATAGACAAGAATAAATTACCCACGAAAACATCATTAAAAGAATTAGGCCTACGACAAGAGCTTATTTTTAGTCAAAAATATGGCATTATCAGATGTAGAATTTTTAGAATGCTTAAATAAATCCGAATCAAACGATACATACGCTTAGATCAAGATCTATGTAGGAGAAAGTGCTGGCTATTCACACAATCTACAATAACAACCGATCCCTGCTTTTCCATTCATGTCTAGTTGGAGTCAAGGTCATTGCTTAGCTGCAGCGCATGTGACGCTGAAGGTCAAGGTTAAGAAGGGATTTAGAGAAGCTCCGTGGACACTACACTCACGATTTTTAATTGTGTAAAGATATTTAAAAAGTTAATTAACATTTAAAATGTCCCTCTTCCAAGTATAACACAATTCTAACTCAATTTACAGCTCTCTTAAGGGATATTTTTGATATCTGACATATGCAAACAGGATATTTAATCATCATTATTATTATTTTTTTATTCAGAGAGACACAAAATACAGATACAATGTTTCAAACGGTAGACAGTAAAGACAGTCATATTTAAATGTTAACATGCCCATTTCTCCGGAACGTATTTCAAATCGCATTTTTCTATAAAAAAAACGCAGGAACCTATTAATTGAAACATATTTAGACGGCTACTGTTTTACATGAATTACAAGACAGTTATGGCTAATTTTATATTATTGATTATTCACATTCCATATTCCAATCCATCATGAAAAGCTTTTAAGTGCCGCATTTTACAGGACACAAAGCAGAATATTGCGTGCGTGCTCATGCAGCGGGGTTAGGACAATACTAATATTTGTTTCATGCAGCTACGACATTTAAATCGAAACAATAAAAACTGAACTCTTCTGAAGCTACAACCCATAATTGCGTTATATGAATTCATTCACCTGATGATGACGTCATACTAACGAGCGAATGACTGAAAATATGGTTTTCGTAATATCTTAATATATAAATTGCCTTATTGAAATTATAATGAAATTATATAGTTATTCTTCAAGATTAAGTGTTTCTCAGCATGCATGTTTCCCTCTTCGAAAAACACTAAAGATGGTATTATATATAACACTAAATCTAATGTAGAAGTGCTGAAAATAACGAAAATAAGACTAAACATCACAAATGTTATCAGACAGCGAAATAAACGTTAAAGTATATATGAAAGCGCAAAAGCTAAAGGTGAAAGGTGAGTTTAATTTCAATCCCTTACTAATACATTGGAATCTTTCCCAAGTATTGCATCTCCATTTGGGAACATACCTTTTAAACGGGTCGTTTCGGCGATTTCACAGGCAAGCAATACAATCCGAAATGCAAAACATACATGTATGTAAAATGAATAATGAATAAAATATAAACACGATTTTAAGTCATTAGTATATATTTCACCAAAGGCCCTTACGGAGCAGGGTTCTTCACTTTTGCAACAAATTTCTTTTCCTTCACCCTTCTGTTTTGAAACCAGATAGTAATTTGTCTCTCGGACAAGTTGGTTATTGCGGAGATTTTTCTTCTTTTATCTTTCGTGATGAATTTGTTTGCAGCATATTCTCTTTCCAGTTCCTTAAGCTGCACCTTGGTGTAAGGTATCCTTTTCTTCCTCCCGCGACGGAAGGGACTGCCGTCTTGCTGGTGACCCACTACGTCTGGAAATCATCATAAAAATATAGCCGCGTTTCCCGTCAGTAGTTGATATTTCAGACCGGAAACCGATCTGAACACAACATTTCCACATTGTAATAACATTCGTGAAACAGTAAAATGTGAAAACTTACGAAAAGGACATAAGACGTTTGATTTTCCAGTAGACTCTATTGTCATTTAAAATGACGCAATCACAAACTGTGTTTGGAAGTAATTCGTTTTCAAGGAAAATTTAAAAAGCGTTTGTCAAAAATCTCATAAGGCCTATGTAGCATCCTTACGCAATTTGGAAGTAGCGTTTGTTTTAGCTAAATAGGCTAATTACGAAAAATGGTGTATGTGGTATGTGTATAATTAGCAAAAAAATATATTACCTGCTAGTGCAGACTTCCAAAGGTGTCCCGTCTGACTTTGGTCTTTGGGGCAGTACATTTGACTACTCCATCCGTTAGTTAGCGCCCACGGTTGAAAACTGTCCATTGGCAGAAGAGTCTCATGCCGAGGTTCCCCTGGACCGATTGTTTGCACTACTGAAACGTCCAAATAGCTCGCCATCGGTTGGTAAGGGTTGGCATAACCATGGTAAAATGCAAATTCTTTCGGTCTACTGGAATATTCTTCTGTTGGAACTGGAGTGTCCATGTATTTTTCGGCTGCCGAATAGCTGGTAAGGGCACTGGACTGGGTACAGGATTTTAAAGATCCTCTCCCCATTCTGCAAGAATAATAGCCGTTACCGAAATACCCATAGGGAAGAGGCGTAGCGGAGGAGCCCTGAGGAACTGCCTGGCACGGAGGGCACTGTTTGCCCGTTTCCCCCGAACCTGAAGCAGACCCTTCCATGGAATAACCGGAGGTGTGTACAAGGCTAGAGGGATGACCTCCCAAAGCAGAGTGAGCCATTAGATTTCTGCACTGGTTAGTTGCGAAATTTCCCGCACCGACCAGACCTTCCATGTTCTTGTTAAGATCATCCAAATTGTTTTCATATACAAACATAACCGTGTCAGCCCAACGAGGATTTAGAACCAAGGAGGTGGTCATATCACGCTCACCATTCAGCGAAGGAATTCTGAGTTAAAGACAAATCCAGAGGAGCACACGCGATTACATCCAAAGAAATGTCCTGACGCAAGGATTAGGCTCGAAACAATTAAGATCCATTGGCTGAAAAGTGGTCACGTGGTATACAAAACGTAACCTTGTAGGTGCCTGTCAGAACAATGATTTGGAATTGCTTTTCAAATGTCTGTATAATGTTTATTATGCTGTACTTTGTAAGATAAAATTGCGCTAAAACATATGCTTTAATATTTCAAGGAAGAAGCACACGCTTAGAAAACAATTATTGTGAAAGCAGTAGGATTACATTTTCTGAAGATATATGTTTTTATCTGAGGGTGTCACTGGTGATTAAGATCTCTAGTTGTGGCTTCAGTCTTGGCTTTGTGGGGTTTTTCTGAGTACTACGGCTTCCCCCGAGTCCTCAAAATTATGCTCGATGTAAATCATTGTCTATAAATTGTCTTTAGTGTGTAAGTGTGGGAGACGGCGTGCCTTGGTAGGAGCCCCACCTATGATTTGCTCCGGCTCCAGCCAGAGCTCCCTTGGACCAGCTGTGCATTATATAAACGATCATGGAAAACGGATCAGCACATGAGTCTAAATATCTTTAGATGGCACGAAAGCACCGAAATGCAATAGAAGATCTACGCATTTGTGTAAAATATGCAGAATCTGAAAATATCAACCTTCTGACATTTTTTTACATGGAGGAGAGCCTATCGGACCTTAGTATGATGTATATATACACATATATATGTGTGCGTGTGGCAAAGAGTAGCGTCACAAAACAGCACTGCATAACTAAGACTGTATTTTGCATTAAAAATATCAAATACCAAAAAAATCTTATCCTGATGGTAACATATATAATGATTCAGTTTGTTGTTGTTGTTCTTATTATTATTATTTACAAATCTTCAAATATTTCTTTTTCAGCAATATACTTTGCAAGATCAGCTGAATTTGTGTTTTAGCAGAATTTTCAAACATTATGTTACTAAAGAGTTACTAAATGAACTTACGAATGGAACATTCATTTTAGATTTATTTTAATATTGCCTACAATATATAACTATTAAAAATAGGCCTAGTTTCAGCGTGCTGAATACAAAGTATTACACAGACATTAAAATAAAGATTTTTTTGTTGTTTTGTATAAGAATTATATTAAATATTAAACGTTCTCGATTGTCATTACTGATTAAGAACAAGTTAATTTTTACACATAATTTCGGCAAAAATTAGGAAATCAGGTAACTGGGAAATTATGTTAATATTTGGCACAAGTATAAAATGAATCATCCGTATTGTTATGCTTATACAGTTAAATATAGCAAATGATAAATTGTATTTGGGTTTTGTATTAATCTACTTTTAAAACTGTAAAACTGACTACATGCCAATTTCATATTAAAATGAAACGTTTTTGTGTAAATATCTTAAGTAACAACTTGTGTGACTTATTTGTAGGCTATAAAGTCGGTGGATCGACCCATTTTCATTTTTGTTTTCAGTTTTTTTTCTATTTTTGGTTTCGATATTGGTTCGGATGCATCTAACGAGACGGAGGCGCAAAAGGCACTATCCACAAAGCGAGGCAAAACTGAGGTGTGCCCGCCTGCATCAGTGTTTATAATTTTAAGTGCTTCCATTGTGGTGTACGGCACAATCTGCGTCTAGCATAGCTCCGACCACCCATTTCGAAAGGATGCACTTGGTAACCTTTGTACCCACCTCCCCATTTCTTTTCCTCAAGCTTCTTTACATACAGGTCAGACATAGCCCTCAAGGTCAAGGCCAAGTTTAAAGTTAAAAGTCTAGCCTCTTTAAGGGTTCCAATCAGGAACAAACAAACCAGCCAGACGGTAGCCGTAGAAGTAAGGTCAAGTTTACGACTTCGCCAATTAATTGTCTAAAGGCTGAATTTGCACTGAAACAAAAACAGTCGATATGAAGATGTAGGACATTGGACATTTCCTAGTCTGCATTTAGTGAATTAAAGGAATTCAAAATGTGCTACTATACATCTAAGGATATTGTATTATAATTTCTATAGAAATGAAATTAGATTGACATTAGCATTATAAGATACACTCCCTGCTTTTCTCTAATGTTGTCCGAACGTTGTTCCTATAACGATTGTTTTTTTACTTTCAAACTGGATGCAGGCGTTGCGGTGCTGTATATTCCAGAAATTTGTTCTACAGTCTTGGAGGTTATATCGTTTAACCTACGTAACCAATGAAGCTTGGCAAAGCTTAATACCTCTTAAATATCCCTTAATATCCGTTAAATGTCCTGCCAGATGTCATGTTACAAAAGCTAGAGCGTGGCATATTTAAAAGCTATTCTACAATGAAAAGGTGTCAATCTCTATATTCAATAGTAGACTACTTTTTAAATGTAATGTATGTATGCGTATTTAAATCGACTAAGAATGAGATATAATAGTTCAAAATCGTTAGGTGAAAACTATAAGTAGGCGATCATAGTAGTTTTCTTTATTTTTCTAGGCCCAAAGCAAATTGAATAGAAATGTGAGGTAGTAGACCATTAAACAGCAAAGGGAAGCCCTGAATTCACATAAGGCATGTGTACTATGTTCGTCTTCAAAATATCGGTATGTCGCCCTTAAAGCTGTTAATTTCCGCACAGATAAACCAAGAACCTCGTCTGTAAAATTATTTCGTTGAGTTACGTGGGTTAATAGATCGGTTCCTGAGAAAGCAATATAAAAACAATTTAATACAGTTCCTAACCCTTCTGGGTTAAATATACTTAATAGATAAGAAGTCTGAAATGTCATTAAAACCACCGTTTGTCACTATACAAGAATGTAAGTATGACAGGACTGCTTTATTATAGATGTGTCCGTTTATATAAAAAAAACAATTTAAATACGAATTCTGAAACTACAAAGAAAATAGTACTATTTCAATCTCAAACGTTTTGCCATTTCCTCGGTAATCATTTTATTCCTTAAAGGATGATTTGAAGATGAGAAATGAATGGTAGAATATGAATCAAGCAAACAAAACGATACAAGCCACTGGGTACAGGTGCGATGGATACTGATGCAACATTCTACTTTTGCAAGACGTATACTCGATTTTATTAATGCGATGTACATCTTTAATTTTGAAAGTTGGATGAGGGTATACCTAGCATAATCTTTAAAGGTTCGGGTGGGAAGTTGGTATAAGCATTAAAGAATCAGTTATATAATCAAAGACTATCATTTAAATAGTTTTTTTTCGAACAATTTTTCATTCGCGTAATAAAATAAACAAGAGTTGCTGATTTGGAATATGCCTTAGAATGTTTTTAACGCATACAAAGTTTAATTCCGCGTTGAATGAATCTATAAATTATGTAGACAATATATGTTTTCAATTTACGTTTGAAACAATTACCTTTAAGCAATAGTTTACGACCACACGCATTATAACACATTGTAATAGATGTAATCATTTCAAATCAAAACTTGTCATGCGTGAAACGAAAAAATGAAGTAATGTAACTCCTATTTGGAAATAATTATAATGAGGGAGAGGAGTCGATATATACATTTATTTTTATATTAGAATATATAAATATAATATGATGTTGTATTTATAAAGATTACAGAAATTGTTGGTTAAGACATATGGTGTCCCAAGCATAGGGCACAGGACTGGTTATACAGTCTGTGCAGGATGAAAAGTTAGAAGCTGGATTGGTTGATGGATTAATACCATATGCACAATGGGTATTCATAAGTCAATGAACGTTGTGAGGGGGATGCACTTTACATGAGTATGGTCATTATACGAAGTTAGAGAGTACGCCAGTAACATCTGGATTGTTCAGATAGCTTTCCTGATAAAGGAGGTTTTTGTCAGTAGGGATCTTAGTAGTCTGCCATAAAGAAAAAAACTGGAACAGGTTATGTGCAGAGTTTGAGAGATCCAGATTAATCTTGCTGCTCCATTTGGCAGTGTGTTGGATGTAGATTATTTAACCTCGGCAAGAACACACAAACTCCACTTGGATGAGGAGCCATGGGCAGGACTTCAACTTGCAACCATAGACTGAAGGCACCACATCCGGAGGTTATATGAAGTTTCTGTGCTGCAATGGCAATGGAGTGTACAACACTGAAGAAGAAGAAGAACCTCAGGGAGACCTAAGAAGCAAACTACAGCATCACAAAATGCTCCCCCTGAAAAGGGATATTACTTCTCAACATGGATGTGCCTGCATATCTGTTCCTTCACAGCTTCTTCAATGCACTGTCAAATATGCAGTCAGTGTGATCATATACAGGCCACATACAGACTAAACGAAATACAAGAGAAACGTGACATTGAAATGATCAATATCATAACAACCAATCAATCACTCAATCAATTAACAATATCATAACAATTAATCCATTAACAATATTATAACAATAATAATAATAATTGCGCACACTTATTTTATTAATCTTCATTATGCTTTTCTTTGCCTAATTTTAATTTATCTACTACAAGATGTAGCATTGGTGGGAAAACACAAAGTTCCTTTGCACATGAACAATGATAGTAAAGATATTCTATTATAGGAAATATCGTAGACACTTTTGTACTATTGGTTATAAACTGGGGGTTGAATACATGCAAGTGCCACCAAAAAAAGAATTGGCAGAATTGTTATGCAACCTGCACAGCCAGATAACGGAGAATGTGCAATTCAAATTAAAAAGGGGGATTATGACCTAACACAGAATGTCACATGACACTATTTCATGTCACAGTGCAACAAAACAATTTTTAATTCTACAACTTCCTAAGGGCACAGTCCAAATTCTCCAGCTTCAATAAAACTACTCAAAAAACTGTTTAACAGGAATGCCAGTGAATGGCGTGGTGGTGCAGCGGTTGGTACTGTCGCCTCACACCTCTGAGTCCAGGGTTTGAGTCTCCTCCTGGGTTATGTGTGTGGGGTTTCCTCTGGGTACTCTGGTTTCCCCCCCACAATCCAAAGACATGCTAAGGCTAATTGGAGTCACTAGGTTGCCCATGCATGTGTGTGTGAATGGTGTGTACTCTGTGTGTACTCTGTGATGGGCTGGCCCTCTGTCCTGGGTTGTTTCCTGTCTCGTGCCCATAACTTCTGGGATAGGCTCTGGACCCCATGACCCGGAAGGGTAAGTGGTTTGGAAAATGAATGGATGCATGAATGCCAGTTGCCCGCTTATATATGTAGAAAGCTGCACAGGATGTGGTCTGAAGGCACATTAGTTAATATATGCCTAAGCTTTTTTTTCAATGACCTTGTCCAAAAATGCCACTAATTGATCTAACTATCCGTTTTCTAAACCCACTTGTCCTATATAAGATCAGAGCAGTCTCCAGCCTATACCAATAAGCTATAGGCACAAGGCAGGGAATATCCCAGAATGGGCCACCAACCCATGACATGTCACATACACATATGCACACAACTCGGTGACTCACCTTGGAATGATTTGGTGATTTACTTCACAATGTTTTACGACGGTGGGGAGAAACTGGAGGAAAGTTTACAATGAGGCAGGGAGAACATGTATGCAAACTCCATACATGTAGGCAGGGCAGAGACTCAAAACCCGGTCCCAGAGGTGTGAGGCAACAGTGCTAAGCACAGTGCCACCGTGCTGCTGCTTTAGAGGCATATCAATTAATATATACATAGTAATCTTCTCCATGGCCTTATCCTGAGATGCCAGCTTGATATACAGCACTGTGCGGAAGGATATTATGTTTGATTATGTTCATTTACTGAATTACTCACTCACTCACTTACTCATTCATTTTTTATATGATATGTCTGGGTTGTGAGGGTTTGGAGCCTATCCTGTCCTGGGAAACAATGTGTTCAAGGTGTTTGCACAGTACTGTATGTATTTGTGTATGTTAGAGCTTGAAATAAAGCAGCTTTGATGGTATTGTCCATTATTCACATGTGTATTAATAAAATATATACTTATGCATTGTTTGATTTTTCTATTAATTTACTGTTGTTCTCATTTTTTCCCATAGATAAAAAAAACTTAAAGTATAAATAATCATGGTATTTTTAGTTGTAAAAACTGTACATGGGTTAATATAAGTAGCATTTTAATTTTTTATTGGACATGCGTGAACTTGTTTTTTTTTTCTCTCTAGAAATATATAAAATGACACAAAATAAACAGTAAATCTAAAATAGTTTAAAACTAATGTGCAAAATGACTGTGCTAGTGTCATAGATTTTCTTGTGAACCCTGTGTCATACTTCCATATTTCCTATAGTATATTTCAGCCAACCTTTAATGACTCACATTCCTCCATAAATGTGGCTGACCTCCTAATATGAGATAATAAATAAGGTGCTGAATTTGAGGTACTTTTAATCAGCTCTGTGAACCACCCAGGCTGTTACTTACTGCCTGAAGCGCTGTAGTCTGGGTGGCTGGGAACAGCTATAACCCATGGAGTAGGTTGGGCTGATCATAGACTGCATGCTTCCATGACCACGTGAAAACTTTAACTTTAATAAAAAGTTGTTTATTTTGATAGCAAGGTAAAACAAAAAAAAAAAACGTTTGCGAATAAAATAATTTGAGTTCTTGTTATTTAAAAACGTGTTGAATATATTCAAATCAACTACCATACCTTAGCGATTATTTAAACGTGCGTGTGCGTGTTTACGGTGCAATTTAATACACAATTTCGATTGTGGAGCACAGTGAACTGTTTGACATACCTTTATTTAAATCGAAAAAAGCATATATAATTTTACATGGTTTTGTATATTCATTTTATGAGCATATCTTCGTTTGTTGTGTAGATCGTATATAGCCTACCATAAAGCAAAACAATCATAAATTATCGACAAATGTTCTTTTTTTATAAAAACCAAAGTAGGTCTATAATGCCCACCAGAGTAAAGCGTAAATAATGTGATAGATTTAGAATGAATTGTAGGAGAACGACATACTATTTGAACAAACGTAAGACTTCAACGCTTTTCAAATCCTAAATGAAATTGATAATACATAATTATTTGTTAATTCTTTTTTTATTTATATCGCTGTGGTCATCGTCGTCGGTGATTTTTTGTTTTTGGAAGGTCTGTTGTTTTTCTTTACAAAACAAACAATATAATACTTCTCAATCTGTTAAAGATATATTTCATTTAAACACTGTAGTTATGAACATAACTGCCTTATTCGTTCGATTATAACTAATCGACTAACTGTTAGTTTCTTGTCAAAACGCTGCTGTATAATGAATCTTGGTGCGTTTCATGAAGGGTTCCGCTAAGTACTTTGTTATCTCGTACTTAAAATCTTTCGTTATATAGTGAGTCTTTCCCGAAACCACCGGTAACTAATAGGCCTACAGTTCATAATCTTGATCGTAAATAAAAGAGCGATACGAGCCACTCTTTATTTTCTACATTATTCTATATTTTAACTTTTGACTGCAATTCTGTCACAGAGACACAGAGGTCACCCGAAATATATCACAAAAAACACACTGACGCTCCTCTTTAGACAACAACGATAACAACAATAAAAATAGCTAACAATAATAATAATATTAATAACAGAAAGAAGAATAGGTTACTTGATCAATATTACAAAATAAAACTATATTATAGGTTATAAATTAGCACAAAAGTGCATAGGTACGCGCTTTTTTCAGTCAAGTATAATTTCCCACTGGCAATAGGCCTACTCCATACTTTGGGAGGAGAAGCTCCTAAATATGCGCGTGTCGGATATATATGATCCTTTCTGCCACTAAGCTGACCGGGGAAGGGGGGGGGGGGGTGCTTAATTAAGTTACTGGGAAAACGTCGCACGGTCTAACGCAATATTGAAGCGTTCGGAAAACCGCAATTGAAACAATTTTTTTTGACATTAATTTGGAGGGGAATGTTGCAATAGAAAATGCATGTGATTATATTGTTAATATATTAGAATTCAATAACACTATAGTATATAGAAATAGTACAGTGCTCAGCATAAATGAGTACACCCCCAACATAGTTGTCAGAAAACCTTAAGTTTCCTTTCATAATCAACATTTTCTATGGGATACTATACTACAAAATACTCCCACAAATGTGGGCCATTGATTGGAAGCATAATTTGCTAATTTGCTCACACAAAAAAGTAAATGTCCTAACAAATTCATTCAAGACCATATTGCAACAATGAGTACAATTTAGGGCAAACCTAAATTTTATACAACAAAATTTTAATTAACCAGAAACCAACCACAGGTGAGTCTCATTATTCATTAAACAGGCATTGTGAGGGTGTTATTTAACATAGAAACCCCTTCCCATTCCATGCTCTCAGCGATGGCACCCCATGGAAGAGAAAAGTAACAAGACCTGAGAAAGAAAATAGTTTCTTTACACAAGAAAGGTAAAGGCTACAAGAAGATGAGCAAAGCTGTACTTATCAGTCAAAATACTCCAGCAAAAGTGATACAAAAATTTAAGAAAGATGGAATTGCAACCATCTCACAGAGACGTCCAGGCCGTCCATAGAAGTTAACACCTTGATGGGAGCGTCTTCTGATGAGAAGGGTTGAATAAAATCACCATGCATGTTCCCTGCAGTGAGCTAAAGAAGCAAAGTCAAAGTAGAGGGAGTGTTACACTGCAGAGGAATGGCATGCATGAGTGTCGTCCACTAAGAAAGCCTCTCCTAAAGCCAGAACTTGCCAGGGCCCATGCTGAAGAAGATGAAGATACTCTGGAGTGACGGAGACCAAGATAAATGTTTCTGTAGCTGATGGCTTCAAAACTGTATGGTGTCGCAGAGCAGAAAGAAGAACACATGGTGCCTGCAGTGAAACATGGTGGTGGCAGCGTCCTTATGAGGGGCTGCATGAGTACTGCTGGTGTCGGGGAGCTGCATTTTATTGATGGTATCATGAATTCACAGAGGTACTGCTCTATATTGAGAGAGAAGGTGCTACCTTCACTCTGTGCCCTCGGTCATTGTGCACTTTTCACAGATGTGCTGCTCTATATTGAGAGAGAAGATGCTACCTTCACTCCCTGCCCTTGGTCATCCTGCACTCTTCCAACATGACAATGACGCAAAGCACACATCTAAGGCCACTGTTGAATTTCTGAAGAAGAACAGAGTGAAAGTTGATTCAGTGGCCAAGTATGTGTCCTGATCTGAACCCAACTGGGCATCTATGGGGAATTCTGAAGAGCGTCACTGTCCATCCAGCATCCAGGCTCTAAAAGAAGTTATTTTTGAAGGCTGGAACAAGATAGATGCTGCAATATGTCACCAAATTGTTCATTCCATGCCTAGAAGACATGGTGCTGTCCTTAAAAATCATGGAGGTCACACAAGATATTAGATTCAGTAGTTTTTGTTGTGGGGTGTGTCCATTTTTGCATCACCTGATTTGAGTAAAACTGAAGATTTTTGAATCGATGTAACATTATTAACCTTACTTTCATGTTCATGACAAATGTTCTATAAAACTCAGTTTTGTCAAAATTTTGGAAATTTTTCTTGTGTTCATTGAGATATTGATTAAGATCTTACTTTTCACAGGGGGTGAATTCATTTATGCTAAGCACTGTACACTCACCTAAAGGATTATTAGGAACACTATACTAATACTGTGTTTGACCTCCTTTCGCCTTCAGAGCTGCCTCAATTCTACGTGGCATTGATTCAACAAGGTGCTGAAAGCATTCTTTAGAAATCTTGACCCATATTGATACGATAGCATCTTGCAGTTGATGGAGATTTGTGGGATGCACATCCAGGGCATGAAGCTCCCGATCCACCACATCCCAAAGATGCTCTATTGGGTTGAGATCTGGTGACTGTGGGGGCCATTTTAGTACA
>JABFDZ020000097.1:28931313-28955061 GCA_019775955.2 Pollimyrus isidori
TATATATCTGTGTGTGTGCTTACATACATGCATATAATCTTCACAATGCATATAATCTTCACAATAACCTGACAGCAAGGGTAACGCATATGACTGGTCCGCAAGTCTTGTGTTAGGTTAATTGCTATACCAGTGTTTGCTGTTACATAGAATATATATATATATATATATATATGCCCTAATTAGCTATCATTTAAGGCAGTCACAATCAATCGTATTGGAAATTCCTCTGTTCAAAGTATTCGTTTTGACTTTATAAACGTAGACAGTTATTCCTGCACTATGAGCCGAACGCATTTTTACTCTTATACTAGTCATTTTTAAATTAGGTAATGTTTCTTAATGAAATATGCTTCAGCAAATTTAGGTTTTTCGACCGTGGTAGCAATTATGACGGTAGCCAGAACACTGAGATAACGACGCTACTTGAGATTGCCGTGTTTATGGAATTGGTTTATTTTTCCAGGTATGATATATTACGTTGTAAGTTTCTTTGAGGTGTGTTTTGTTAGCGAGTTTCGTGCTTTTTGTTTTGCGTCTTACCGCATTCTGGGAAAAGAAATGCATTCTCAAATTAAATGTATTATTTCACTATTCTGGTGGCATCACAAGTTTTCTGCTGTATCATGAATTCATAAATATTATTTGTTAAAAAAAAAAGTGTCTATTTTTGATCATTTACTACCCGAAGAATAGTAGGTTTTGTAGGTGTGATAATATTAGTAGTGGCCTTGTGGTAAGGTTATTTTTTTTAAATAAAAAATGAGGAAATGAACATTCAGCGGCTGGTGCTATTGGTGGTAAAAATCTATAGGCTCTGTGAATGACAGCTGTATTTTGTTAGTAGATAAGAAATTAAAGTACATTATATAGTGAAATATTTAAAACTTTATGAAACTATCCCTGGCCTTTGAGGCCCCTGCAAGCTTTCCTCCTTTGGTAGCAGACTATCCAAATATACTAGGATGTCAGTGAGAAAATTTTGAAAGTTTCGACCTAATGATGGAGCTAAAACATTTATATGTAATTAGGCCTGCATTGCACACTTACTGCATGGTTATATAATGACTTGTTTCTTTGTTAGTAAATAGTATTTTTGCCGGACATTCAAATAAACAGTACTCTAAAAGTGAATCTTCAGACTGACCTGACAATACTTACAAGCTGATGATGAACATATTGATTGTGTAGTATACAGAAAGAAGGAACATGAACTGAGACAGGGCATTGAATTATTGTTATTATTTTTGTTTGTTTTTTATTAAACAGCTTGCCATTCTGCAACAGCTTGGTTTGCAATGGAAAGGGTATGCTTCTTTTAAAAAAATCTCAGTTCACTTAATGTCCTGATGAGTCCAAACAGTCAGATTTTAAAATGTATTCTCTGAAAGGGTTTGCAAAATTCTGATTTATCAACTTAGTCTTTTGGGAAGTACCAATGAGTCATTGAACAGATAATGTTAGTTTTCTTAATATGCTGATTTGTGGACAGGTAACATTATCTTCTGATATGATATAGCATCGTGAAAAAGGTTTATTAATCGTAGTTTGTAGTGGACTTTGACAGCAGAGATGGTAGGACAGCCAGATTAATTATTGGTGCCTGTGTGGTATTTTCAAAGTTTTACAGTGCAGCCATTGGGCAAGCATGATTCAGATCTCAGACCTGATCATGTAGCCATGCACTGACACAGTGACAATATGAAGTAAAGTTTAGGTAATATTGGTCTTGATCATGCTGCTTTTGAAATAAGAAACGTCACATGACGGCCAGTTAGGGCATTTCTCAAGCAGACCTTTGCCTACCTTCTCCTCCCCCTGCACAACTGCCTGTTTCAACTTTATTAATGAATATTTCGTTTGCATGAGCAGCCTGCTAACAGTGTTGTGTTGAAGCAGTTTTCTCAAACAAAGACATCAGAGATATGGCAAAGAAAGGGGTAAATTGCTATTTTCAGTTGGTGGGAAATGCATTATTTATGCCACTTTTTACCCACTTGTGTTCTGTTTCAGAAGTGAGAGTCTTGTCTCTTCTTCAGTGTCTTTATTTGTAAACGGTAAACTACATGAAAACCCTTTAGTAACCCAATGAATGTGTGTTTAGTTTACATTGTTCAATGTGGTAAAAAGGCTACTTAGCATTAAAAATACCATGTTCCATTTTCAGTAACCATTAAAATTGCACTCTTTGGCTGTAATTATTCAAAGCATCATATTGGAATTATCTGAATAATTGTTGTGTTGTTCAACCTACAATGATAAAATTGTTTGAGAAAAATGAGAAAGTAATGGAGCCACAAGATACAGTTATAAGTAATTAACTTAAATGAAATTTAGGATATGTCTTTTTATTCACACATCATGTATTTATGGTTAGATATGTCCTGCCTGGGGTAGATCATGTTAAAAAATCCACAATAAACACACATCCATTTGGATTAATACTTGTGTAGTCATGTGATCTGGTGTTTAATTCGTATTATAAAAATGTTTCTCATAGTTTTTATAATAACGAGAAGTCCGTCTTAAGAAAAGTTGTATTACGGACATAAATACCTTGTGAGAAAGAATATATATAAGAATATATAAGTATGAGTATAAATATCACAAGGAATGAGAAGTACACTGTCCCTTTAAGAAACCCCCAGCACTCATGTGTCTTCCTTCTCCACTCTGGTTCGAACCATCTGTCCTGTTTTTAAAGGGGCTCAGTCCCAATATCCTGTATCTCTTCTAGCATGGGTGGCTCAATAGCTTCTGAACACTGTCACATGCATTTTGACTCCCTAATACAAATGTCTTTTGGAGGTGTTAGCAATGTCACATGGGATTAGGTGTAAGTTACTTAACATATAAGAAACCAAGGGTTAAAATGGTGGCTCTTGAACACATGATATTTTCTGCCGTGGCTGTATTGGTGTGCTGTATATGTGTATGCATGTCTGTGTGTAATCCTGTGGTCTTTGAATTATGAATATGTCTTACATCAAGACAGCTATGATAGCAGACAAATTCTGTTTGACACAATGCGCTACAAACAATCTCCATTATCAGTTAAAGACTTCTGTAAAAAATCTAATGATACCCTTTTAGATGCCGTTGGTTGTAATGACATTTGGAGGTTAGAAGTTGCAAATACCTTTTAAGTTAAATAGTAGAATCTATATTGACTTCAAAGACAATACGCTTATGGAGTAATAATCAAGAAAGGATGTTGCATCAGAGATTTATTTAATTTCTTAGATTTCATTGATCTGGGCATATTGAAGCCATGAAGACAGTCATTTCAGACAAGAGTAGGTCCAAGTCAAGTTCCACTCCCAGAAAGTGTGAGGCTGTGCCTTATGGCACCAAGTATGTACTACACTTCCCTGGGGTGTGTACTGCCTTTACTGAGGAGAATAGATTTGCACCTTCCGAATGTTTTTAGGGAGGCTTTCTGTGATGGTTGAATCATCAGAATGTGTTCCTATAGGGAGTGATCTTTACGTTTGAAGCATCAAATAATTGTGTCGTTTTTTCCTTGATTTCAGTGGAAAGATATAGGGATTTGTTCCTTTTATTTTGATGCTATCAATATATTCCATTTGAAAATAGGAGTAAAATTTGTGCAGTAATGAGAAACACTTCATCCACCCTTCTCCATTCCATCCGTCTTCTAACTACCTGTCATGGGCAGGGTCATACAGCTTGTCCTAGTCAGCATAAGGCACAAGGCAGAGATACACAAGTACACAGTCAACACCAAGGAAGGTTCTCAATATTGGAAAGATCAGGGGCTAAGTCAAGTTTACCTCATGCTTGACTTTTTTGTTTTTTGAAGGGATATTGGCATCAGGTCTAAAATATTTGGGACTGGGCTTAAAATGCTTAGGGCTGAATGATCAGACCTAACTATGCCTATAGTAAACACACAAGTTAGTCATACTCTGTATAGTCATTTTGTACTGGTTTTCAAATAATTAAGTAATAACATTGGTGACTAGAAATGTCACGAAAAAGTTAATCATCTAATTATTTTACTTTGATATTTTTACACACATATCATTAACTGCTTGGTTGTTTTGCATGAATAAAGACGGGGAACTTCATGTCTCGCCTGCCTCAAACAGTACAACACATTTCTACCAATGTTTCATTCAAAAAACTTACAAAGATTATTGCAACACTAAGTTATCCTTTTTTGTGCATTTTCAGCTCAAAATATATGTTAAAAAATCTTAATGGGTTGATTTTCATTTATGTTTTCTAATTTTAAGAACTATGTCCCACGTTTTTTTTAAAGAACTACCCATTTTCCTTTTTACTGTCAGTGTCATTTATGTTTAGATTGCGGAGATTCCACCTTTGTTCCACACATCAGTGTAATTGAAATTTGATAGTGAGCATTACTTAAGTTCCCTCCAAAAGTTATTGTAAAGTATTTAAAACATTTGCTTTAAGATCTAATTAATCCCAAAAGAAGGACTTCCTATAATTGGTAATTCTCATTACTTTGTTTACCTGACCTGAATTTATGCTCCACTGTGCAACTCGACAATATTAGTTTTAGGGTTTTACACTGTTTTTTTTTTATCATCAGTTGTGCACAGTTGACTGTCGATAGAGTATACTAGTTACTTATGTGGTATGATTGTAGGGTGAATTGACTGGAGTATGTTTTCTGATACACTTCTTCATTTGAAGAAAATAAGTATTTGCAAGTTAAATGTGAAAAAGTATGTCAATAATCATCATAGGGGTTAACAGCACTTACTGCTTAGCCAAAGATTCTTTTTAGTCCTTCAAGTAATAACTATTGTTTCTTTAAAAACATGGGTTTATAAAATGGGTCAATAAAATAAGCTCTGAATGTTGGATACTTTATTTAATATTGCATGCAAATATATTCGTAGAAACAGTTCGATATTTTTATATTATTGTATGTATGGAATTGGTGCATTTCACTGACTAGAAAAGCGTATTTTAAGCTGTAAAATATTACAAACTTTTAAGATCTAGACACGCATGGTGAGAGTCATTGTGCATTTGTGAAACACTTCATTTTGACCTTAAAATGTAGATGATGGGCAATATTTGTTCAAAGAGCTTGAGAATTTCATGATCTTGACAAAACTACTGTGAAATCAACTATTTGGTGTCCTATGTTTTAAAATTGAAAAAACAACAAATTACTTTTAACTGGATCTGTTTTATTGTTCTTATTGTTTCTTACTTATCAACTAACAATAACGCAATAACAAACATGCAATTTGTTCAAACCACAGTAAAATTACTTGCAAGATGCCAATTGTTGTAATAATATTGAATTTCAGCGCGAAACTTGTTTGATTTTTAGATATATGATTTTTAAATAGATTATTTTTACATCACCGCCTCAAACTTCATCTTACAGCAGGTATACTAGGCATATTTATATTAATTAATTATTATGTATTATCGTTTGCGTAAAACTTATTTTAATAATTAACATGTTTTTTAATGAAACAGGGCACTGTTTGCTGGAAATGATGCATGTTCAGTCAGTGAAGTGGGCTCTTTTGAATAGGGAGTGCCTGCTCTCCCCTCCCCCACCTGCCAGTTCCCTTCCCCCGCACACAGGAGCCATGCTTCTACCCTGCACCAGCTCACCCCAAACATCACAATTAAACCACACTGTGACTCTCAGTTAGTTCTTGTTCTTACCCACATTGTCCAATGTCTTGTTCTCCCCAAAGAATAATACAGCTGAAATTGTTGTGTGATCCAACAAGTTAATATGAATGCTAAGGTTTATAACACAATACATAGTTCTCTTTGAATATAAAAAGGTAAATATTTGGACTAAACTACAGTGTAGGATTGCTTGATTGCACGAGATGTAGATTGGGAAAATATGCATTTAGAAGTTTTTCCTACAAACTCGACGTTACTGCACGTATTCTACAAGCAGGCGCTACTAGGCTTCTTTTTATTTAAAAAGTTTGTACTAATTATTTGAAATCATATCTATGAGTTGTAATAAAATCTAGGCCAGATTCCCCCATTCTTTCTAGGTCTCAAAGGTCCTTTATGGTTCCAAGTACCCAGTTATTTATAACAGATCAGGTGAGTGTATTTTTACCCGTTGTTTTTAAATAACTTTATAGTTAAATGTATTATTTGATAAACAGGGGGCTTTGGTATATATAAATCAATTTCTGTAACACTGTGTGTGCTTGCAAGTGTGATAGATGTTCATGGAAAAATTGCCTCCAAAAATGGCTCTTTTTACGTCACGTATAACTGTCCGTTGAAGTGTTTTGGTCACATGTCTGTAAAACAGGCCTGTGCTACTGTGGTCACAGTGCTTATCATGTATACAACAAAAACGCAGTGTATCTAGAAAGAGAGTGGGTATACCCCTGCTTCCAGTCCATGTGGGACTACTGCCACAGCGGTAAATGCTAGTCATGTGACCTGTTCATAACCAGTAGTCAGTCCTTTTCTCCACGGAAGTGTGTTTTATTTTCTTCCACCTTATAGCTTGTGGGTTACTTTTTTAAAAAATATATATATATATTTGTTTTATGCTGTACCATTTAGAAGAGGATTTTTGGGAGATTAATCAGAAATGGGTGAAAAAATAAACACAGCGCTTGAATAGTTGTAGCTTCCTAAATTGCAGTGAAAAAATAAGTGTTTATACAGGATTTTTTTGTTTTACATTTTTGCAGTTTTGTATATTAGATCTAGAAAGATATAGATTTAATTTCAGTTACAACATTTATTAGTGAACAAATACAGATTTTCTTACAATACGGGTATGTGTGCATTTTCTCATGGTCCAAGATTTGTTCAGCAAACTAATTCATGGATATTTCGATGAAGAAATTTGGTTTTAATGTATACCTTCTTATCTTAAGAATCACATTGTGTTTTTTCATTTACTTCAAAATAAAACATTTTGACATCATATTTATTTAAAAATGGTACTGACATTTCATAACATAAATATGGCAAAACAAGCATTTGTTTATACTTTTAAATTAACATTTCAATCACTGAATGAAAGGATATTTATTTGCCTCATTAGCAGTAGTATGTTGCAAAGATCTAGGGATATTTGAATAGCAATTCTTGTTCATTTACAGAAATAATTCATTACATAAATCTCATTCATTCATATCCTACCAAGTCATTCTTAAGTCAGTAGAGAAAGAGCTGAGAGCAAATTTTCAGAATCACCCGAAAATGAAATTTAATGATTGCGGAATGTGTATTACAGTTAAGGTATTGTAGACTTAGTCCATGACCCATCTGCCATAGACATGTTTAAAATTCATATGAATTTATAAGGCTCTGTCTTGACAAGGGTATGATTGGCAGTCAGGGATCCGACTGTAGAACTTGTGTCGTGTGTCATTTTGAGTCTTTGGTGATACTTCATTCACAACAGCCACTACTGTTCAGGATGGGCCAGAGTAATCCCACAAATGAAATCAGACATTAGCTATATTTTATAGAATTTTACACTGATATGTACATTTAAAATAGTATTTAAATATATTGAAGCATTTGTCAATAATATAGTTTTCAGATTTCAAATGTACAATAGAAGATAAGATTTAAAATAATAATTTGAAGTGTATTTATTTTTTATCATTTCCATGGTCTCAAATAGAAAAATGTGTGGTATCTTAGAGGCAGGATGGGATTCTCATGAGGGGCTTTTGTTACTTATGAAAAGTGACAGCAGGAAGTTGTGCTATAAATACATAGTTTTCAGTGATGAAACTTACAGCTGTCTTTAAACTTTTAACTCCTGGATTTATAAACAAAATAGGCTGGGATGATAACTGTTTTAGACATGAAATATTAGTTGTGTCTCTGAAGTGTAGGACAACTGTTTTGTTTTGCTAACTTCCCTTCAAAATAGAATTTTTAAATGTTCTTTTTGATGTCATATCATATGACCCAGGGAGAAGAAAACATTTCTTTTGATCTGAGTTCTGAAGTGATTGTTACAGAAAAACCATAAATATTGTTTAATTATACTCTGATTAGGTAGCTAATGAATATTTTTGTTTTAGCCATTGCATATATGTATTTATTAAATATTAGCCAATTAATTGGAAAAAATGATAATTTATTTTTAATGAAAAGTTCTGGAAGCAAATTTTGAAAAGACTTTATTCTATGTACTTTCTGTGTTTTCTAAATCTATATCATATTTGGAATATTCAGACCCTGCTAATTACAATGTAGAGTTCTTAGGTAGAAAAATTACTTCATCCATTAGTTTTGATTTTCTGATTTTTTTTTATGTTATTAGTAAATCATTTTATGTAGCTGTTTAGTTATGTTCAAATTCATTTCTTTTATTTGTGTGTTTCTATGTTTCACACTTTCCTTATTTTTTTCTATAGTAGTAAACTGGACTTCTAATAATCTCTAGTATAATTAGTTGACACTTTAGGCACAGCAAGTTTATTTGTATATCACAAAACATGTTAAAATCATATTGAATGGACAAGACAGCCCAGAAGTGAAAAGAAGTTACATTGTACTGACAGTGTATGATTAAACTGATTTAATTTATTGAAAAGCTGTAGCAAACGGTAATGTTTTAAGCCCTGATTTACATGAGCTGACAGTTTCTGCAGACATCAGGTCTTCAACCAGCTTGTTCCACAGACAGAGAGCAAAGAACCTAAACACTGCTTCACCTTGCTTGATCTTGATTCTGGGAACACATAGTAACCCTTTCCCAGGTTCCGGATGTATCATAAAGTTCAAGTAAATCAGAAATGTATCTGGGCCAGAGACCATTTACTGCATTGTACCCAAGTATTAATGTTTTTTAAATCAATCCTGTGCCAGTGCAGTGATTTGAGATGTGATATGCTCCATCGTCTTGTTGTTAGTGAGGATTCTGGCATTCTGGATGAACTGGATAATTGGCTGGTTTCATGTACAAACAAAAAGGTTTTTATTCCATGAACAAAAAATGATGAGAAACAATCAAACTTCGATTAGGCCAACATACCCTATGTTGCACTTTGCCTGAAGATTGACTGCTGAAAATGACCTTTACAACGTGATAATGATTTGCAGTTTCAGGAAATTTTATGTGGCTAAAAATCTTCGATAGAGGTTGAGGGACAGTGTCAGGCTTATTGTCCTTACAGAAAGATTCTTACCGTTCTTACTTAATTATACATTTGTGTATATTATTACCATGAAATTTTGTAGGACACGTTGCATTTTTAAACGTGTCACGTGTTTTAGTCCTGTTATTACAGGTACCTATTTAAATATCGGCTTAGAGCTTCAAAATGGGACATTTAGTTTTTTGTAACCAGGTGGCATTATTTTAAAACACGACATCGCAGGAGAAACCCAGCTCTTTCCATTTACCTTAACTTTTTATTAGCTGCTTTTACAGCGCTTTAACTCTGCGAGAGTGCTTGGCTGAGCTCCGCTCACATACTCTCTGCCCCCCCCCCCCCTCTCTATCTCTCTCTCTCTCTCTCTCTCTCTTTCTCTCTCTCTCTCTTATTCTGATTTTCTCCGTCTCTCTTGAGTGGGCGGTGCAGTGTCTCCGGGCGCCGCCTTTTTCGCGGCAGTGTAGTAGTCTGCAGTAGTTTACAGACTTTATGAATGAAGGCACGTTTCCCTTCTCCGTGAATGTGAAGCTGAAGCGATCCCCTCCGGCTGGGGGGTTTAGCAGAGTGGAGCAGGCTTGCTGGAACTGCCTTAGTCCTGCAACACAGAAGGAAACGAGAATGAGAATGCTTGATATTTGCAAGCACACCATGCCACAGCGTTTTTGTTTCCACAAGGGATCCCACGATAAATACTGGACCTAAGATTAAAGGGAGATTACATGTTGTAATAAAATAAAATATACATAATTTAAACATATTAAGTATACTGCAGTGAGGAAAAACTAGTATCATGAAGAACACACTTTTTTAGTTTGTTCTGTTGTAAATAATCCTGTGAATGTGTGGGTAACAAGTTATCAATTTATTTAATGGTGGTATTACAAGAACACCTTTTCATGCTTGGAGTAAAATTGTCCATATACAAAGATGGTATTCAGTATTCAAACAATGTACACGAAAGTGGTTGTCAGTTTCTTTCAAATAAGTTGAATATTTTCCGAAACGTGCTTTTCTCTCGAACACGAAAATGTATTTATTGTTCCACATGCACAGCCACCTCTTAATTGGGCGTAGTCAAAAGAAAAATGGCGCTGCGCTCTCTGCAATTTCAGGGTGTGGCACGTTAGGGCCGCTTCATTCATGCCGTGCAGCACATCGGCGAGCCTGTTTCATGTTACCGAGTCCCGCTGTTCTTGATAAAATTTTTCAAATATATGAAATTTTGTAACATTCATGTTACTGTAGAAACATTAGTGAAATATACTAATTATTTATGCAGGCTAACATTACATATGAATGAATTTGTCGAATTATGCTGCCGGCTGCCTGTGTCTTCCTAGTCAGCTAATCAGAGTGGCCGAGGTTTATTCTTCATAGCTTCTAAAATGTGATGTAGATGTATTTCAGTATTCATTTGATAAACTGGCTGGTCAGATGAAAATGAGGCGGAAATTTCATAAGGGGCAATCTTCAGATTTTTAAGCGTGTAATCTGGGTCATTTTAGACCGAATGAGCTGTAACGAAAAGGGGTATATTTTTCATGTAACACCTCTTCGCACGATTTACAGGTCCATTTTCTTAAGACGTAATTGAATATGTATATATTTTTGGGCGTAGTGGATTTAAATTTTTTTAAAATAAACTATTATCCATCCATCCATTTTGTATACCTGCTTGTATTACAAAATTAGATTCGTAGGTTTAAGATACGTGTCATAGTTCGTTTGCTAAATAAATGGCATGTAGTTCGCGAAAATCACGCCAAAGGTGTTTTCTTAAATGAGTTTTGAATGCCTTTGAGATGGTTAAATCTGCCCCAACGCCATTTGGCCTGTCTTGTACATTGCACGCCAATTCCAGAAAAAAAAGTTCTTTTAAGCAATTTCAAATTTATCTTGTGTTGTATTTGTGTGCACATGACCAACGCCCCTTCTAAATTGCGTGTAGCTAATCTTAGTTCACTACAATAAAAACTGCTTGGTAGTAGCTAGCAGCGAGGATTCCCGCCCCCTTTCACCCATTTTCAATCCTGCGCTAGAGGACACTTGTATATTTGACGTAACGCACAAAATGGAGGGTAAGCTGACTGCCATCTTCTGATTACGGGGCAGGTCATTTGTGGGAGTATGAACCAAGTTTCAGTGAAGGCATGTCCCCTCCACTACCAAATGGATTCCAGAGATTTTTTTTGCCATGTGTCTTTCCACATCACCAGCCAACATACTTCATACGCGAACAACACTGCTCTGAGCACATTAACCCTAAGCCATTAAAATTGCACGGTGACGTGTAGTGAGCAGCACTTTCACTCGACTTAACGTACCCTAGGAAATGTGCACATGCATGATTATTATCAGAATCCAATACCGAGAATTATTATAACAGCTATGCTCTGTGGTTTATAAAATACTACAACAAAGCAAATTCATCAGAATATATTTTTGGATGTGTTTTTATCAGCTTGTTAGAAACGCTTCTGTAGGATTTTTTTCTTTACAACGGCATGAGTTTTGCGGTTGAAAATGTGAAAAACAACTTCCATATTTGCCTCAATGTTATATTTAAGCGAGCACACGTTGTTTGGTGAAGTTAATAATTAGAAATATTTTGTTAGATGTGTAAAGTGATATATAGTAAAGCACTATATATAGGTTTTATGTTTTGATACTTGGTAGAAAATCGGAGCCCATTCATTACTCGCCATACACCTCTCTTAAAGCTATGGCTCCCTTTGAAAGTGCAATTGTTTGCTGCCCTTCCCCCTGCCCCAGATTGCCCTCCATGCCTTTTAAACTCAGTAAGCAGAGGATTCCAAATCTATCTTAGGGTCAGAGGTCGAGATGAGACGTTGGGAATTATCAGCCCGCTTGATGGGAAAATGGGGGTGAAACACTATTTGTAGGCACCAGCCTTCACTTTCTTTGCTCTTTGGAATTTTCCCTGTATGAAAAAGAGCAAAAGGGAGTGAGTGAGGAAGGGACTGGGGGTTACTAACGTGACACTGCATGAAGAGAGCCTGTGTTTTGCTCTCACTATAGCACTGGGTGATGCAGGAGAGCTGTCCTGTTCATCTGAGTTTGCCCCCAAAACACAAGTTATTAAAATCATCATATTCATTTTAACAATACAGTAATATAATGTGATTCTGTATTTTGTCATTTACTGTTGTTCACTCCAGAGCAGCCTCGCAAACGTCCTTGAATATGTTTGTTTTTATTTCCTAAAAACATAACTTAAATAAATAAATAAATAATTGTGCCATGTGACTGAGGCCAGGATACGCAGGTGAGAGACGTATAGATGACTAATGATAACAATAGCAATACTACATTTAGTAGTACTACTCTACAGTTTGATTGTGTCTGTGTTTCGTGTGCTTTGAAGGGTGCCTGTTAGACAATGTTGAACAATTTTGATCCTAAACATCTTTACGCTATGAACCATGCTTAACATTTCTGTAATAGCCCATTGTGTTTTTTAGTATTTTTTCCCTTGGCATTTGATATTAGCTATTATTGCTGGCAGGATATTCTGGCAATAATTTTAGTTTTGTAATGTTATATAATATAATTGTAAACCACACTCACCTAGCTGATAATTGCACCTTGCATTTATTCAATACATTCCAACAATGCACTTTGCATTCATATATATTTGAGGATTACTTTACTTATAAGTCTGTTAAAATGAAGTATCGTGTAATGATGATTGTAATGATGGCAGTGCCATACAATTCCCAGGGAGCATTTAGACTTTAGAGTACTCCTGAAAACACAATGGGTTTATGGAAAATTGTGAATTAAACTCAATAGAATGATTCCAGTCTGACCAGGTAGTGCTATTTTTGTTCCCTGTGTTCCCTCACAGTATAATTTTGAATTTTAGTTAGTTTTTCATTTGTATATTTTAATCATTATTAGTTATTGCATTATATTATGTAACTTTCATAGCTAATGTGACATTTGTCAGGTAATGTACAAAATAATGTACAACTTTTTATTATGAAATATACCAACACATACACATGTATATGTGTGTGTGTGTATATATATATAATATATTTATATTTATTTATTTTTATATATTTATTTATATATATAAATAAATAGAGAGAGAGAGATTTATCAGTAGTTCAATTTATACTAAGAAATGCTGTTTAACCATACTAGGTCACTCTGTTGAGTTTCAGATCTACAATTTTTCTCTATATACAAGAAAACATTTTAAAAATATTGTAAAACACAAACAAATACCTTTTTTTCTCCAGCAATGTTTAGATAGGGTGTGATTACATTTTATCGTACTGTTTTTTTCTTAACTTCTCCGTGGTTTTTTTGCTTGAGTAATATAGGTGGTCAACAAATTGAAAATCTGCTTACAAAATTCCATTAAATGCCCCTTCATTTATTTTACACACCAAGTCTGAGGTTCACTTAGTCACCCTAAACCTTTTTGTGCTGTATCAGGTTTGGAGGGTTATACCACTTTGTTTGCAACAATATTGAGCTAAAATATATAGTTAATCAATTTCCACCCTGAGTAAGATTACTGTTAGAATATGTCTTCATTTAAGGTTATGCATATTGAGTAAAAAAAAAACTTAATAATTAGGGTTAAAAGTATTTTTAAATAAATTACTTTTGTAAACATGATGACAGGTGTAGGCTGATCTCTGGTTGATACTGGAATTATTTTGGAAACTGTCTTCTGTCATTATCTGCAAAGTGCTTTGTGGGATAAGGGAAGTGTAGATTTTTGATGTGTTATTCTCTTTAAGTATCGTCTTGCATTCCCACTTCCCAGAAGACAATGATAGTCTCAAATGTCTTATATTATAATATTAGCAATTACTGCAGCCCTTTACTAGGAAAAGCAATAGGTGGATGGATGGATGGATGGTTGCTAACAATTTAGCAAACAATTATGGTTGCTGCGTAGCACAGTGACTCAATGAGTGACCCCCTCACATCCTTCCACAATGTGATTAAAAACCTCCCCCCTACAAGGGGAAACTGAATTTTATAAAAATCTTGTTGTGTTTTGTTTGGTTACTTGTGGTTAAAGTTAGGGCTGGTTAGGAGTTAAGGTTGTTATTGCTGTGATTAGGGTTTCACTTGTAGAAATATGGAAATGGGCAGTCCCCACAAAGATTTGGATACAAACCTTATTGCTGTCTAGAGAACAGTTTGACTGATTGGCATCTCAAAATTATTCCTATTATGTGTGTGTGTGTGTGTGTGTGTGTGTTCAGTTGGCTATCATTACGTACAGAGTGTATCCCTGCCTTATAACTGCAACCCTCACTAGGATAAAAGGCTGAACATAGATAATGATTTTTCATTCATTGTTGTTAAAAATACTGAAAGTTTAAACCTAAAGTTCAACTTTGCATTGCTCCTTTATTGCTTGCTCAAAATTTACCATCTGATATTTTATTGAAAAAATGTAAAACACATTTATATAAAAAATATATTTAAAAAATTGCATTATAATACAACATCTATCAGAACTGACACATACACACGTTTGTAATATCTACATGCATGTAATTACCTGGTCTTTTTGAGTATAGTTTTCCAATAGTGTTTGGATAGTTAGATTATCGAGATTCAGTTATTGTGAATTCTCAGTTGGGAAAATAAGTGTAAACAGAAGACAAATGCAGACTAATCAGCTCCATGGTCACCCATGTTTATTTAATTTCACGAGCATATAAATTTGTATTTCTAGTACTATACTATGTGGTTTTTGTGAGTCATCAACCAAATCTTCTGATAATAAATACATCCCCAACTAGTGTATTTGAAAAGTGAATCATCGTTCAGTGATAAAATCAGTAATACTTTATTTGGATAGTGTGCCTATGGATGGTGTACAGAATATTTGTATTTTTAACATTTCAACAACTTATTAGTTGAGATTCAAAAATTAATTTAACATCGGTTGAGTGAGCAGTCAAATTCAACTAAATTATTCTAAGAATATGTAGGTATGTTCATGAATCATTACATATACTCTGTATACTCTACATTCTTTTAAACATCTACAGTGATGTATTGTGATGTCAGCTGAATTGCTGGAATGTTACGCTCTGTAGGTGGACTATCCCAATAAAGTGTTACCATAAAATCTAATTCAGAAGACTGATGTTATATAGTGATACTCCACAATATGTGGTTATATGGTGATACTGTATGATATATGGTTATACAGGTTTCACTGGCTGAATACACATTGTGATTGGTACTATTTTGTTTACTGTGCCGTATATATTTGTCTTATGAATAAAGATTTGCCCAGAAAAGAACATAAAATCAATATCACTAATATCATCAAAATTACCAGATTAACAACCTTAACAGTTTTAATATGGAGTGTATCAATGGCTTTAAGAAAGAAGAAAGTAGATAAAATTAAGAATTATACTTTCTTTTAGCTCAGGTAACTCAACATTAAACGTTCACTTCATGGACTTGTACTGCTTGGTTCAGTCAGTAGCTTCAGTGTTTTTGATTTGTCTGCATGTTTTTTTTAACATCCAGCACCTTTCAGTGTGTGCTTTTCATGGATATATTTATGTATTCATGCTGCCCCTTCATCCAACCAGTGTTGATCTAATAATCTATTTGTAATGAAATCTGAAATTGCATGTACCGTTTTTGCCCAATTGCCTTTGTGTGTCAAACGCAATGGATCCTCCTTCTAAGCTGTATGTCGGTAGTATTTTCTGTGAATTTGTGCCACCAACAAATTATAAAAAATGAGAATAGTTGTGGAATTCAAGACAATTGCAACTGTTGCAGTGAACCAGTGCAATGGGGGTGGTGACAGAAGTTGCTTTTGTTGTGTAGACAAAGCTCAGATCTGACTGACAAAGGGTTAATGTCACATCAGCATCTCCTGTTTTCCTGTCTTGTGGAGTGACCTTTCACCTCCAGTGGGGATAGCGCCTAAGGGGATTGGTTGATAAGGAATGCAAAAGGGGGGAAGAAGAGAGGGATGATCAGCAGAGTAATGGGGATGGGTTTGGGGGAGGGGTCTTTCACAACAGTTTATTCTTTTGATCTTCTTCTGGTTTAAGATCACTATTTGTTGTGTAGAAGAAGCAGAAGTTAAATGAAGATAAATCTGTATTTGTATATTCTGAAAATGTATGTGTTTGAATTTGTTGTGGTGCACAAAGATGTAGAGTAATATGAGTACTTTGTTTCACTAATGAGACTTTTCATTGACTTCTTCCTTATAATCTGTCTCTTTAAGAATAATCAGCTTAACCTGAGCTGAGCATGGGGTAGGCTTCATGTGCTCAGGCAGGAAAGACAAAACCTATCCAAGTTTTTAATGAATTCTTTGCTGTGGGTAAACAAGTAGCATACATTCAGAAACCATATATTAGTTTTGGTGTGCATTGTTACGTTCCTTCATTAGATAATAGTTCAGATATTTTCTGTTGCACCCATAAAAACAGTAGTTGTTTTATGCTAGTTTTGCCATGTAGAAAGGCTTCACAAAGATCACATTCTTAGGACATGGAAATGTATCACCCAAATATGTAGCAAATTAAGTTCATTAGTACCTGAGCATTGAGCATATCAATTTAAAAATAAGATAATTAAGAAGAAGAAGCCGACTCACTAATCAACTGGTGAGTAAATGCTCAAAACTAAAAACAGACGTGAGATGTTGTGAGATGGTGGCCTAATTGTGGCAAAATAAATTATGATTTAAACTGAGGCTTTGTGGTTCAAGAGGTAATCTTTTGTTATATTCTTAGACAAGGTATTTCGCCTAAATTTCTCATAAAAATGTTCCTCTGAGAAGAGCTGTAAAATGTTGTAAGTGATTTTGAATGAAAGCCTTCGCAATGCCTTACCAATTTGGTTCATAAAAGACATCAAAGAGAGGTAAAATCTCAAGCGTGGTAAAAGATAGTGATGGCAAAGTTAAGGTATTATTGCAAACCAGTCTGCTGGGACATACTCTTCTATTGCTATTGGATTTGACTCCACACATTGCTAATTCAAAGTGCAACAAACCAAATCACATGGAAAAAGATTTGTACAAACTGGATGAGTGAGACATGGGTATTTGCCTGCTGTGTTTTAATTGAGAAAACTGGTTGGTGTTGGTCTAAGGGAAAGAATGAGCTATGGTTTTCTTAATGTCTTCTGGTTTTTCCACTGTTTAAATACTTTCACCCTAAAGTTCTGACATATTTCTTATGTAAGATTAGTTGTGTAAATCTTAGATGACTTGTGTTTTTCTTTTCAATGACAAATGTTTGTCTAATCTTTTCATTTTATGCTTAAAATATCATGAACCGATTATGTGGGACATTAAGAAGACTGCTTTGAATTAAGAATAATCTTTGGTCACAAACAAATTGTCTTTAGTAATTTTTTTTAGTTTTTGTCTGCTTGGGTTACTTTGTGTCTTTTTTCCACTGTCTGGTGGCAGTTGCGGCAAAAAGACTGAAACAGGAAGTTGCACCAGCGAAAAGATAATGATGAGTGCTGTGATTTTGTGCATGCAGTGTTTCTTACACAGCGATTGATATCATCTGTGAGTGCCTCAGTTAATCTAATGACATCAGTTCTGTGTTGTGCTGTAGGATCTTACATTACTCTTCACTACAATATTTCAAGATATGTGTCACGATAAAATGGATTCCCCCATTGCATCGTCTTACCCATTGCCCCTTGCAGTGATTGAGTAGTTTTAGGTTTTTTTGCACATTTTTTTACACATTTCATTCATTTGACTGACTTCCTCAAGCAACCTGTTATATTTTACTGCAGTTGCATATGTGTGATAAAAATCTTGCTTACAATCTAGACATGCTGTTATACACTCTTGTCATTGGTTAAATTGTATGATGGCATCAACAGACCGAGTATAGAAGTAGAGTTGGTTGCATACCTGAATTTTTGGAGTATTGTTTATACTCTGCACAGTTTTGCTGTGTCCTACACCATCCCCACTCTGGATATCCCGCGGTGGTCTATCATGCATTCAAAACTTTTTAATAGGTGGCACACAGGGGCCTTTTCTGATGCAAAGCAGACGTCTCCCAGTGTTTCCTGGAAAAATTAGCATTGGTGCCCTTTGCTCTAAAAACAAAAAAAAAGGCGCAAAAGGAAAACTAAAAAACACATTTCATCTTCTTCAGCTATTACTGAATGCCATCTACTCCAAAGTACTTTGCCTGTCGGTATATGTTCAATAAAATTAAGATTCACATCCATAGATTGATGGTGAGAAAGGTGACAAAATGTAGATCAATAGCACTCAGTAAGCAATGAAAGAAGCAGCTTCTGAAAATAGTTAAGATATGACTGGTGCACTTAAAGCACAGAATGAGGGATGGCAACAGGGATAAGGAACAGAATTAGAGCTGTAGAAGACAGGAGCTGTATGCATAGCAGAGCCTCACCGGGAGTCACAGCTAGTCCACATGCATGCATGGTGCATCTGTGGCTTTGAACATGGCCATCAAACTATAGCACACGTCCCTTCATTTAAAGGCGTAGATGTAGATGTAGAGTGTAGATGTGGAGTATAACATTTAGATATTTTTGATATTGTGTCTTATAGGAATGTACAAATGTAGTTCTTTTCATGAGATTGAAATGCACACCCTGCATATTATGGTTTCCATTAACCTATTGCCCAGCCTCCCAAATTAACAAGTCATATAAATTACTGCTAACTGATTTCTTGCCGTTGTGTCTATGGGAGGCAGGGTCCCCCACCCCCCAATCTCCGGCATTGAAGACCGAGACGGAGCTCCTCCACTGTGTTCTCATCAGCCTCCTCTTTCAGGATTGTAACTCTATGAGCTATAACTGGCAACTACCTGAATGGCAGGAGGATCTAGGAAGTTCAGCCACCATTTTCTACTGTTGTGCCATTACACATCTTACAAGGTCTGCATTTTCATCGCTTGTTCTTATCGATGCTACTCAGTTCAACGGATTATAATATGAATAGGGTACCAATTTTTGTCCAAATCTCTGATGCTTTTCTGTCATATGGCAGATCTCTCTTCATTTTTTCCCCAGTAAGTCTTAGCTGATTGTAACAATCTTAGCTGATTTTGACGATCTAAACATACAGAGAGATCATATTGTTTTACATTACTTGATTTTACTTGACTATTTCACTAATAAAGCATTATATGTTTCATATTAATTACCTTACATTTGATTAGATGGGAATAAGAATCACGTTCAAAGGCCTGAAAAAGAGTTTATTCTTCTTTATAAACCTTACAACAATCAATTTTAAATGGCTCACATGCAGACTATTATACTTTTGTCTTCATAGCTTGACTGTTTATTGATTAATTGAACAAAGAGTCAAATAAGTAAACTGAAGGTTACTTTATTTTACTATTACTGGTTATTCACGTGTGTTGTATGAATATACAGTACTGTGCAAAAGTCTTAGGCAGTGAAAGAAAATGCTGCTTAAAGGGTCGTCATGTTTGTGTAAAACTATGATATTATGAGTGTTAAAGTTTCTCAACGTAGCCATTTCAAAACCTGTCTTAGTCACCACAGTATTTGTAGCAGCCTTCCAATTAATCTGTGTATTTTTTGACTTCCCCACCTAGTGTGATTAATCGATACCTCATTGAGTTACTTAACAAATTAAGTTAATTAATTAATTGAGCTGATGGAGAAATTTAATGAATACATGAAATGGCTGAGGTGCCCCTGAGGAGAGGTTTGGGAACTGAAACGCCGTTCATCTCACCATCCAACAAGATGTCTGTGACAGAACAGAAGAATTTTTTTTTATGTGTTACTGTTAAGTTCCATATGTTGCAGTATTAAATGGTGTTATTTCTTTCTGAGCAAATATGCAGTCACTATGTAGATAAATAGCCTTAAACATTTTCTTTGCCTGCGTTAGTCTTTTGCACCGTACCGTACTTCCCATGTCGCACATATCATACTTACCAAATGGTTTTTGCTTCTGTAAAAGTATTTATGCACGGTATTTGTTTTACTGCTACAAGTGTTCATTTGCAGAAAGTTGTTGGTGGGTGTCGGTAGCATAAAGCACTACATCTGGATGATGCTAGTCTTCTGGATTATGCTTTGTCAGGAGGCTGAGGGGTACAGAATGGATGAAGAAAGGGAAGAACAAGGAAGCGAGGGGGAGGGAAACAAATGGTGCCTTCATTCTCAAGAAGCAATTGTATCAGTATACGGGGTAGAGTCAACATGAGATTAAACTGCACTTATATGTGGAGTACTGTCAGAGGCATTCGTATGTAGTGTACATTGCCCTGTGCTTCCTGGGCTGGCCTCCCAGCTCTTTGTGGTCTTTTGCTGGGTATGCAGTTAGAAGATGGATTGATGGATGGATGGATGGATGGATGGGATACAGTGGACAGAATGTAATTCCACTGATGTACAGACTTTCAGATGATTTTAGAAAAATGTAGTAGTTTTATCTTAATGGTGCTGCAATATTTTGTGAACCTCTAGATCTGTCACACATTGCTTTGATGCAGCTTTTGTCTCCAACTCCAAATGTAAGGAAATGTTCTCTCACTGAACTGATTGGGACTGATTTGGATTTCACATGACTGCAAATAAGTGGTGCAAGTGCAGAGCATTTGGGAAACCACCTACTGAATCATGGTTTTATATATCCTGTATATATATTGCTTTGCTGTATTCATAGTATAGAACATACTGTGCTATGAAGCTTTGCATAGGATTGGATGTGGTGTATTTGCATGTTATACTTTAGCTGAATCCCTCAAACAGGCTTGCCAGCAAGCAAAGAACTAGTGTTGTCTAATCTTTTACATTAAGCAGGTGCAGTCTGGGGTGTTCAGAGATTTACATTTTCATAGGGTTCAGTTATTTACCGTTTACATGTATTTACTTGGCAGGTGCTTTTGAATAAAGCAACACACACATGAGGCAGATAGTGCATTATAAACACACAGCTGTCAAGGAGCCAGATAGGTGACAAGGCTGAGCTTCCAAAAAATAACCAATACCAGGCACAGGTTTGCATGGGAGAAAGAGCTACATGATACATTACGAAACAGACTGGAATTCAGACATCTTCAAGTGCCACATGCTGTAGTTTAATTAATTCCTGCCATCATACTCAAGGAACAACTATATCATCCTTCTTTTTGTGCCTGCGATACCATTTCCCACTCCTCCATGAGGTCAGGAGTCCAGGCTGGGAAGAGGCGTTTCAACGCTTCACCTACCACTATTAGAGCAGCAGATTTCATGATTCAAGTATATCTTAGCATATGTATTTACCTGCGTATACAGGACAACAATCACATACATATCATGTTTATATTGATATTTGTCTTCAGCTATGGATGGTCCAAAAAGAATGTCCCAGCAACTGCAGCCGGGGTGGACTGTAAAGTAATATGCACCCCTCTTTGCCCCCTTCACCCACTTGTTCCTTCACGGTCACCCAGCAAAGTGAACGTGCAGCGTTTCAACCTTGCTCTTCCTCTTTTCATCATGTGACTTCAGAACTATAGCTGATTGGAGGTTGGAAGTAGATCAGCTTTCCTGTCTGCAGCATTCATGAAGCTCTTCCTCTTTGCCCATCCTCCCACACACTTGTCCCATTTAGCTGCTGTAAAGGTGTCTTGCAGGACTCGACCAAAGACTTCCGTCAGTCGCTGCAGTGAGACACAATGTATATCAGCCTACCATTTCCAGAGTCTTGTCCAAAAGTGAGATATGTTGCTAAACATACTAATATAATGAGGATATCGATGAGAGGTATGCTTCAGTAAGGTATGCTAATGTCTTACCTGCTCAGGATGTGGTTTTAGATTACATGGATTTAGATTTCTGTAGTTTCTATTCTATTTTTTTTAATCCACTACTCCACTAGTTAGTGTAATTAGAAGTATTTGCATAAAACAATTTTTCAATGTTATCTGAAAATAGTGTGATAATTTACTCTTGTCCTTCCTAAACATGTTTTTTTTATTATTTTTTGTATGCATTTTAGGTTGAGATCAAAGGGGACTTAGTGGGTGGCACTGCTGCATGCATAAGGTGCGCATAGAGTGTAATTGAGTGGGTGCCCGGCAATGGACTGGCATCTTGTCCAGGGTATTCTTCTGCTTTGCGCCCTACGGTGCCTGGAAGTTGTATAGATGGATGTGGGTAAAAGAGGAAGTAATTATTGCATAATACTTTCTAATCTTAAGTTGTATTATTATCATGTTTGTATGTGTTAATGGTCTTGGGCAGTGGGATTCATGGCATTATGGTAGAACTAATTTAAAAAAGATATTAATACATTTGTGTGTGTGTGTGTGTGTGTGTGTGTGTGTGTGTGTGTGTGTGTGTGTGTTTACTAGAAACACAATCAAAAAAGTAATTAATTATGTTTATGGTTAGGGCTGGGTAGAGGTTAAGGTTGCCATGTTGTGATTACTGTTTTCCCCAGTGGACTGGCATCTCATTCAGGGGGGACCCCTGCCTTATGCCCTGTGATGTCTGGATTTGGTTCGCAGTCTTCCCACAACACTGATGATCATATGAAACCAGATGATGGATTGATATTATTTAAATTGATTTCATAATCTTACATTTGTCTTGCTTTTAAAAATGTTTCCATGCTGAGATGCTGACTTGAGTTGAACGTTTATTTTTTTGGATGACAAGTTGTTTGTTTATTTAATTTAGAAAGAGTTTTTGCTTTGTAACATATCCCACTTTCCCATATTCACTCGTTTCAGTATTGCCAGAAACGCAGTATCTAGGAGCATTTTAATTAGTGTTATTGCACTGACACTTGGGCCTTGGTAGTTTATAATGTCTGCTGGCCATAACTCCCCCTGCTCTGCCCTCATTATAAGAAGTGCCTGTGTTTGGGGATGTTGTGAAGACAGCTGGTAGCATGCTACAGCAACTATGCGTTGTTCAGTTTCAGTAAATTAATTTACTCAACGCCCCCACCGAAAGACTCATGTCCATGTGGAATCTGCATTATATATACATCCATCAATCTCTATATTTTGATCCATACCGTGCACGAGCATGTTTGACGCCTAAAGAACAGTTTGTTTGACTGGTGTGATCGCTCCGTATCGCTTGAAGAGGTGGACCTGGACTTGGGCATGATACGCATCTAGGCTGTGTCCAAATTCATGGGCTAAATTCTTCTAAGACTGCATTCGAAGATCAGATGCATCACAGCGGTGCAAAAAAAGTGTCCCGTTTCGTTGGTTCCTTCAAATTGGTCTAACAATGTGTCTTTGGCCAAGTCGTTAAGGATCCACAGGATAGATCCCTCGCAGCCCAACATATCCCAAAATTCATAGTGTCATTCTTTGATCAGGTAGCGACTAATGTTTAGCAATCATTGCGGCAGAGGGATCATTTTGGTCCGCGGCAGAGGTGCAGTGTATGCTGGGAATTTAAGGTTGACAAGAGAATCCAGGAACTTCTGGATGCAACACACAAAAACTCAGACATTTAGCAAAAAACAGGACATTTTATACAGGGTCATGTTTTAATACATGCAGCAAGATTAAATGAAAATCGCTGCATTGCATGCAAAATAAGTGTATATGAGCCCAGAGGAGACGGGGGGGGGGGGGGG
>JABFDZ020000097.1:28956725-28973372 GCA_019775955.2 Pollimyrus isidori
ACTGCAAGATGCTATCCTATCAATATGGGCCAACATTTCTAAAGAATGCTTTCAGCACCTTGTTGAATCAATGCCACTTAGAATTAAGGCAGTTCTGGAGGCGAAAGGGGGTAGAACACTGTATTAGTATGGTGTTCCTGATAATCCTTTAGGTGAGTGTATAATAACAGAACAAACTCACAAGCACCTGTCAAGTGATGTCTGCAAGTTTGGAAGTTGCAACCGGGCAGAAAAAATGGACTAATATGAAACTAAGCAATTTCAGCCTGGAGAACATCTCAGCTCTGTCTGTATATTTCACTTATTTATCAGTAATCTTCGTCAGTGTGAGTTTAATGGCTTGATTTTGAACTAAAAAGTAAATTCATGTTTTCTGACCAGTTTTTACCACTTGGCAAAAAAAGAATGAAAAACCTTTGTATTCAAAGCATTAGACTGCATTGGACTTGCGTCGCACGGTAAGCAACGTGCGGTCAGTAGACAGATCGGCTGTGCTGTGGAATGACAGGAGCGCGCAGCATGGCTTATGTGGAATAAATGGGTTTCAAAAGAGGTTTTAATTCATTTGTGCTCAAAAGCTTTTGAAACTTCAGTATAATAAAGACACTTCTGCTGTAACGAGTCAGTCTCTTTATATGTACAGTATGCATACTTCAATAAGTATTTTTTATAAGGACAGAGTTGCTGGTGAAATGGTCAAAAAATAGTTAATGGTATTACATACATTCCAGCTTGGTTGGTTCGTAAATACAAACAAAAATTATGATCTGTATTATGGATTATGATTTTAATCAAAAGCATTGTGATGCAACGTTTTGATTACATCTCCTACCTCTACCCTACTGCATGATGCCCAATTTTTATTTCATTTGATCACAGTACTATGGTTTCCCAGGTGCTCTAGGCAAATTCTGATATGGATCATTTTAAGCAATGGCATCCTTCTTGCCACTTGCATGCATTGATCTCGAAATGGTTGCCTGATGCACATCCTCTCCCATTATGGCCCCTGATATTTGCAACTCCTTCAAAGTTATTGTTGGCCATTTCCTACACGTTTCCACCTTGCCCAGATGCTCCCTCTGGAAAGATGACCTGATCTCCGTCTGTATTGTATGATGCTTCTTCCATTTCCTGATGATTACATTGTACTATCAGAGGTGGGAAAGGACTGTGATTTTTTTTGGACCAAATCTAATCTGTGGTTTGTTATGACTTTCATCGAAAGCTACGTGTTGTTCAAGATGTATTTGCCTCAGAAGTCATTATCTGAGGGACCTCGTAGATATTGGTGTTTTTATCTTGAAATTATTATTGTGAACTACTGTTGTTGCATACTGGAATAAGGCATTTAATTGGGTGGCTTGTTAAGGTAATCTTGTGCACCTAACTTGTAACCACAATGAAAGAATTACTAACTTTTGCAAACGGCATATTTCAGTTCAACATTTTGTGATGCTAACCTTCTGGTAACTTAAAATAGTTAATGTTGAGGACAATATTTAATTGAAGTTTCACACATTAAAGGATTTATTATCCAGTAAAATGTATTTTTGTCAAGGGACTCTTTTGATACATTGTGTAATTGGTCGATTAAACTTTAATAGCAGCACAGCATTAGCAAGTCAATCTGTTTGCTAATTGACTAATTAGTGAATTTATGGTGTAAAAATTAGTGACAGTGCTTATGTGGTGTAATTTAACAACTTTTGAGGGAACCTCGGGTATTGCAAGACTGTGGTATGTCTTTTGAGTGTTTGCAAACCTGTAAGTATCTGGACAATACTCACAAATGCAGAAGAGTCTAATGCAAAATATCAATGAAATGATTGTTGCTCTTGTTTGCCTTTAATTTGTATGGATTGGCTCAGAGGTTGTAGTTGTACTGCAAACTGCTGGAGGTTAAATGATTTATACTTGTTCTCTTGTTACAATCTAGACTCAGAATCTAGCTCTATTTTACATGAGAGAAAAGCTTTCTGTACTCATGATGCGGTGTCTCATTTTGCGACATTAAACGTCACGTTATAGAATAGACAGAGCTGGGAGCTGAATAGGATGTTGGTTTTCTTGTATGTTTTGGAGGTGGGGCAAGTGCATATGGATGAATCCAGAACTCATGCTACATGAAAAGTGACAAGTTCTGTTAAATTTGCTCGCCTTGTTCTGTTAAAGCCACAAACTATCACTGGAATTCGACATGTAAAGGAGTTTATTTTCATCAACTGTCCTGTTTATGGATATCAATGATTCCTCCCCAAGTCTGTTGGTTGATAGTTTGTTTGTCCTTTATGTTTTTTATTAAATGTTTGTCATAACGTCAGCTGTCGCCTATTGTACATGAAAAGCAGTTACTTTTTTCTGAAATTCCTTATGGTGTGTGGTGTTTTCTTTCTGTATAGTTCAGGATTTTGCCTTTGGCAGGAAATTTGCTGTTTATTTTTTCAGGCTAACACTATAGCAGGATTACAGTAGAGCTAAAAGGAAGGTTCTGCCTGTCCCCATAGCTTTAAATGACAAAGTTATTTATTTCATAGCCGCTTCTAATGTGTCCAGTCTTAGTACACATAAAACGGTCTGTTGATTTCTTCTATACTCATCAAGGGCTTTTTTTTATTGCAGGACCAGGAAACTCCAGATCCGGAACATTCCACCACATATGCAGTGGGAGGTGAGTTTGCATCCTTGGATGGCTTTACTTTGTAAATATACAGTCAAAGGTGATGATGATCCATAAGTTGCTGGCTTTATTAATACATTCTGTATTTATATTACATAAGTTACTGCCTGAAAAAATGATGTTGCGTGTGAGTTACTGTTATCTCATTCGCACCATGTGTTCATATCTTTCATAGGTACCAGGAATAATTGGAAACAAATAATTATTTCAAGATAGTTTGACTATTTGCTACATGCTATAGGAGGCTACAATGTATAAAACTTTAAAGTGAGAATTTTTGATTTCAGCTATGACACCTTTATGTTTGGGAATTGTCTTTCATCATACTGCACAGCATTGCTTTGAGTGTCTTTTGGAATCTTCCCAGCCTACAAAATCACATCAGTGTGTACACAATATACACCACTGTAAAGGCAGGTTGCCCGGATATTACCACCTGAAAATGTAGGCAGCTGCTGAGGAATCTTATAGGATAACAAAGCAATATGTGACCTGGAGACTGCAGGAGTCACACGGACTGTGTTCTTGTGTGCGCTTTCACACTTGGATTACTGAAAAATTATATTATCTTAAACTACACAAATCATTCTTGAATATTGACAATTTCTCTGTAATTCATTTTAAAAAGAACAATGCGTATCCACTACAAAAATAATGTTAGAAAGTGATCTTTTTAGTGGAAAAAACTTATATTTTTATAGCATGTTTGGAATATTTTCTTTGTTTTGTATGATCATAGGTTTAGAGATTAGTGCATGTTTTGGTGAATCATATAGATTTAGCTTTGCACCCAGACTGCTGGATGTATGTAATGCCAAGCAACATATTCTGAGATGAGTCAAGCTGATGCTTAGGCATCTTCAGCAAAATTTTCTTATGCTTGAAACAGCATGAAAACTTTCACATATAACTTTAGAAAGTAGAACTTGAGATAATTTGTATTTTAAGTCTGTCTTCTTGTGTAATTTTCAGTGACCAATGTTAGGCCTCCACTGGGGATATGCAGGAAGACAGTTCTGTGCTGCTTGAATGTTACTCTCTCATGCATTCACTGAAATTTGCAGTTGTGGAAAGTGCACCCTCTTTCACTCCCAGTGCAATTTCTTTACACACTGATAGACTTATGGGGAGTAGCTTCTAAGTAGCTTCTGAGGACTGCACCTACAGAAAACTTAACTTCATCTTACTATGTAACGGTATATGGCATCACACTACCATACAACTGATGATGTCTGGCATCAGTATAGAAAAATTCCACGGGCTCCAGTGCATATATTCAAGTTTAATCCTTGACTTTTATCAATATATTTATTTCCCAGGTACTTGATGGTCTGCTGGCCCAGTTTGGTACTGTGGAAAACTGTGAACAAGGTACTTTTACTGCCACATTCATCCAGTGTTGTCCTTCCTAATTTTTCACTTTTTTCCTTTCTAATGTTCTGTTAATCATCTATCTCTCATCTCTGTCCTGCATACGACATAATTATCTCTAAATGATCACGAGATCTGTGCCAGATCTATGTGTTGTTTGCCTTCATTTTCTACTTGCAAATTTTAATTTAGCTACATCATGTCTGCAGCTAACTGAAATATCATAGTACAAGAACTACATCAGAATTAATAACCTGAACATACCTGAAATCTTATCATAATGACCCTGTGGCAAAGTATTAAATAATATTGTCTGTTTCCTACATTAAAAGTAATGAGGTCATGAAAGTACATGACCATTTTTTCATAGTAATGTTTTGAGAAATAATCTGAAAACTTTGCTTCTGTAAGTGCGGTGTATTTATTCAGCAAAAGCTTAAGTTAAATTCAGTTACTCTTTCTCTCCTTTTTATTAAACAGTGAACACTGAGAGTGAAACAGCTGTGGTCAATGTTACGTATGGGACCCGGGAACAGGCCAGGCAGTGAGTGACACTTATCTCTTCTATTCCAAATCAACTATAGAATTATGGAAGACTTTGACTTATGTATTATTGTCAGTTATAGTTACATAGAGTAAAACTAAACATTTGCACGGGCAAGACCCCCCCGCACGTTTCTGATTTTGAGTAATGAGGTTCATTGTTTTCATGCAGGGAACTGAAATATGTTTCAGCTCATGAGAAAGTTATATTTCCTATTGTTTTATTTACAGTGTCTACCTGCATACAGTACTTGTGCGTGTATGTGTGTTTCCGGATTGCTGTGGTGTATTGCTGACCTCTGGTGGATAATTTAATAATAGTCATTCTGATTTGTAAAATAGCAGTAACTATTTTGTGTGAAGACTAAAACAGTATCATGATCATTTCTCTTATGAACCATGGAAGTTTGCTGCACCAGCTCTTTTTAGACACATCGTAATGTCTGTCCCATGCCATACCATAATCCTTCCGTGCAAGAACCTTTCCAGTTCCACCACTGCAGCCAGTACTCATATGCAAGTTACACTTTAATGTTACACTGTCATTGCACATCCTTTCTACTTGCAGTTTGCATTTTATAAGCTGTTTATGCTTTTATTTGTCTTCTGTGTTTCTTTTATCTTGTATATCTCTATATGTTGACATCTCCACCAAGAGGAATTCCTTGGCAAACAATTAAGATTCTGTTCAGTTGTACTTTGTTGAGATTGTCCTAATTTATTTTCTAGATGTTATTTGATAGGACATGTTTACTGTCCATTAGGTTATTCATTCGTTGTTTATATTTTGATCCCATTTAGAGCCATCCAGAAGCTCAATGGTCACCAGTTAGAGAACAATGCCCTTCGCGTTTCCTACATCCCAGATGAGACGTCTGCTGCTGAGGGCCACCCGGGACCTGACAATGGCCGGCGCCCACAATATGGGCCCCGTGGAGGGCCCAGACAAGGCTCCCCCAGCTCTGGCGCCCCACCTAAGCACCAGCACACTGATATCCCTTTGCGTTTGCTCGTTCCCACTCAGTATGTTGGAGCCATCATCGGGAAGGAAGGCTCAACCATTCGCAATATCACCAAGCAGACCCAAAGCAAGTGAGTTACTACATGTTCCAAATGTAGATCCAGTAGTTCTGCGATCTGATGAAGTTACAAAGTCAAAGAATGGATTATTATAATTTGTTCCCCCTTCCATATTAGGACAACTTGCTCATCTACTGTTTAATAGCCATAGTGCCTGGTGAGTGTTTTCAGCAGTAAGCAAAATGTCTTGAATGTGGATGACCACTTTTTATGATTTATGACTTTTATTAGTTTTCGAATGGAGTATCGACACTTTTCATTCATTCATTCATTCATTCATTCATTCATTCATTTATTTATTTATTTGTTCTGTGTTCAGCATATCAGTGTTTTTTCTGCTTTCTGCTCTTTAGTTCCTGCTCTATTTTTCCTGCTTCTACTGTAGATGTTGTTACGCACTGTGTGTTTTTTGGCTATGTGCAAGACAATCGGGAAACAGCAGCCAACGTAAACCTGCCAAGTCTATACGTGATACATCTAAAAACAGATATTTCTACAGTGAGGCTGCATAATGTGTCCATGTCCCGTATGAGGAACTAGTAGAATAGTTTTTAAAATTTTATTTTTAATAGTCTGTATTTGTTGGTAAATATTAATTTAGCAGTTTTTTGGGGTACTGTATAGTGTCGTGTGACTGTGATGATGTTATACAGTACGCTGTCCATAATTTTGTCTTGAAAAGATTCTGCCATCCCTGTAACTTGTAATGACACCATTGGTAGGATCATCTCCACAGCTTAGTTACGTCTAGCCTTCGGTAGGATATTACATGAGGGAACCACCCTGACTGTGCTTTGTGCCATCCACCCTCTGAAGAATTGATGTCCACCGCAAGGAGAATGCTGGAGCTGCAGAAAAGCCCATCAGCATCCACTCCACCCCCGAGGGCTGCTCAGCTGCATGCCGCATGATCCTCGATATCATGCACCAGGAGGCCAAGGACACCAAGACGTGAGTGGGGGGGGGGGGGCCTCAGGAAGCTGCAGTCTATGCAACAGGTTTGAGAGGTTTTCTGCTCATGCTACACGGCTTGACTATGGTTTTTACTTACTTACAGTTTACTGTGTAATCTGTTGTTTTGTTTTTGTTCTTAAAGAAGGCTTACTGTTTCGAATGATTTTTTAATGAGTTATTGTGTCCTGATGTGATATACTGATATACTGGATACTTTGGGAGTTGCCATAGTGAGGCTAATACAGGGGTGTCACACTCCTACATGTGATGGTAGTATCGCCGTCATCGTAGTATTTCATGTGTCCTTAGAGCCGAAGAGGTGCCCCTGAAGATTCTCGCACACAACAATTTTGTTGGCCGATTGATTGGCAAGGAGGGGCGCAACTTAAAGAAGGTGGAACAAGATACTGACACTAAGATCACTATTTCACCGTAAGTGATACCCAGATTTAATCTGCTGTAAATATGCAAGTCTCACAACCCTCATTCTGGAAAATACTCCAAAACGTGGACATGTAGAAGTAGTGCTGACAAAGCAAATGCAAATCCTGCTAGTATTTGGCTGCTAACTTACTGAAAAACTGATGGTTTTTTACTGATGGCCTCATTACTCAGGCCTCTTTATTCTGCTCTTTTCTCAACTTTAGGCTGCAGGACTTGACTCTATACAACCCAGAAAGGACTATCACGGTAAAGGGAGCTATTGAGGCATGCTGTCTGGCTGAGCAGGAAATCATGAAGAAAGTGAGAGAGGCCTATGATAATGATATCGCCGCCATGAACGTGAGTTTGGCTTGTTCACCTCCTGGTGTGTCCCCAGGAAATGTCAGTCGGAACGTGTGGAGGTCTATGTTTGTGCGATACAAAATAAAAATAAAAAGTTTTCATAACGTGACTTATTAAAGGACCAAATGATTTTTAAAAACCAATACATACTGGGCTTAACGCATACAAGATGAGCGATTAGCTAAGTAAACATGGTGTTACTGTTGGTGCTTTGGTAAGAACATCAGAATAGCATGGTAATACAATGGTACATGTACTTGGTAATACAATGGTAATACAATGGTACATGTACTTGGTAATACAATGGTAATACAATGGTACATGTACTTGGTAATACAATGGTACATGTACATGGTAATACAATAATGAGAGATTATGAATAAGTGCAGGTTGTGAAATTAGGCGGCCGTTAAGTATAATGTTAATTGCATTTCTTATTGTACCAGGATTTCTATTTCCATGTCATGTAACAAGCAATTACATTTTTAAAATGATCACTTCAGTTCAGTAGACATTTAATGTTTATTACTGTGTTCACTTGCTTAAAAATCACTGCCTCACAGGTCAGGTGTGTGGGTGCGTATGTGTGCGTGTGTATGTGTGCGTGTGTGTTTGTGCATGTGTGTGAACATTGTATACACAGAGCTCCTTCTTTGAACCTGATATGAAAATAAAGGTTGTATTACTGTTCTAAATGAAGACTGGGAAACCATGCCATTGAGCTTTATCAAACATTTAGTAGAAAGTTTCCAGTTAAAGACATAAACACTTAATTGGGAATTAATATTCTATTACTTCAACAAGTTTTGCATGTTGATTTACTCTGAATGAGAGTACCACTACCACTGTTAATTGCAAAAATAAGACCGTCACATTTATAAACCCCACGACCCCATCGTCAAAAGTTACCAAGCCCCCCCTTCCCCCCCAAGTTCACAAAATAGCATCAAGATCCACTTTATCTTTTTTATAAAAGTAACTTTCATTTTTGGGAACAAAAGCTCAGACTGAACTGTCAAACAGCGGTTTGTGTGTCCAGTTCCCGCTGGTATCTTACAGGCTTCATTGCATAAACGTCACCTGTTGAAACCTGTTAAATAAATGTCATCTGAAAGTATAGATTAACCAACATCAAATACACAGTATTAAAGCCAAAATCATAAAATGTTACATTTGACTGGAGTAACCATCACAGGTTATTTTTAGGTACGAAAATACAAATAATTTGTATTTGTCTATTCCCCTGGCAGTGTGTGATATAGTACAGATCATCCCCTCATCCTCACCCACACTCTCTCTCCTCCTCACTCTTTTTTTTCCCAGCAACAGACCCATCTCATTCCAGGGCTCAACCTTAGCGCTCTGGGGCTGTTCCCCCCCTCCTCCTCGATGCCACCCCCACCCCCTGGAAACTCAGCTTCTGGTTCTCTGTATGGCTCTTTTGGAGTAAGTACATTTCACAGCTAATCTGAGACACAGTGGTCCGTCCAGTAAATTCTTAAAATCATCTGGTTTCAAGCAGTCTTTGAGTGGGATACTCAAATTGTGTTAAATGCAATGTGAGATGCCAAATGGATTTGCCAAAGCAGTGCAGATATTACAGACAGTAATAGATTTGTTAATGACTGAATGATGTGGACAGACATTGTTATTAAGGAATATCAAAGGAAAATCTTTATTGGTTTTATTAGCAATAGTTGTAGGTATTAGGTGTTGCGAAGTTAGTGTTGACTCCTGGCAGCTATGTGGATGACATTTCTCCAGAACCTTCTATGTTCTGTCCATGCTGCCCAGTAACTTTTTCATAGTAATAGTATCAGTAGTAGTTATGCAGTATTTACTAGAAGAGAATACTGGCCAGAGTAAAATAAATAGGTTTATACAAAGTTGTGGAGAGTACCAGTGCCATTTTAGGGACTGACATGCATTCTTACTCTCCCCTCAGACCCCCGAGCAGGAGACGGTACATGTGTACATCCCAGCACAGGCGGTGGGCGCCATTATCGGTAAGAAGGGCCAGCACATCAAGCAGCTGAGCCGCTTCGCTGGGGCCTCCATCAAGGTGAGAATCGGCTTCCGGAGAAGGCTGGTCTGTGTGCACCAGTGGGCATATGCTGACTCTCACGTTATATCGCCGTTTACACCTTTCTAACAAAACTGCATTGAGTTAAGGGTTGTAATGGGCATACTTGAGCAAGAAGTCCTGAATAAGCCGCTCTGTGCATCATGTTTATCGATTATCGTATGTATTTATAATCACAGCCTTAAAGACACAGTATGTTCATTTGTCTTCGTGTTATTACCATTATAAATCAGTACAAAATAGGACTCAAAAAATGACCCATCTATCCATTTTCTGAAACCGCTTGACCTTTTCAGAGTCGCAGGGGGTCCGGAGCCTATCCTGGCGGCTAAGGGCACAAGGCAGGGAACAACCTAGTATATGGCGCCAGCCCATCGCAGGGCACATTCACACACCATCCACACACACCTATGGGAAATTTGGTAACTCCAGTCAGGACTCTGAGGGGGAAACCAGAGGAAACCCCACAATGACACGGGGAGAACATGCAAACTCCACACACAAGTAAATGACCAAAAAGTCATTTTTATTTGATTGTGGTGCTGTTCATATGGCGTGGATAAATACTACTTGTTTTTTTTAACATAGCATAACAGAAACATGGCTTATCGCTACAAGTAATCTTCAACCTTATTCATATGCAATGTCCTTGTGAAATGGCATGTCTAATTATTCACATCTTACACACATCATATGTCTAGCAAAGTCAAACTAGTAAGTGAAGTTTTGGCAGCAGTATGGCAACCAGAATAAGCATAAATGCAAAAACATGCAACAAAGAAGATGTTATATAGGAATATCTCATCCACTAGAGAAATGAATGTCTGGACAGAGTTACTAATGAAAATCAACATTAGAGTCGATGGAAAAAATATGATTTTCAGTGCAACACTGATATTTTATTAGGGATCTTTTACTAAATGTAGGACATTAAGAAAAAAGGTTGATGTTAAAGCATGAGGTACTTCACTCCGGCAAGGTGAGATCTGGACAGAAAGTGGCTCCGTGTGGCTCTGTCTATATCTAACCTCTCAGTACAACTATCAATGCGCTCAGCTTCTATGAAGCTTGGTGCCGATGAGTGCAGTCAATGAAACTGGTGTGTTGTGACTATAACCTGAAACTGTTCTGTGAAACATTCTCTGCAGGGAAAAAGTCCGGAGTCTAAAGTTCATCAGTGTAAACACATATGTAAAATGAAAAGGAACTAGAACTAAAATCAGAGCTAAAATACAATGCATCAGTTTGTAACATCTGTATAGGTTTTTGGCTAATTTCCTTCTAAATTGGATTGTAGGGTTTGAATCAGTGGAACCTTATCATGGACACTTGGCCCAGATTTTAATAGATTAAACAAATTATTTCATTTTTTCATGACAATCACAGATACAAATCTTGTGGGAATACATGTGATCCTTGTATTTAGGGGGTAATTTAAATCAGATGTTCCAATTAATGAGATAAACCAGAGTGATAAACCTATTTCCTAAGGGGGGGGAATCATCGGTCTGCTTTTCACAACACTGTGTTGCTTCCATTCATCCACCCATCATCCAGACTTTTATCCTGGACAAGGTTGTGGGGCAACATTCCATTGTGGAAGTGAATTGTGCCCAATTATAAAGATATTTCTGAGGACTTTTGAAAACGTTACCAGTGCTCCCGAGGCTGGAAAGGCTTTGACCTTCACCAGTCCACAGATGCTCAAGTAGTAAACAGACTGAGAATGTAATCATGGTTGTTGCTTTTCCCAGGAGTGTTCAGAGAAAGCCAATGCAGACGCAAGATTTCAAAGAATCTCACAGTTGCAGGCTGTAATTCTGTGGACTCTCTTGGCTAATGTCAGCTAATTAGTCTACCACATGGAAAAACAAGGAACAAGAATGGTTGTGAGAGGATTCCAAGTAGAAAACTATCAGTCTTACATAACCGCGTATTCAGCCACAGGGCAGGGAACACCCTGGAGAGAATGCCAGTCTGTCACAGGGCATGCTCTGACATTCAGGCACCCATCCACATGATTTAAGACTGCGAGAGGGAAAGCTATGAAATGTAAAAAATACCTGCAAAGCTGGGGGCGAGAATCAAACACCCTGGAGGTGTGATGCCACAGTGCAGTAAACAGCTACCATGCCACTCTACATGAAAATTTAAAAGAAATGTTACTAATTTTTACTTTGGACAGATGAGACAATGGTGGATTTTTTCTCCTAAGTAGCAAATGGAAATATAATGAACAGCACGAGAACCAGATCTCAATGATGATGGATGCAAGTCTATGCTAAGCAAACGGACCACTTTGTTGAATGGACAGTAACTTATGGATTGTATTAGGAAACTCAACAGGGAAGTGCCAGGGTCTGTCTATGAACTGAAGCATTACAGAAAATGGATCATGCAGTGTGGTAGCAATCCAGAACATTCTACCAAACCTACAATAGAATAGTTGCAGCAGAAGAAATTATGCATTTCGAATAAAAAACCTGATTTTAATCCTTAATTTTAAAAAATAACAATATATTTAGTAAGATTTTCCTTATCACTATCAAATGTCATGCATGTTGGCAGTATTATTCAGCGTTTCTGTATTTTACAGTTATCCACAAATTCACGAACTGTCTATTAATGCTAAGAAATTAAATTGTTGATGAAAAATACACATACCAGTTATAAAACAAATTGCATAGCTGTTTCATGTCCAGGATCTTACTTGGCTGCATTTACTCAACATTAAAATAAATATCAATTTAATGAGCTTTCAACACTCAATAAGAGGGATAACCCAATATGTAACTTGCTGTTTCACCAGTAGGGGGCAGCCCATGCAACTGCTGGTTGATCTCCCACGTGGGAAAGGAGAGCAGCCGAATTAATCACTTGTCTTGTAACATTTAATATCAATATGCTGTATACATAAAATATAGTAATAATTTGTTAAGTTATCCTGGCTATAAAAAATAAACAATTTTTAAAGAATTTTAAATTACACAATTTTGCATTTATTTATCTGCTTTAAAATCTAAGGATGATATCCTCAGTTGCTGTTATCGAGTTCTGCAGGATGTCAATTTATGCTTACAGCTTGTCCAATGCTGAATCTAAAAACGTGCACTCAGGCAAATGTCAATACGTTGTCCATAGCTTGCACTTTCTCCAGTGTGCTCACTGCCTGGGATGGGGTTCGGCTTCCCTGCAGGTCTGTACTAGATCAGTGGTTGGTGGTTGAACACAGATGGATGGATGTTTCATCTACTTCCATGTCACAGTGGGTGGACTTTTCTCAGTTACATTCAGCAGCGTCTAAAGAAGGCTGACGCGTGTTTCAGTGACAGTCTTCACCAATTAGCTCTTTTAATATTGCTGTGGAATTATATACATGTGTCTGTGTGTATGTGTGCGTGTGTACATACACACACTCCATATAAAAACTGCAAAAGGGAAAAATCAGAAATGGAAGTATTTTTGTAGCCTGACATTGGCATGATGCTGGAAGTAAGAAAACTACAAGTGGGGAAAAATGAAGTATGGGAATGAAGCACACTGCAAGCATCAACATAATAGCATTGTGCTGTGCCTGCATGATTTGTATTATCTCCTACCATTTAAAAATGTAAAAGTAATTATCCCACTTTTTTGTCCTTCGCTGCACAAGTGGAGCCCTATATTTAGTGTTAAGGGAAAGGGATGCTGTGTACAGTAATGATACCTTTAGTGCCTAATATTTATTTATACTATGTAGTCCTAGTATTCAAGGGCACTGAAAAGCATCCATCCATCCATTTTCCAACCCACTTATCCTACTGGTCACAGGGGGTCCGGAGCCCATCCCGGAAGCAACAGGCACGAGGCAGGGAACAACCTTGGCTGAGGGGCCAGCCCATCGCAGGGCACAGTCACACACCAGTCACTTGCACATGCACACCTATGGGCAATTTGGCAATTCCAATCAGCCTCAGCATGTTTTCGGACCGTGGGGGGAAACTGGAGTACCTGGAGGAAACCCCACAATGACACGGGGAGAACATTCAAACTCCACACACACACAGGCGAAGACCGGAACCCAGGTCCCAGAGGTGTGAGGCAACAGTGCTAACCACTGCACCACCATACCACCCCCACCACTGAAAGACAGTCTTCTGAAAACAGAATTCATTAAAACACATGCAACATGGAAAATGTCATTATGAGATAATAAGGATGAGAGTTTGGCATTTTGCCTTTTCCTAAACATGCATTAATAAATCATCCCTAGATTGCTCCAGCGGAGGCCCCGGACTCGAAAATGAGGATGGTCATAGTGACTGGACCCCCAGAGGCTCAGTTTAAGGTACGATAAATATTGTATCTTTACTACTGTTCCCATATTTACAATTTGTTTATATTTTCATATTTTGTATGTATTTTATGCATCCTGTATTTCTGCACAGGCCCAGGGCAGGATCTATGGGAAGTTGAAAGAGGAAAATTTCTTTGGCCCTAAGGAGGAGGTGAAGCTGGAGACTCACATCAAAGTGGCTGCAACAGCCGCTGGGCGTGTCATCGGAAAGGGCGGCAAAACGGTAAGAGCTTCGTCACCGGTTGGTGGCTGGAAGTGAACTCTGTAGCTGTGAGGAGTCCTGACCTATACCCCAAACGCTCGATTCACAATTATCTCACAAAGTTTCTCTATATGTGATTTCAGGCTAACATTTAGCATCAATGATTTACAATAGGAGCATTCTGTAGACAGACAGACCTACACTTAGTCCCATTGAGTGTGAACAAGGCCTGCATCCCTGTGCATCTCATCATCAAGTGTCAGTGATTTCTCATCTAAATTTGATTATTCATCTGTCCATCTTATCCTGGTCAAAGATGCCTGGAGCTTATCTCCGGCACCATGGGACTCATGACTGCAATACACCCTTGAGGAGATGCCAGTCCATCGCATAGTACCTACACTCTCATGCACTACAGGCAATTTAGATACCGCAGTTATCTTACCTGCATGCTTAATCTTGCCTGTATGCTTGGTTTTTAGATACTTAATTAGATTAGTAGAGTTGCCACATCTTGAACCGGGGAAGCAGGAGCAGGGAGAGGGAGAATCGGGGAAAGCTGGATTTATTAGGATTTTATCATAGGACACTGGAAACATGCAACGTCAATGACAGGACTAGGGAGTCATACTCGAACGCGGACTGAAATCCACAGGACTAATTAACAGCAACAAGGAACAGCTGGTAAACATGGGGATTCCACACCGGGTAGATGATGGGGCGTGGCACACCGGAGAATCGGACGAGCGGGGCATCAACCTGAATTTTCCTCTTAGATATGGTTTAATAGATTACAATTTGAATTTGCTATGCTTTGGATCTCTTTGTTAACTTTGCATTGCAGATATATTGCCCCATATTTTTGCTGGTTTATGAAATCACTTATGTCATTAGATGGTATTGGTTATAGGCATAGACACATTGTCAAAAGGGCTACTGTGAGGACATGAGCATGGTATCATACTAGTATGAGTTTCGGTGCATCCCTACCAATAAATTATAACTCAGTAATATATATTGAGTTGTCCTTGTTTTTAATGTAGCAATTTGCATTGAATCACCATACATACTGTGTAATAATTTCCAAATTATGATTCCACTTTGAATACTTTTCATGGTTTTGCTGTGTAACCCTAAATCACCAAATTAGTGCTAAGTAAGTATAAAAAAACATTCTTCTTCAACTCACCACAAAACCACATCATGCGATCTCACATACATATACACACACACAGGTTTGTAATTATGTCTTTGTGGGGACTCTTCATTCGTTTCTTTGGGGAAAACTCTAATGCCAACATGACAACCTCAACCCCTACCCAGCCCAAACATTCACCATAAGTAACCAAACAAAATGCAAGATTGTTGGCATTTTTAGTTTTTTGACTGCATGCAGAGGTAGAAGTTCAAACCCTCAGCTTGGCAGGTGTGAAACAGCTGCTACCCACCGAGCCCCAGTGCCATCCTTTACTTTTCACCCCCTGGCTAATAATCTGCAACTTATCCCTTGACATCAAAGCCCAGCGACTGTTACTGTTCAGCATGAAATATGTTCCTGACATGAAAGTAATGTTATTGACAGCTGAACCCTGCTGTGCTGTCATTTTCCATTGATTTTCCACCGTAGGTGAATGAGTTGCAGAATCTGACAGCAGCAGAGGTGGTGGTCCCACGTGAACAGACCCCTGATGAGAATGATCAGGTCATTGTCAAGATCATTGGACACTTCTATGCAAGCCAGGTGAGATCCACCATCCTAAGATGCTAATTCCTCAGCAGGATCGTTTCTCATAGATAAGATGCTAACCTTTTCATGCTACTCGTGAGAGACAGACAAACCTAGTTTTATACCAGTTCTATGATTTTATTCAATAATAGGGATTTAAATTCAATTCATGATCCTTGAATTGATTATTTCCATTGAATTGATTGTTTCGACCTGTGATCCACAGCTGGCACAGAGGAAGATCAGGGATATTCTAATGCAAGTAAAGCAGCAGCAGCAGAAAGGGGGCATGGGGGGTGGCCAGGGGCCTCAGCCAGCACCTTCGTCCGAGCTTGGCATTCCCCAGGGACTGGCACAGGGGCCTCAGCCTGCCCGGAGAAAGTAAGAGATTGTGCCATTTCCCTGCCCTGCATCTGTAGGCACAGAAATAGAGAGCGCAACAACAACCCAGGTGGAGACAGGGAGGATGCATGCCAGAGAAGGAGTAAGAGAGGAGAATCATATGGAAATTAAATAGAGAAAATAAAAGAGCTGATGCTAGGCCAGAGAGTGACTGGAAATGAAGAGAAGTAGCAGGAAGCCACGTTGTAGCACAGGGAGATAGTATGCACACAAAGGGAGACTTCGGAATGTCGTGAAATAAGAGTAAGCACAAGCACCCTCAGTATGACAGCTTACATGGGGTCGCTTAAAGGCAGTGCTGGATGAGTTTACAGTTTCAGTCGTGGGTAGGATGCTTCTTTTGAGAGGTTTGCTATCTCCACCGTAAATACACAACATGGCTGCTTCTACTATATCAGCAGACATTCATTTCCAGTCAGTCTTGATTTTAAAGGTGGTTTTTAAAAGAATATTATATATATATATTGTATATGTATATATTTAT
>JABFDZ020000097.1:28984156-28997039 GCA_019775955.2 Pollimyrus isidori
AAATCGGACATGAGCGCTCGTTATCCGTTTGTTCCATTTTTGATTTGAGCACAAAATGGGAAATCGGAAAACGAGCCATTATCCGTTTTGTCGTTTTGGTTTTGGAAACAAAAACTGAGAATACGAGTGGTTTTCCCTTTTTTTTTGTTTTGGTTTCATATTGAAAAACGAATGAACGAATGATACACGGATTCTTGAGAATCTCTGAGCTACGACGCTTTTGGGAAACGCCTCTGTATTGTATCACAAAGAAATCGTATTTTTTTCAAGATCCCTAGGTAGGTTGGTAGGTAGCAGAGTAAACTAGGGTGACCAGATAATCCATGTCAAGGAGGACACTTTGAAGTAGGACACGAATTGTAAACTACCATTTCAATTAAATGGATTTGGATTTCACTTGGGCACCGAGCTCTTGCTGTGTGCTGATTGGTCATGCATGTGTCACTAATGCGAATGTGAAACAGCTGAAGGAGTCTTTCAGTCAAGGATGCAAACCAGTCACAGCACAAGGAGACCTGAACTATTTAGCCGAACGCAGGAGCCTTTCAGTTTGAAAGTAGTTTGTAAAACCCGAAGTAGCTCAAAGTGTCCTCCCTGACATGGATTATCTGGTCACCCTAAGTAAACGTAATGTTAGTCATAAAATGTATGATATAATGGTTTTCATATCGGTATTAGCCGATATTCGTTAAAAAATATCGGCCTCGGTCTGATGTGTCAAAATTGGCTGATATTGCGAGCTGATATTTAAACTATATAAGTGTTCAGAATTAGTAGCACTAGAGCTAAATACCCGAGTAGTAAAATAATGGAGATGATTGCATTGGATAGACTCCCAACCCTCGCAACCCTGGATAGGACAGAAAATGGATGGATGGGTTGCGTTGGACGATTAACCATTTTCCGTAGTGGAGGATGAGGAATTTAGTGGGCTCATTCACCACTAGAGAGTCTGAAAGTACCTGCCTGCGGTATGGCAGTAGATTGTTTTTTTTTTTTTCGTTTTTCGCAACATTTAATATAACGATGTAACGTCATTCTGCTAACCCCTTTCCCCAAATCAGGTAACGCTTCCTTTAATGTTTTTTATGTACAGTTCATTAGTTATCTTTATCTGGCAGTTTTATACTCTTTGCATAATAATGGCAATAAAATAAATGTTCTGGGTTTGCACTTTTGCACTTTCCTTGTATTTCATTAATGTGTCATTAATTTGTTATGGTAATACAGTATATGTTTTTTTTGTTTCAGTGACAAAAAGGGTTTCGGGGGCGGCATGGTGGTGCAGTGGTTAGCACTGTTGCCTCACACCTCTGGGACCCGGGTTCGAGTCTTCGCCTGGGCTTCCTGTGTGTGGAGTTTGCATGTTCTCCCCGTGTCGTCGTGGGGTTTCCTCTGGGTACTCCGGTTTCCCCCCACAGTCCACAAACATGCTGAGGCTGATTGGAGTTGCCAAATTGCCCGTAGGTGTGCATGTGTGAGTGTCTGGTGTGTGTATGTGCCCTGTGATGGGCTGGCCCCCCATCCAGGATTGCTCCCTGCCTCGTGCCCGTTGCTTCTGGGATAGGCTCCGGACCCCCCGTGAGGATAAGCGGTTTGGAAAATGGATGGATGGAAAAAGGGTATCAATCTAGATCATAAAAATAGATTAAATTAATTGTGACATAATAGACTTTACTTGGGGCAAATGATTTACATCCCAACTACAATTAAGCCACCATTGCATCCTTTTAAAACCTTGTCAATCCATCCTTCTCCCACCCCTTTCACATACAGCACTTGGAGCAAGGCAGAGCACACCCTGGATGGGATTCTAATTCAACAGAGGGCACAGACTTGTAAAAAATCATATATTACTGTAATAACCTCTGTTGCAATTGTTTTGTAGATCTTTTCTAACCTGTTGGGTTGCTGAGTCTCTGTTCCTGATGTCACCTACCACAACATCACATAAATCTCTTGAATATCCCTAGCCATCTTGGATTTAGACAATGTGGATGTAATCCAGTGGTTCTCAAACTTTTTCTATCATTCCCCCCTTGGCCAGAAGAAATATTTTCACGCCCCTCCTCAACAAAACAATGACGGAAAATCCAAGGTAACTTTATTTAGATGGGATTGAACTCATTAACAATTTCTTCCTTAACTTTTGTTAATAAAAATAATAACTTTCACTTAATGTCACAGAAAGTTTTTCACTACACTGCTTAAAATTTGCACTTTTCCAGAAATACAATAATAAAATTTAATCTGTATAAACAGGATCATATGCAAACTTGAACAAGGCATTTAGTGAGAGTTTAATACTTGTCACTCTTAGTGGCTGTAGTGAGCCTGTTTTTCCACTGCATAGCTATTCAAAATAGGGTTGCGGGCTTGGTACAGCCACTCTCAAGTCATGTTCAATGTTCAGCCTAGATCTGTACTTAGTTTTCAGTGAACCCTCAGCTCCTTGTCCTATGAGTGGATGCTCCCTCTCTGCACCATGCCAGAATTCACTGTCTATGCTGCAAATCTCAGCATGAGGGTGGAATCGCATGACATCCCAATGAATCAGTCTTCTTCAGCAGAAGTAAAATCAGCAGGTGCAGCTGCACTAAATGGATCAATCGCCCAGTCATACTTATCACTATTGTTTGGGAAGTACTTGAAGAAATGCTCTCTGGGAAGAGATGTGTTCTTTAAGATGTGGGATCACTGTGCTCGGTCCCAACTGACTGGTTTCAGTAAATGCACACAGATTCTCAAAGCAATCAGTATTTCTTTCATCAAGTCGCCTGCTGTCCTTTTCTCTGAAAGAACTCGAGTGGCTTATTGATGTGACTGGGGTGTAAATGTTTCTAAGTGTCTTCTTAATTTGTTGGGTTTCATACTGTCAGCTACCAACGTTTTCAAGCATAAAATACAGACAGGTCTCTCCTCAGCTCCTACCACATTAACAATGAAACCCAGAGCAAGATGTCCTTCTTCATATTTCCTTTTTGTTTTGTATTTTTGCCAGTTTTCGGGATTTGCTTTGTGTCTCTCAGCAGCACCACCTGTTTCTCTTTTTGTACCTGTTAAATATCTGTCCATTTTGACTCTTTAAGGCTCTAATAGCCGTGAACGAGCAGGTTGCTAACGGTACTGATGTGATTTCTCTGTTTCGCTACAAAAATGACTCCGAAGGTAAATATCAGTTCTGTACGACTTTCCCCCAGGTCTCTTGAGTCACTGATGTAATTTGTAAATCTCATGAATATTTTATGTTTCGTATTTTATTTCAACCCCCAGGTCTGGAGATATGAGGCAACAGTACAACCCAATGAGCTTTATCTCTAAACATATTATGTTATTTCAGGCATAGTCCTCACTAGTTGGTAAATATCCAACCTTTAGCCTTCCTGACAACTCCTGCATATAAGTTCTAAGTAATGCTTTTCATCTTAAGTCAAATGGTTTCACTGTTCAGAAAAGCACTCAGCTATTGGTAATGAATGGATACTATTTTGTTCGTATAGGTTTCTATTTGTTGATACTGATATTACCTTACAACTTTACCTGTATTTTAAAAGAAATCTATATTTTGTTACATTTTGAAGAGAAACGGTCTTTGCAGTTTTAATGGACACATGTATTTTTCTTATTTTTATGCTGTGGAATACTATTGAAAAAAAGTTTAAACAGGTTATAGAAGTAGTCTTAATATAGAACAGATACCAGTGGTCGACTAATCATCAGTTGTCAGTAGAGATACAAATAACCATAGAAGGTAGAGCCTAATATATAAAAATTGCATATGTACAAGAATAGAACTGTTATAAACTAGAACAGCACTGAGGAAAAACCATTTAAACTAAGATGATATACATTCTCAATTTTTGTATTTTATTGCAAAAAAAACTTTGTCAATTTATCAACATACAAGCTCTTTTAAAGAATATCAATACTGAACATACTTAACACTCAAACTTTAAATAATATAAAAATAACAGGCATGTCTTCCATATATACAGCATTTTGTTTCAGGAGGTTATGTACATAGGAACTGACTTTGCGCTTCAAAAATTTAACTTGATTTCTGTAGAACTGCAGGGGTCAATCTATCAGTTTCAAATGGTCAAGCAATATGACAACACAACGCATTTAACAAAGTGTCAACATGAGCCAGGCACATATCAGAAAGCATTGCCAAGTGAGAACAAAAGAAGAGTTCAGCAGTGCTTATTAAATGGCCCGAACATCACTGGTACTGCTCGTCACAAAATACTGTCCATTTACAAGGCTGTATGCTGGAAATTTAAGACAGCAGAGGTGTTCAGCTTACGATATTTTTGAATTTAGAAGAATCTCTAGGATGAAAAGTCGTGTTTGGGACACATCAGAAAGAAGTTACACACAAAAAATATACAGCCTTATGAAATGAAAGTCAGTAATGAGCCACAAAAATGGTTCCTAAAGGTTGAGAAACATGATAAACCGTCTTAATATCAATCAGACAATATGAACTGATGAAATGAACACACTTGTTTGCGGTCAGCATTGCTGCAGACCATTGGGGGAGGGGGTGTACATTTTTCTAAGCAACTTCACAGAGAAGGGTACCTCAGCTATTACATTGTTCACCACTTAGATGGACCATCCTTTTTAGAATGACGGTCATCTTAACCCTGTGTTATTTAACTTGACACATTCCAGGTCATTATCAAAGCAAATCAGACAGGTTCATGTACGTTTTCCTCTGCTGGCTTTCCACAACGAAAATAAATTCGCCAGTCCAGCTCAGCAGCCATTTCCGATTAAATATGCAAAATCTACAGAATAACAAAAAGGTCAAAATATAGGTGGGAAACACGGCCCTCGTGTGGTAAATATCTGTATAATAGAGCATCATTCTTTATGGATTTTCACCGACATCAGCTACTGTTGTACACGTTTACATTTTAGAAATGGAAATACTGCGCTCTTTTACATTGCTGGATGGTGCTCCGCAATGCCCAAGACATTTACCGCCATGTTAAAGACCCCCGTGGAGCACAATCAATATCAAACGTGTGCAGTGTTAATAAGAGCATTACAGCAACGAAGGCTGATAAGCTTATTGATGCAAGGTCATTATAACCCAGGGCTATAATCTTGCCTCTAAATTTACTACACTCAAACGTAAAACAAAAACACTACGCGTTATACTTCCAAAATACCAAATATCACTGATGTTAAGTACAATATGCTTATGCATGACCGCCAACACACTGCCATAAATCGCAGCCCATTCCAGTTGTAAGGTAAAACCTTCACAACTGCTACGCTAGTGGAACTTGTGGTATCCTTTTTTGCAAAGCATTTCCATGTACATTTGTATTGTATGGACTTATGACTAGTCCTACATTGATGTAGATGTACATCAATGAATGAAAACGCAATGGGGAATTTCCAGCATCTTAAGTTCACACGGCCCTCACCGTTTAAAGTTTAACGGTATGAAATCAGGCAGGGTGACTGACTTTGGGACGATTAATTCGGTGTTAAGAGGCTGAAGCTTTTTAAGAGACCATATTACAAAAACCAATGCTGGGATATCTGGTTACAAACCAAATATTGTAAGTTTATTTTTTTAACAAACAAATCCATTGTTACATGTGTGGCATATATAATGTAGTTGCGGTGTCATTTTCAACCAGAACTACCACAAGGCCAAGTACGCCTCCCTTGGACCCTGCCTTTGAGTGTCTCCGTTCTCATGACATATGAGGAAATCTGTTCTGAAGGACGGATATGCCAAAGAGGACATGTTACATGCTATAACAGTGGATATTTTTGTGCACACTCCAGTTCATTCTTAGAAGAGTCTTGCTCTGTGAGATTTTATAGTCTTGCTTGGCTTGAGGATCCCTCACTTCCGACACGTTCTGTGAGGAGTCTGTTTCTTCTGCATTTCGATGCGACAGCGACTGCGCTCATCAAGCCAGGGAAGTTCAAAGTTCCTTTGGGGGAGAGGGAGAGATCTCACTGCCAGCGCCATTTATGAGCGAAACGGCGGACATTAAATGAACAAGCAAACCTCAGGTCATGAAGCCCACACAATGAACATTCAATCATTATTTCTAAAGACAAGGAAACCTACGGAAGGGGACTATGGGACCAATTTGTCAAACACACAAAAGCTGAACTCTTGGATTAAAGTTTGCTTCAACATGGGTTTAGTTTTCCCCACTAAGGAGAGAATATGAAAGTGCCCCCCTCAAACACACACAGATCTTGACAAATATCTGTCCATCCTAAACCTCATTTCACCTACAAATCTACTAAATTGACAAAAACAAAGAAGTCCATTACTCAGGTCTCCCACTGGTCAACTAAACTTTTCCTTTCCATGAAACATTCAAGCTAATTAGTTACTCTGCATTGTTGGGGAACGGTGACATTAAGCTAAAAGGGGCAAAACGCTGCACACTAGACTTACTGTTGAGTCAGTTTTGGCAGCGGTCGTCCAAACGCCACAACAGGCAGGAAGGGTGTGATCAGTAGTGACTCCACTTGAGAAAGGAGAAGAAATAAATCACATCAACAGAAAATACAATGTTAGAGAACGATGCTTTGGTTTCTAGTCTTGGAAGTTGCCACGCACTTCTCTTTAATAACTTTACTGTTTTCTCATTTTGTTTTTGAAAACCATTCTGATCTTATAATCAATGTCTAGTCAAATACAGTGTTAACCAATATCAATGCTGAAAGTGATCAGTGTTGTTCAACTGTTTGAATATCTGCACTTGCTTTATTGTGCTCTTTTTAAATGTTGCCAAATGGAAACCACTGAAACAGAAACAATCATCGAAATAACAGGGACCATAATGCATTACACCCAAAGGCACGATACTCACATCCAGCATGGCACCATTGCGAGTTTGAAAAGCTGAATAAGTGCTGTATATACTTTATAACTTATACACAACTGTCCATTTTCTTATTTGTCCAGGCAATTTCTAGCATACATTTAAAGTGTTAGATTAACTGTAATCATTCATAGACAAATTAAAACTGTCAGTACTTCTTGGCACTACAAAAACCAAATCATCAGCATTCCTGCAAAGGTTGTAAAAGTAATCAGTTCAGAGGAATCACCATATTCTGTCTATCCTCAATATGAAAGACTTTCATTCAGGTATTTTAAACTCAAAACAAAATGGGGCAATTTATACACTCTAATTTTAACTGTGCAATACAAGTGCTAAGACTAATTAAACTACAAGTCTTCTGAAACACTGTATAATGACTAATGGCTCATTTCTAAAAAGTCAAAAGACCAGTGAAGAACAAGTTTTACTTTTCAGTCAACTGAAAAGGTCTAGTATAAAGCTAATAGCATCCATTATCATTTTACTAAGGGTGACTACAAAGGAACAAAACTGACAAAGACACAAACCTTCTAAAGTTAATACCCAACTTTAATAGAACCTAAATTTGCAATTTGTGATACTTTCACTGACAAAACAGAAGCATACATTTTGACTAATAAATGGAAAATGCAGTGTCAAAAAAAATCAGAAGATAAGCATACCATCTTCAGCGTCGGGGTAGAAGGAGGACACCTCCGGTTCGCTTTCCTGGATGCCCTTCTTCCTGTTCATGCGCTGCTGCAGCCGCTGGAACATGCGCTGCTCACGAATCCGCTGGATGTCCCACCTGAATGTGGGTGCGAGACGGGCAAAGGCATTGTGTCTAATAAAGGGCGAGGACTCGGGGAGATGGTTCATTTGGGCCCAATCCCAGTACCCCCACTTAGCCCTACCCCTCCGTTTTGCGCATATCCGCGTAGGGTACTGTCGTCCCATTTCTTTTTAGCAGCGAGGCGTAGTGGTGTTCGGCCCTCAAGATAGCCCTCGAAACGGAGATTTTTCAGATGCTGACTCAAACCCGAGTGAAAGACAACAAATCCCACAATGCATTGCAGTACACTAGATGGCTAGCGGTGCAGCGAAAGAGGCTCATATCTTTATAGATATCAAATTTTAGCAGAATATCTTAGTTTAATGTAAGTGAAACAGTATGAGGTTGAATTTTTCAAAAACAATCTCCTGAAAATCGCCAATTCCGTGCATAGAGACAGAGCAGTATCTCTGTAGTATTTATTTAAAAAAAAAAAAAAAAAAAAGAGCAAGGGTGAGTTACATTCTTCATTCTTTGGTTTTGTGCATTTATTCAGAGAGAACATTCAAAGTCCTTTTTATGTAGTTCTTTGGATACGACACGTTTGGGATACATACCCCGTTTTCTGTGTTTCATGCAATGCTCTAAGTGCATTATTCTACATCGTGGAATATGTAGAAGACACTGTTCCCGACATATCGTTCATGCAACATAAACACAATGTTTATGCAAAACGTGTGCATGTTTTATAGAAATATTGCATGCAATATGCTTCATTTTATATCTGTGTGCGATTGCCAAAGGAATGCCAATCCATAAATCGACTGTCATAATCATGTTGTAATATTCTAGGGACACGTCAGTGGTATAATCATGTTATAATGTTAAAGTGACCTGTCTGTGTTATAATCGTGTTGTACTATTCCAGGCACTCCTGAGCAAACCAGGCGGCTCACAAAGTTCAGGGCACATAATGAAGAGTTGTTCACCAAAAAATAAATATGCTGCTAAACAGCTATGGGAGCGAGTAACCCACTTGCTTGCAATCCGCATATGTTTAACTATAATCTTATTTAATGACTATTGTTCATTTTACAGGACTTTAATGACATAAGCGAGTGGTGTCCCGACTCCCAGGTAAAGATTAAGCCCTTACCCTTGTGGCTACGATCTGTGAAGTCAACTTTGGAAGGGAGGGCTCTCAAAAACTAGCGGTATGGTTAAGGGAGGAGAAATGGGATTGGGCCTAAAAGGAGGACCGGTCTCAAAACAGTCAGTCATTACCTTTTCCTTCTTTTTTCATCGAGTTCCAGCTTTGCGTGTCGTTTCAAAAAAACACCATCATCCAAATTCTATTTTGTGGGAGAGGGAGAAGAAAAAAAAGAAGTATTTCTCATGTACTAACAGGTACAACACTTTGCAATAAAGACAAGACTCATCATCACTACTCTACAGTTACAGAAGAATTTGTCATTGAGGCACAGACCTTGGGTGGCAAATACGAATAGGTTCCGAGTGTGTTAAATTGTTAAGTTATGCATTGTCATCTTGAGAGTCACTACATTTGCCTTTGAATATACTTGCAGTCCTTTACATTAGGATAAGGCCAGTAATGTTCAAAATGTGTAATAATCCTTCAAGCACAAGATGAAATGGCACCACTAAGCAAAAGAATGTTAACTTGAATCAAATTCTATTGCATTGGTGTGAGCTGCATAATGCAGTTCTCTTTCTGCAAGCTGATATATGGTATGCAACTTAATTGATACAAATCTACCAACTTTCATTGCTGTGGGTGTAGCGTACAGAGTATATGCTTTATTCAGCATCAAGCCTCAACATGTCGCCCATCCTCAAAAAGCAAAAATTTAACTTTTGTATAGCTGTTTTGCCATAACCAGCTTATTCAGTTTTGCGTGTCAAGAAAGCACAAATTTCAATGTCTCCAAAGCACCATGCAAACAAGCACGTCATTCCCCTTAGAAGTTAACCCAACTGAATTCCTTATAAAGTTTATTAGGTTAATCATCACAGATATGCATACCAATATATAACAACCCATTAATTAACTGCTTATTCACAAGGAGCCTAGAGCCTATCCCAAGAAACACTGGGCAAAAAGCAAGCAACAGTCCGGTTGGGAGGGATGCCAGACTACTGCAGGATGTAGAAATACAAAGAACAATTATGAGCACTTGGAGAAACCAGTATGTTCACCTTGCACTTCGGCAAACTGTCTACATGCAGAGCTAGGGATGTGACCCCACAACTTGGAGTGATGAGGCTACAAATCTACCCACTGAGCCGCTGCCATCTCTTAAGATACAATACAAAACAAGCAGCCTTACAGGCTGCCAGAAACAAATACATTACAATTGGTCACACACTTCCGTTACCTGGAATGACAGACTTGCAAAAAATATTCAGTCGTTTCAAAAACGTCTCACATAAGCAAGCATCTGATGGGACGCAAAGAAAACGTCATGTTCAATCTGCATACTTAATGTAAAGTGGCAATAGCAATGGTGATTAAAAAGGGGGAAATGGCAGCAGAAAGTCAACCAATAAGTGGTGTGGCAAGTTTTCATATAGGTGGGGGATGGTTATGTGCAGTGAAGTATGCAAAGACAAACAAATACATGCATGAAAGAGTAAGGCATGAAATAATGCGACATGATTAGCTTGTTAAACCGAAACGCATGTAATTGTGACAGTAAACAATTCGTGCATTTCGTTAAACATTATTGCCCTTACAGAAGGCAAATTATAACTCAAGCAGATACAAAAACCAAATATAAAAATTTTCTTTTGGTGCAGGCCTAGGATATAGCAGCATCCATTGTGTCTCGACACCGATTTTGGTGGGTATATCAGCAGTCTTCAAAACAAACATAACCAGCATCATTACAAAAATAGTTTGTATACTAGATGACCTTGACAGCACACATACCATATTCAGGTGCATCCATGTAGGGAATCTATGACCATCTGCTCTGCCTTGCTAGAGAGCAGGGGACCAGGGCAAATACTGGAATCCCTCACTACACAAATTTAATAAGCAACTAAACCAGCTTGTTGGGTTAAAATTCCTCAAACCTCCATGTTATGATTTTTAATTATTTCTAATGTTTAAATGTTTCTTCTTAATATTCAGTTGTGGCAGTACGCTCAGATTCGTTTTACATTTATTAGTTTTAACACACAAAACTACAGTCAGGCACTGAAACACTGCCACTGTGTTCATGACAACAGTCAATATTGTTTTATGTGCAGGATGCAAGTGTAAGTACTGATTGGATATTTTTACTGGACCACCCTTCCTCTAATAAAATTTGCCTTCTACCATTAACCCAGGTTAGCATCTTTTATGAGGAGCATGCGTTAGATAACTGACCTAACAAAGTGTTTCACGACTTACTTTTCTGCAACTGACCACCATCTATTGGCGCAAACATTAATATTTGAAACATGCATAGCAGAGACGACCAAAATCAGTCCAGATACTTCATTTTTCATTTAGAAACCAGTAGTTAATAAAAATTACATGCAACAGAAACCTCAAATTAGGCTCCAGACTCACTACATCTCTATAGGAGACAATCCGTTACAGAATATGGATGTATGCATGAAGTGCATGAGACTACATCTAGAGACGTTTCCAATTTTCATTCTTGGAATCCCTTTCACACAGAACAGAGGCTTAGCCTATGCTACTGAAAGACTTTCCATTACCTCTGGGATGTCAGAGACTGCTTCTTTTTCCAGGGGGACCATGGCATTCTCTCTCCAAGATGGGACTAAACACAGGAGTGTTACAAGGAGTGTTACTGCATGTTACAATGTCATGCGATATTTCACCTTTTACACAAACTACACCCAGCGGAATCTATGTAAATATCCAGCAAAACTGTCCCAAACAGAAGCTCACGAAGAAGACGCCAACTGATTACCATCTACTGTGAAGACTATAAAGGACTTACTAGCCACAACTTCCTCCTTCTTGGGGGAGGGTTCGCGCAAAGGAGAGGGGGGTGGCTGATGCCAGCGACACAGGTACATCTCTGTAGTGGACATGTAGGGGAGTTCCTCCATCTGAGCAGAGCTTTGTGGTAACTCTTTGGACTGAGGTGGACTTGGAGGTTGTCCAACCCCCACCTTCTCTGGGGTCTCTTTGCTGCGCAACTCCCTTTGGAAGCCTTCAGTCTCTAACTTTTGGGGTGAAAATTTTGACTTTCCCCGAGACTTCTGTGTCTTGGATTCCAGAAAACAGAACTTCCTATAAATAAAGTATATATAAGTAAGTCTCTAGTTATCAGGTTCATAAGAAATAAAACAGAAAACATTATTTTAAAATTATGACTTACACTTATTACAGCACAATATAACCACTATAAATTCACAAATTCAGAAAATTAAGATGAACAATTTCCTGTCAGTCAGTAGCTAACCAATCATCAATTACTGTTAACATGTTGCTAGTTATATAGCTAGCTCTCTTGTAATCCAAAAATTTCATTCTGCACAAAAGTAACAATATGCACATTTAAGCGAGGCATACCATTTCTGTCGATACCTTTTATGGCCTTTGCCACCTCGGCCAAATGGCGAGGTCTTCGGGGTATATACTGGTGTACTGTCACCAGCTACACCCTCTAAGTCATCATCCTTGTCTGGTGTCCAGGGTTCGAGAGGCTGGAAGAGGCGCTTGTCACGTGAATCCTTTTTCACCAGCTGTAAGCGGCGCTCCATGCGCTCAATCCGTGCCAGCAGCTGCATACAGACAAGCAAACTAAATCCTCTATGCTTTTTTGTATATAGTCTGCCCATGCATTAGAGTAAATCATTAGAAAGCTAATATCCCCCTTTAAATAAACAGTACACATTTCAACATGAGGCAACCTTGCTCAGAGGAACCACACACTAGAAGATAACCATAAAAAAACACACAAAACTTATTTAATTTAGACTGAAATGTTAATTTCACAGACTATGCAAAAAATAGTTATTTTCAGTAAACACAATTAAGGGTTCAACGATTCCATTAAGTCGGCATATCCAAAAATAAAATTGTGCGCTCATACAATTAGACTGAGACTTTAATAAAAGTTTACATCTAAAACACAACTCTTATTTTAATATATCAAACGTCACTTTAGGTAAAAAATTACCAAATATGAGAACATACATACAGACATAATCTTCCGTATAAAGTGTGTGTGCATGTATTTATATTAATTTATATAAATAAAATGCATGT
>JABFDZ020000097.1:28997139-29045265 GCA_019775955.2 Pollimyrus isidori
CCCCCCCCCCCCCCCCCCCCCCCCCCCCCCCCCCCCCCCCCCCCCCCCCCCCCCCCCCCCCCCCCCCCCTGTTTAATATTAAACATTTCATCCGGCCATATGCCGCAAACACACTTCACGTTAGATCGCTAAGTTAACTCTTTGCATACCGTCTCCTTGTCCGCTTTCAGCTCATCTATCTCCTTGTCCTTGGACTGCAGCTGCTGCTGCTGCTGCTCGATCAGATCCAGCTGCAGCAGGAGAATCTGTCGGAGGCAGGTGGCCTGCGCGGGGGAGTGGCTGCTGCCTTTCCTCACGTTTTTCCACTTTCCCTCCGATCCGAGCTCCAGCGGAGAGATGTTAAAAGGTCCTGCGGCAGCCACTCTGTCGCCACCCTCCGTGCTAACATCCCTGGAGCTATTGTTAGCGTTTGCCGCAGTCACTTCTATTTTGTCCATACTGTTGTTATGTCCGAACAACGTTTTACTCTTCACCGGGGTGCCCTCGCCCCCCATCTGTGTAGCCGGGACTGTCAGGGTCCCCGCGTTTACCCAGTTCTCCTCTTGTCCCTCTGCGGCGCCGGGCTTGTTCTGTCCCCCAACCGCAAGGCTCCGGCCAGCTCTGCCGGCGTGACCGAGGCTGAGTTTCCTGGACTTGCCGTGCGGTTTTTGGTCGCCGCTGTTCCTGATGTCCCCCAGCACGTCGTGGAGGTCGTCCCCGAAACCGCACTCTCTCTTTATGCTGACTGAGTTGCCAGGTCCCGTCTGGGGTTTATCGTTTATCTCCGTGTCCAGCTTGTATCCCGCAGTGGCAAACACAGTGGATCTCATATTCATGGCGAGCAAACACCACCCCCCTGACTCCCAAGCGAGCGGCCTAGCCGCCTCCCACACCTGGCTGCGATCGCTTGTTAAATGAAAAATGCTTATCAGCTAGCTGTAAGGTAGACGCCCAGTAGAGTCCGAATGCTTTGAGATCTCCCACAAAAACATTTGTTTATTTGGGATGGGCGGGTGCGATGGGAGGTCAACTGTCACTCTTCATCCTGCGACAAACAATGAGGCAAATTAAATTGGCAGGAACAGTTCACTCGGTTAACTGCCTCCTACGAAGCCAACCGGGGTGTCACTGTTGCGTGCGAAGTGTACAAATGCAGCGCCGCACTGCAGTCGCACTCGGCCCCTCAGCACTAAATTTCTCCCTACATCCCGAATTTTTAGATGACTGTAAAAACGGGCCTCGACCTACCTTGTTGTTTAGTCACTGGGCCAACCCGATATGTCGTGTTTTTCCCCCCTGGTTAAAGTCGCTTCCCTCTTCTCGTTTCTCCGCAGAAAATCGCCTCCATTTTCTAGAATCATACTTCGCTCAGACTACGGCGAACAAATGTCGCTCACCCCCGATTACGTCGGCGATCTAATGTTATAAAAAGCACCGACGACTCAAGTGAGCGAACCATCCACCGCGCTTCGTTTTAAACCGCGACTAGTTACAAAAACAGCACATCAAACCGGCACGTTAAACTCTATTAACTAAAGCATCTGCCTGGTCAGTTATTTATATTCTCGTTTTTAATGTCCTTTCGGTCCATTAAGTAATAATAAACGTATGTATATCTCTCAAACGAATAAGCATAAGAACTGCCCATTGCCACAGCAGAGCTCCTCCATTTTAGATTGCTGCGAAGAAAAAAAAAACAATAACACTCTGGCTCTTTGCAGTTAAGAGCGATTCGTAAACCTCAAATACCAGTTTTCTAATGCAAATAGCACACCAGTAAATTACACACTTCGCGCCACATCTCGGATTGTTTTATTATTATTATTACTTCCTCCCCAAAGACTCTTTTTACCATTGTCCCCCCATTTCACTGGCCCACTCCAACTCACCTATCACCCTCATGTTCCACGCTCCTCGGTACGTGTTTAAAAACGTCTGTCAATTTGCGCATGCGCAGCCCGGAGACCGCAACTTCCGAGTGTTAAAGGGGAAAAGACGGAATTACCGCCAGCCGACGCGAAATGGAGGTTCAGACGCGGTTTTAAGTGTTTTCGCTGCATTTGCAGTTGTAAAATGTTAGGAGTGTTGTTTGGGAGGGGCAGGTGGTGTTTCCCATGCTAGAAAGGAAGAAGTCGGTCCTTAATTGACAGTATCAAAAAGGATAAGATATTTCTTTAAAGTACATACTTGATTTTTATAGTCGCCGAAAATATAACACAGCCAAAATAAAGTCAACAAAAATTGAATAAATGCCATATTAACCTAACCAAGACGCTTCTTATTTCATTACCAAATAGTTAAGATGAAGATACGGTCGCTGTGTAGATTTTCATCGTGATTTTAACAAGCAGGTATTGTCGTCAGCAGAGCAGTCATACATCCTAGTCTATCAGACTGTACTTGAAAAACCCTATAGACCTAGGTTTTTAATTTGCATTTCCTTATTTATTGCCTTATGTATTTTATTCGTCAGGATAAGCGCTTTGATGATGCTCTAAACGTTTAAAACAGTACAACAGTTTACCGCATTTTAAAACAGTTGGGATATGTTATCCATCCATTTTCCAAGCCGCTTATCATCATGGGTCGCGGGGGGTCCGCAAGCCCATCACGGGAAACGGGAGCTAGGTAGGGAACAACTCCGTATACACAATGCGGGGGCCGTAATTTGTACTCTTTACAAAATTGAAGTTGATGAAACCTTTATTGCTGTTGCAATACATCATGTCACTAGTCACAAGTACCAGCGAAAAACTGGCCATCAACCTGACCATACATATACAAACATCACGTTATATTATATATAAACAAACATCACATTGCAGTCATGTCAATGCTTCAAAACGTAAATGAAATTGTGCATGACTGAAATCGTATTATTTTAAAATTTTATTTCGTGGTTGTTAATAACAACACCGCTCTTTAAGAAGGTTTTCATTTCAGTTGTAGTCTAATTTGCATATTTTAATCTGAATTTAATCACTCCTTAACGCGTGAGATTTAGTCGGCATTCATTGATTTAGTATAGTGTGCTACGGCTAGAGTGCAGTTACAATTGTCGTATCGTCCAGGGCGAAATATAGGCTTACAAAGCGATATCATCAAATTCTAAAGTAGACTATGGAAAATCTGAATTACTGGAAAGGGACACGACATATTACAATCTATGCATAACTTTATGTAGATTTAGCTGATATTCTATCCCAATATTAGTAGGCCTATTGCTAAATCAAGGGTGAGATGTTGAATTAAAGTGCAATGTGTGTATGGTGTTATATAAAGCGATTATCTGGTGTGGGTGGATTGTGTAATTCCATCCATCATAACTGCTTATGTAGTTCAGTGTCCCGGTGAGCCTGGAGCGTGTCCCAGGATGCTCAGGGCACGAAGCAGAGGACATCCTGTTTGAGATGCCAGTTCATTGCAGGGAACACACACAAACTGTGAAATAGTTATAAGGGATTTTTTTATGAAAATAGTTGAATATAAAGAAAATAAAATCCAAATAACTGAATACCGATAATGACATTGGCTGATGATATATACGCATGAAATGAACAAGCCGTTATTCAGGTGTTCCTAATAATGTGGCCTCTGTGACAAATATGGATAGGATGCCAGTCTTCACAGTGCACAAGGGGGTGAGCAGTTGAGATATGCAAATTATGTCTATACTGAGGTATGTGTGAAGTCTTAGCACTACCCCCAGAGTCACTGTGCAACACTATCAGTTTTATAATAACATAATTTAAAAAAAAGAAGAAGAAAAAAACTTGGTTTTACGTCAATCATTGCACAACACTGAAGACACACAGGGAGTGGGCATAATGAAAACACCGCCCAATGCATTAATATGTATTCTATAGCGTGTACAGTTTTTTAAGAATAAAATCCTTCACTTCTTTGGTGGACAAATTAGCTTTACATTTTGCACTCTGTATGAATGTTTAGATCGCGTGTTTGGGAAGGTCATGGAAGAAAATTTACTTTAGCATGAGGTGTATGAACCCACCCTTGAATATGTTTAGCAGTGTATGAGGACATGAGGAATATGAGGACATTATGGAACAGTGTTTAACATCAGATGAGAGACCTTGTTTAAAGGCATCCTTAAATTCTCCTCAAATATAAATTCTGAAAATGTAACTCAGATTATATTATTATTTTTTTTATTCGTTCATTGGTTTTTGATACAAAAAGTCTCTCACAGGCAGTCCTATTAAAAATTGGATCTTTGTGAGCACACCACATACATTCTTACTGTAATAACTGTTAAGTTGCTGCTGTTTGGCGACTATCTATCATGTCCTTAACATTAAAATCAATGTTATTCGTGACTAATTCGTTTTCTACCACTAGTGCAAAAAACAAAATACAGTAATCAAAGCCTACATAAGCTAGCAGTTAAATATTTGAAATCACAGGAAAAAGAAGGGAAAATCATTTAGAGCTGTTTTTTTTCCTTTAATTGTATTTCCTGTAATGGGAATTAGACAGGCCATTTGTTGATGAGCGTCTATGTGGCTTTTTCAGACGTTTATCTCCATTGGTCTTGCAGCACCTCGTTTTAATTGGCTACTTCTCGGCCTGCGTTTCCCGGAGAGCAGCACAGATCCTTCACTTTCGGATTCAACTAGAAGTCCCATGGTGCTGTGCGGTGCCTGGGATTTTTTTTCAATCATCTGGTTTCCAAGATGGCGGACAGGAGGCGACGGAAGCGCGCGTCTCAGGATAGCGAAGAAGAGGACGAGTCTGGTTCGAGTACCGAAAGCGGGGGCTTGGTTTCTGCTCCGGGAAAAGCTGGCGTGAATGATCTCGAATCTGCCGCGTTACCCAGTCCCCGCATTCGGTCTAAAAGCGAAGAGGAGTCCGAGTGTGTGAGTGACCATATTCCTTCGTTTTTTGGGGCAGGACACTTGCCTCGCTACCTCCTCTTCCACAGGCCTCGTGGTATCATTATTTTATACACGACATATTTAACGGGGGAAACGACTTGTAGAAAGAATCCATACTAACTTCGTATGTAAAGAAAACCGTGAATCTGGTTCTCCCGCTTGCCGTGTTATTAGCTGAGTCTATAAAAGATTGAGGGGGTTAACTGAAACATGTTTTTTGCTAAAAAAATTTTAAGCCAGAGAAGTTTGTCATTAATAATCGTCGTTAATAATCGTCGTTAATGAGCTCAAAACTTGATGGTTCGGTAGTATAATGCTGCCTTCTGTCATTTTTCGTCAGTGCTGAGGACCGACTGCGGTCTGTGTTGCCTCTGGTGTACACGGGTCTGATATGCAAACTGTACTCATATTAATAAGCTACATTGTGGATGGCTTTCACGAGAAGTTGAGAGACCGGAATTAATTAACACGTTAAATGGGTCATGTCATTAACTAAAGAAATAAAATATTTTCATTTCCCAATATGCAGCTTTTGTGTTACCCTGCGACCTTGATTAAAGAAACTGTTTTGCACGGTACGTCAGGCATTGTAGTCTAATGGCCAACTTAATGTTATTGTGTTGGCTGTAACCATAATCTAATATTTGTTTGTATTTTTATCCAGGAGAGTGAGGATGGCATTGGAGAGGGTAAGTATGAATATACTGATCTGCGTTTGCAAAAACCACAATTGAGAAGGGCACGAATTACTGATTCATCTGTGGATGTTCACTCCAGCCGTGTTGTCAGACTACGACAGTGCAGATCCAGAAGAAAACGGCTCTCAGTCTGAGGTAACTAGGCTCATGTTGGTGTAAGACCAGTATATACCAAAGTGTAATATGCTAAGCCAGATATGAACCTGGGAGTCTGCTGAAATGTATCACTTCTGAAATACAAGGCTATATTTGGGGTGTGTTCATCAAGGGCTCCTATTTTTTATAAAGCAACTCCTGGCCTTATGACCAGCTAACCTGTATCATTCAGTTTAAAGGATGCTGTTGGGTTTTTGTGGAAAACCTGCATTGAAGTTAATCTTCTTGCCTAAACCATGTATGAATTAAGCTTTCAAAAACAGTCTAATAAATATGATGTAACACCCCCGTTTGAGAATAATGTGATACATGCGCTTTGTTATAGTAGTATGAGGCGGTGTGTATGCTGGAAAAACGTATCCTCTTTCTCAGGGTGAAGAGGAAGATATTGGTGGAAAGCAGTTCAGTGATGAAGGGTCCAAGCCCCATGCTGAAGACAAATCTTCAGATGATAAACCCTGTGCAGAGCTGTTGGAGCAGGTCGTAGTTGTGGACCAGGGGGAAGATGAGGAGGAAGACCGGGATAAAGATGTGAAGACAGAAGACAGAGGGAACCTAGCTGGCGAGAGACAGAGTGGAGATGGACAGGCATGTTGGCTGGTCTTTCTTACCCTAAACAGAATTTGGAGCACTAGTCTGGAGCTTTCACGAATTAGTTTTGCATGTTTTCATTCATAATATATACAGAAGACGCATTAAGTGCCAAGGTACACTTCTTGGTAGGGCTCGATGGTTATGGAAAAATACTTGATGAACAATTTCTTTCATATCAGTTGACATTGATTATTATCCCGATGTAATTCATTGATCATTATTTCCAGTAATAAGTCATTGTTTCTGTTCTTCAGGACTGCATTTATGCTTAAGAATTCCCTTAGGATTCCCCTTATACAGAGTCCCCTTAAATATAACATGAAAAAACCGAGAAATTGAATGCACTGCAAACTGAAATTTGATTTTTTATTTTTTTTTAAAATGTATTGCTAATATCATTAGTTATATGCAGACAGTCCTCCTTTATCTTCTTTGACTGCTTTGTTGTTTGACATTGCTGGTAGAGTTGCCACTCTGCTCATATTGAAAAATAAAATGTTTTGGATGTGGCTGAATGTTGCAGCACTAATTGTTTTTGTCAGTGACTAAGTGCTTGCATTTTGGTTGTTTTGCTGGATGGTAATGCCTGCAGTGGTGAATAAATGAATAGTATTTTCAGTTTTAGTTGGCACAAGTTTTTGGCAGAAATGACAACACCCAGTACCAGCCTGTTGCGTGTTGTAGGCTTCTTTAAATTGCCAAAGTGCCGCCCCACCACTGTCTCCACCTTGTTTATCCACAACATCTCCTTTTAAAAAGATGTAGCTGCTGAGTTGTTGCATTATTTCCAAATACTGCATTTTTCTCTGAGGAACCGCTTACCTGTCCTGCGACTCCTCTGTATTGCCTAAACAACAATTATATGGGGCGCTCCGCTAACTCAGTAAACTTTGCTGCGCGTTTGTTTCGCATTAGTTGTCCATTATCAAAACACTGATTTTATTGGAATAGCATTACTTTCTGTGATGTGATTGATTGGTGTGTGTTATCAAGCAATGTTCCTTATCCACAGTATGTGGGAATTTCTTGTTTTATCATTTTGTTTTATATAATGATAAAATGAAAGCTGCTGTGGTGATAAAATATTCTCACTTATTCTCACTCTTGTTCTGAATGGATGTCTTGCACAGTTTACGGACAGCGATGTTCTGATATCGGTTAGACTCAAAGGGGAAAAAAGCTGTTTATGACCCAGGGAGGGAACAATGTTGGGGTTTATTCATGCACCCAAAATTAGTATATTTGTTATATTTTTGGCAGTTTAATGCATTTATGTGATGCTGTGAGAAATATTATCAAAGAATTTTGTTGATATTGTTGACCTGTGCATTGCAATACATAATGCTGTCTATCAGCCAGGCCTAATTTATAGTTTTAACCAGAATAGCAGAATGTCGTTCACTGGCACTATAATATGTTATAATTATAAAGTAAATAAGTATTAACTGATTTATGAGACGTCTTTTGGTTTACCTCAAATTTCAGGAAAGCACCGATGACCCAGAGAATAAGACGAGGGGAAAGGCAAGCAAGAAGCTGGATGATGATGAGGATCGCAAGAACCCAGCCTACATTCCTCGGAAAGGGCTTTTCTTTGAACATGATGTAAGAGGGCAGGCTCATGTCGATGACATACGGTAAGTTTGATAGCTGATGTTTAGAGAACAGAAGATGAGAACATGACTTATCACATGGAAACAGAGAATAGAACTGCTCTGTGGTATCAAGGAAATGGTACTGGCTGGCAAGGCAGACTTTCGTAGGTGAATCCTTGAATGTCACGGTATGACCAATATTTTGAGGCTAGTAGTCTGTGGCATTTCCTTAAGCATTTAAACCCCGCCCCTTCTGTTTCTTTCCATAGGCCAAAGACTCGGCACAGGAAGCTTTGGAAGGATGAAGGTCGCTGGGAGCATGATAAGTTTCGAGAGGATGAGCAAGCCCCTAAGTCTCGGGAGGAGCTGATTGCCATGTACGGCTATGACATTCGCAATGCTAATGGCCCCAGTGATGGCCGACTTTACCGTGCCCGCAAGCCAAGGTACTCCTCTAATACAGTCTTGGTCAGGGGATTTTGGGGTGAAACTGCGCATGATGATTTTAAGAATATATTCAGCCTTCTAAAACATCCCATCAAGTGTCTTTTTCAGAGCTATGTTTAATGCATTGATTTTCTGACTTCTGTTAGAAGCATAAGAAACAGTGTTAGAAAACAGGAGTTAATGCACCCTTACTGGCTCATTCATATGCATAGACACTTTTTACTAGATACGCTCAGGTCAATGAGCATTAACGTGGTATTCCTTTAGAAGCTGCTGTCTTCTGTTTTGGGTCCTCAGAATTCTTAGTTGATTTTTCCCTGTTGGTTTACTCCATCGATCTTGTTGCTGATGGTCATATTTCACTCTTCCCTTCTACTTCTCCAAGCATTTTGGTCTTTTCCAGTGCAATGGGTCGTCTTATGCCCAGAATAAAAGAGCTGCTGTTTGGGCATTTGTGTTGCATCTTTAAGAGGATGGTAAAATTTACTCATCCTGGTTTTTAAATTATGGTATGTCGAGTTCCTTGGCCATGCATAAATCTTCCTCGTGCATCAGGTATTTTTTCTAAGATTCTCATTCTTCAGTTTTGGACCATAATCAAACTCTTCCACTCTGTAGCTCCCCATTTTCCAAAATTGTTGACATTCATTTGGTAAACGCTAATATGTTAATTTCTCTGTTGATCTCAGGGCTAATCTGAAATTTGTTTCCTTTGTTGCCAATTCTTCTATTTGTCTGACCTTGTGAAATATTTTTGGTGATTCTTGCATTTGAGGCCTGTCTTGTCCTTCAGTAGGCTGAAACTTAATCGCACAGATCATCTTATACTGCAGCCCTAGTATGTCCATGCTTATTTTCAACTTCAGTTTGTCGTTTTTATATTTTGACTTAAGTCATATGACCAACCACATGTTTGCTTTGCCTTATTTATTCATCTTCAGTAATCCTAGTCCAAACTGTTTATAAGAAGCATTCATTTTTCAATATCTAACAAGGCACATCAGTCACACAAGTAGTTTACTAAGTGGTTCGGCACAGGTACACAGCTTGGCAATAAGAAAGTCAAAAAACATTTTCATGGTAAATTGTGAACATGCTCTTGATGCTTTTCAGTCTAGTCACTGTGTCATTCTTCAAAAAGAGTTGTAATGGAAAATATTTTTGAAAGATTTCTGTGAATGAATCTGTTGTTGGTATTTCCAGATCATTGATTCCGCTAATGCATTTCGCCTGATCAAGAATTATATACTCCTAACACCCCACTTGGTGTCTGGCATGATGTAACCTTTCTACTATACTCCTGCTATACTTTGCTATACTCCTTACAGGTACAGCACCTCTCCGAGCAGAGTGAAGCGGTGGCGGAATGGTGAGAAGCCAAATCGCACATCTTGGCCCAACAGTGGAAGCAGCATGAACTCTGCAGCCAACACGTCGCACTCATCTGCCCAGCCGACTTCATCTGCACCTCATCCATCACGGTTTCACAGTGGCGGTGGACGAACTGTCACGCACAGCCAGTCCCGCAGCTTTCATGGCAGTCGACCCCTCGCAGCCTCGTACCGTGATAATCGCGTAAATTATAAAGCGTGTGAGGAGAATCACTCCCAGCAACACAATCAAGGAGCGTTTAGCAGGGGGGGCTATGTGCAGCATGAGAGTGAACGGGGCTCTGGACAGCCGGCTAGGAATGTTGAGGCGGAGTGCAGTCCGTCAGTGTTGGTGGAGGAGGAACGGTACCATGAGGATGAGGAGCAGCCAAAGCCGCAGCCTGGGTACTATAACAAGCAATCTGAGAGTGCTTCTCGTGATAGTCCTCAGCCCCGTCGACAGGAGGAGCCGCTGGCAGAGGCCACTCTTCCCAGAGATGCCTCTCCTGCCGCCCCAGAAAGAACAGTGGAAAGGAAATCGTACTCCCTGGCCCGCAGGACTCGCAACAAGCTTACGGATTTAAGCAAACAGGCTTCTTTAGATGATCCTGCTCCCCAGGCCCCATCTGCCCCCCAGCAAGCTTTGCCTTCTGTCAAGAGTGAAAACTGGGAACCTCCTGCAGATCGTTCTGGTGTTCAGGGTGGGCTCTCAGGCCTTGATCAGGACCTGGCCAGGCTCAGCCTGGCTGGACAAAACTGGGCCCAGAGCCCTTCTTCATACTTGCGTGCGGAGATGAGGGGTAAGATTTTTTTCTTATGTTTACCTACTCCCCTGTCCTGCCTTTATACTAACCTACCCCATTGTAAAATGTATTACGGGGCTTTGCAGGTATCTCATGAGAGATGTCTAGCTTGTTAGCACTGACCATTATTTACACTAAACCCTAAATTGGTTTTAAGCTTATGTTTACCTCGTGCTCTGTTTTGTATTTTTTTCAAAATACCAAGCTTTTACTTGGATCGCTTTCCCACATAACTCTACTCAAATGAAGCAGTCCTATGGATATAAATTGTAACCCTTCCCTCTATTGTAAGATGCTTTGGATGAGTGCCATGTACAGTGTAAATAACACATGCATACACATTTGGTTACAGACATGGAAACACATGATCTGGTCTTGGAGGTGATATTAAAGAAATTAAAATATCTAATTGACCTGAATTTATTGCGCAATTTAGCATTCGAGATCAATCAGAAGACTAATTTCCACTGGTTCATTTATGCACTTGAAACGTTCTTACCCCTTTCGATTTTAATGCTTGCTGTGCTGAATCAGTTTATGTAACACTTCATGGAGGTAAGCTTTATAATCAAAGCTCGAAAAACAGGGTCATTTTCATTTGTTTAAATGCAGGAATCTAAGTTGTTATTTCTCGGCAGGTATTCATAATTCCGTGCACATGCCCGGTGGGCCCCCCCAGTTTGGCCGCTTAGAAGAGATTGTGAGTGTGACCCGGACACCCTTACCCATATTTCTGCTTTTATTCTGACGCTGGTTGTCAGTCCATCATAAGATGGCAAAGATAGCCGTTATAAACCTGTAGTTTATATATTTGAGTTGTGGTTATGGAAATAAGGGTAAAATGCTTAATGTCCATGTTTACACCAGAGAGCTTTCCCTATTCTCTTGTCTTCAGGGTGTTGGCGGTGGCCGAGCGAAGCGGTATTCCTCTCAGCGGCAAAGGCCTGTCCCTGAACCAGCCCCAATGCACATTGGCTTAATGGAAAGTCACTATTACGACCCCAGTGAGTGCATTGCTGCTAGAAGCCAGCATTAGACAGGTTCCTCCTGCATTGACCAAATCACTTTTCGCATTCTTGTATAAGGGGCGTGTGTGGAGTTTGCATGTTCTCCCCTTGTCGTTGTGGGGTTTCCCTCCCACATTCCAAAGGCTGTGCAAAGGCTGTGCAAAGTCCAAAGGCATGCTGAGTTCCTAAGGCATGCTGGTGTGTGGATGTGCCCTGCATTGGGCTGGCCCCCTGTCCAGGGTTGTTCCCTGCCTTGTGCCTGTTGCGTCTGGGATAGGAACCCAGTAGGATAAGTGGGTTTGAAAATGGATGGATGGATATTCTTGTATAGTGGTGTACTGTTTGCACTAAATGCTTGTCACTCCTGAAGGAGCTACTCATGCTTTATGTTCAATACATCATATCCTGTAAGCAGGAAAAAAATAAAATGTCTTCTTTTGCTGCAGTGTCTTTTCAAGGACCAATATACACACACAGCGAGAGTCCCACACCGTTGCCCCCACAGGGGATGCTGGTTCAACCCGAGATGCACCTCACACACCCAGCTCATCCTGGCCATCCAGGTCAGTGTATCTGTTGCTGGAATTGTTGCTTTGAGTGTCTGCCAGTAGTACATGAGAGCTTCCCATTTGTCATTGCCCTGAATGTCCATAATGGCATTAGCAAAGCTAACTGTAAACATGACCAAGTAATCTTCCACTTTTCCTTGTGTAGTAATGTTATTTGCAATAAGTAAGTCTTGGTGTCTTGAGTGTCAGGAATGGTAGTTCATGTATTTAGAAGTTTTTGGCTGTCACTGTATTTTAATAACTTTAACTGAAAGTACTCATGTCTTAAGTTTATTTAAGGGTGCTGTGTGCTTTGTCATGTACAAGCAGGTGTTCTGTCTGTACTTATTGTCATTTGTGCCTTTTTTTTAAAAAATGTCACCATTCCAATTTCTTCAGGTCTGCACCCTCATCAGTCTGGCGCCGCCATCCCCAACCCTGCGATATATGCGGGGCCCACCGTCTCCTTGTCTCCCGGGCAGCCCCCCCCTCAGCAGCTGATGGCTCCTCCGTTCTATCCACCACCTGGAGTAGTGGCTTATGGAAACACAAACTTTCCCTATCCTGCTGGTGCTACCCTTCCACCAATGTACCCAAACCCTCAAGTACGTCTGTCTGTCTGCTGGCAATTGATCAGTCAAGCAATATGCTATCTGTTAAACCCAGCATTGAAAAGGGGATATTGCCAGTGTTGCTGCATTACATTTCTCCAGATCCAGGTGTTGTGCAGCAGAGATCTCCTCCAAAGAAATGTCTTCAATTGCACACCTGATTAGGTTAAGGACAGTGATTATGAATTTAACTTCTTCCACTAATACGAGCACTAATATATGTTCTGTCAATTCGACGTCTGCTTCTGGCAACCATACAGAAGGCACCTCTCCAGAATATCTCTCTCTGGGCTTTCAGACTTTCCGATTGACATTGTTCATTGGACATGATTTAGTCCACCCGCCTTGTTGCTGGTTGTCTTCTTCCTCTTCTGCTTTAACCTGATTTCAACTTTTTTGTTGCCTTAAATTAATTTGCTCAGATGTAAATCTAACATTGGGTTGGTTTTTGTACCGTTGCCCCTCAGAATTGTTTTACCTCTTTGCCTCTAAAGCCCTGAAAGGTGAGGAATTGGAATATTCAAGATTAAATTGTATTGCCAAATTTTGTGCTGTATTTCTATTAAATGTGTTGTACATTTTTCAAGCTAAACTCTTGCTTGATGCCTATAATTTATGGAATGTAGTCCAAACGTACAGAAGTTAACTTGCTGGTACTTTATTTTGTGCCTCTGCACACAACTCCCTTTTTTGAGTATTACGGTGACGTCTGGCCCACGAATGCCAGAGCATGCAGTGGCAGATATCTGTATTCATCTGTTGCGCAGCATTGGACAAATCTAGTTTTGGTTAGCTAATGCCTAAGTGAACAGAAATGGTATGAAAATGTAAGGCTAGAAGCACAGCAGTTGTGAGCATATCTGTTTGGTTCCCCCAGTTCTCAGTGTACCACATGGCTTTAATCCTTACTGTAATTTTCTTTCTCTTGCAGGCACAGGCCCAGGTTTATGGTGGAGTTACATACTATGATACTATGCAACAACAAGCTCAGCCCAAGCCTTCGCCTCCACGCCGCTCCTCCCAGCCAGTCACTATCAAACCCCCACCTCCTGAGGTATAAAGGATATACCATTACCTACTTCTTTGGGCTTTCATGTTGTGAAATGAGTGATTGTGGGAGAAGCCTGTCTGGTGCTACCTAAACAGGTCCCTTTGTATGCAGTCTTTTGAAGGCCTCAGCACAATGGAGTTCGATGGTTTTTTTTTTTTTTTTATTTATTACTGAACGCACAGTTTGATCAAACCTTGATTTTTTTTTTTTTTTTTTTTTTTAAATGTCCCCCCTGCAGACTTGTACCAAATTTGGTCTGACATTGTACATGCAATTTTATATGAACTAGTAGACTCTAGAGGCAGAATTTGATTACATTTCAGTTATTGCAAACCATCAAGATGAAAACGGGACACAACGCCTTATTTGTATGTCATTTATCCAATCCATGACATGCTTATGATTCATTATTAATCCTGGCCAGCAGTTAGATCTTTTTGTTTTCTACAGAAAAAATGTTACTCTGCTAATGAGCACTGACAAGTTTCACCAACAGCACTGGAGATATTAGACATTGTTCGAAGTTATTGTTCGAATCTTCTGACAAAGAAGCAAAAGGTATTCATTGATGCGCTGAATGTAATTTGAGGTACAAAAATAATTCCATCTGCTCAATTTTTGCTCCGCTACTTTTTTCTCTTCTGTGCACTTCTGTTTAATTTCTAAGTGAACGCTGGTGCTGGTGGCCAACCAATCGGCAACCTATCGCTGTACGCACCTCCCCAGTAGTTTGTGTTTGAACTAAAAGTACCTAGTCTGGAGCAGGGACTGAAAAGGGGTTCTTTTTGTGCCTCCGAGGAATTACAATCAGGCGGAGTTTCCACAATGTGAACACAAAAGTTCCTGGTTCTGAAAAAAAGCTCAGGTTCCTGAAAAGTTCCTGCGGCATGAAAACACCCTTTGTAACGATTCAATTGAACCTTTTTAATGAGAGTGATGGTGTGTACAGCTTTGCGTAAAGGCAGTTTTACACCATTCGTCCTTAGTGTCTTCCAGAACCCAAAATCTTCTAATCCTTACTTTTTTTTTTCTTTCCAGGGAGAGAAGAATGGAAAGGAAAAGGACAAAAGTAGTTAGTTGAATGGATCACTATTTAAGGACCAGAAAAAAGTGTGGAAGAATTTAGAGAGTGCATGAGACACATTTGAACTTAAGGAAGTGTGTAATAAACAGGAATTTACTGAAAAACACCCAATGATGTGGTACTTTTTTTTTTTTGTTCTGTTCTGCCCCTGCCATGTCTTCAATCCATCTGAATGACATGGATGTGTATTGTAGTGGTGCTGTTCAGTTGTGCAGCTGAAAAATTGTAAAATAATTGCACTCAAGACCCTTTTCTGACTTATTCTCATCTCGGGAATATTAGAATTTATAGTGTCTGACCTACAGCTTCTTTTAAAATGGAAATGCTGTAATTGAAATTTAAATCAGCCTCTTGTATTTGGTAGGAGGAGGAGAGTTCTGTGTAAAGGTTTTGCTTGAGCATAGTGACCACAGGTCTGGTAGATTTCTAGGTTATTACGGTGGAATTGAAGAATGTGACCTTCATGCAGAGCAATGGAATGTATAGCCAGTATTTTTTTTCTATTGATCCTTTCAGTTGGGGTAACAAAGTGAGACCTTAGTCTACTAGTTTGAAAGGCATAATGCAGAATGATGCTCTATGCTGGGGTTGTTGTCAGCTGTAGTGTTGCTTCAGATTGCATATTAATGAGATTTAAGGCTGCACCTCAGTTGTTAGCTAAAGGATTTGCAAAAGACAAATTACAATTTAATGCATATTAATTTAAGACCGTTTGTTACCATCTCTGAAACAAGCTTGGGCCACTTTTAAAATGTGAAGGAATCGTTTCATTGAATTTGATTGGGACGTCATTTCATTTGACGCATGGGGCCAGACTCCCTTCACTGAAAGGTTTGATTAATTGTACTACAGTTTCTTTCAAGTTGAAAGCATGGAATTTGTTTGGATGTTTTTTTACAATTACATTCCATCACAAATTTGTACTTGTGGTTTGGGAAACGTTGCCTTTCAGTTACACTTTGTTGCCTTTCAGTTACACTTTGTTCCCAGATTAAACGTTAGGTTGTTTCTGTCTTGCCATGTACTGTGAGGAAATGAGTTTGCGTTCTCTAAATGTTTGTACCCTCTTACATGCCATGCCTCCCTCTTCACTAGAAACCACTTTACCATCTGCAAAACATTTTTCTTATATATCGAACAGTAATGAATAGAACAGTTATTGGAATAAAGTACTGTAGTAATGTTGATGGTGCTTGCTAATTGGACAAATATTGTTTGTTTCTGCATAGCCATATAAGTGTACCATCAGCTCAACGCATTTGTGAATAACATGTTAATTTTGCCTATAACTGGCTGATATTTATTCTGCAGGGAAATAAGTTTTGTGCATAAATATATCTGTATACAGACCTGTGGCGCAGCACCCAGCAATTGAGTTGGCTTATATTCTATGGGCGCACAATGATATTGATTCACTGTGTGAGGTAGTATGATGAAAATGTGCTTTTATTTTTTGTTTCCTCTGCGGAATGCTTTCTTTTTAATTAAATACAATTAAACTTAATTCCAGAGTGTCAGTGTTGAAAGGCCTCGATGCAGTAAAAGATATTATGATCGGTTAAGGCAAAGTCTATTTAATCATTCAGTAATGTACAACACTTGCATGCTTGAATAAATACATAGACTTCAACTCGGCAGTTAAACCAGTCATTTCCTTTTATTTTGGTGGGCAGAAGTGTGTTCTGTAATTTTATTACTGTTTTTGTTAAAGAGGTAATCGTTATAATAAAGCAGTGTTCCTTCTCTGCCTTAATCGTCTCCTTGGTTTTACATGTAATTTAACTTTCTGTAGACCAGTTAACACTGTGAGGGCTTGTTTATTATTGCTGTGTGGATTTGTAAATTTAGATTTTTGTCTGTGGCACTGGTGGAAAATTAAATTTGAGTGAAAATGTCTGCGCGTGTGTCTGTTTTCTAACTCTGGCTACAGCCACCTGACATCCAATTTAGTATGGTGTAATTTAAAAATAGTAGATTTTTTTTTTTTTTGATGTTCTGGTGCAGGAGGTATGCGTGCATATGTGAAGCTCAATCAGAAGACTGACAATTTAGTTTGATTTGAATATGCTTAACTGGCAACAGATGGCAGCATTGTGAAACTTGTAGTAGATACCCACCCCACAGTTTGTCTTGCGGCATTACAGGTAAACACTGGCATAAGTGACATGAACGGGAAGGATTAATACTAAGATGTGAGACTTTTAGTTGCATGTCTGCCTTCCTCAGTGTTCAGTGGAATATATGTGCGTATCAGTTATTTCAAATATGTGCAGGGACATGGTTCTAGTTTTGTAGTTGACCCCTCAGTGAATCCTCAGAGGTAGATGGGTCAAAGCAAGGTGTATCCTGTGAGAGTCTGGGTTTGAATTTCTGCTGTCCCACTTTGGTCATTTAGAAGTGAATGAAATGCTGAGAGTCACACTTTGAGGAAGGACCTAAAATCTGGCCATCCCAGATTGAGATCAAAATGTGAATTAGAGTTGGTGCAAAGTAACTGTTGCTTATGAATCTGAGCCATTGTTCACTGGCGGACTGGGAGCCCTCTTGTGTAGGGGAAGAAAATTAGCACTCCTATAGAGGAAGGTGGGACCTTGCAATCAGATTGTTGAGTTATGCTGGTCTGTCACACGCCAGGGACTGAAATTGACTGCTGTCTGAGTCATTACAGATGTGGACGTTGTGAGATGACATTGCTGGCTTGTGAAACCACCTCACAAGCTCATTTGTAATTTCTTAAACCCACCCAACAATATCACAGTTCAAGGTACCTAATTTCACAACTACACTGATTTGCCATGAACCCCACCAGCCTCCATGTCATTTGTGATGAAGAAATACTCTCATACTAATTATCCAAATTAAAACTTTTCCAAGCTACTCCAATCTCCATACAGTTCTCTTATATCTCCCATTTTTAAGTTAAGTCAGGCAGGCAGTGAGGCAAGCTATTTACCATAATCAGCAGGACATGAATGTGAGCTTATAAAGTTTGCACAATCGGGCAGTATAAAGAAGTGTTTGGAAGGAAGTCAGAATGGGTTTTCAGAGTGCTGTCCTTTTGTCAGATTTTAGTTTTCTTTAGCTTCCAGGCTGATTAGAAATACGGATATTACTTCCAGTAACTTGACTGAACACATGAACATTTCGATATTTAAATAGTAATTATATGTGTGACAAAGTGCATACTCGGACTGGAATCGACAGGGAATACAGATTTGCAAATATAGTTTTTTTTTTTTTTGTGAACAAAAGCGGCAAGTGGTACCAGTCACGAACTGAAAGAAGACTTTTTCTTTTTTTTTTGGCTAGCCTGCTGTTCCATTCTAGTGTTCTGTCTGGTTGCACCAGTCAGTTTGAGGTCCGTTTCAGGGCGTTGCAATACAGACTTCTCTAATGTCACCTTCCCCACCACATTTCAATGAATTCCTTTTCAGGACTTGCTAGTGGATGCAAGTCCTGTATTTGTGGATTGAAGTCAACAGTTGCATACTCCAAATCAAAACAAAAAGATTTCCTATACAGCTGTAAACATCTACATCTCTTTTAGCACGGCACAGTCTATTAGATGATCTCTCAGCTTATCGAGAAAGATGAGAAATGTTAAATGGCAGTCAGTGAAGCTTTGCAGTTTGGTCATTCACCAGACTGGGGTTTATACCTATATATTTACCCCTCCACTGATACAATATTATAACCTAAATAATAAACATAGAAATATATCGTTAAAATGGGGGGGGGAGCGGCTTGGTCACAAGTGGGTTTTGTGTTGTGATCTATGCACTGAATAATTTTGGTTTTGGTTTATAGGAGTTGTGCTAGAAAGCCTGCACTGCTGGTTGAGCAGCTAACTGGCAGGTCCGCTTTAGTATGCTCACTGCACGCATTGCAGGCCCAAGCATGTTTGTTATGTAATGATTTTTTTCCACCATTATAGAGAAAAAAAAAAATCAAATTCTGCACTCTGCTCACACCATCCTGTTACCTTCATGGTGTCAGTGCCTGCTTTACTTGCCGTCACTCTTTTTTTTTTCTTCAGTCCTCCCACATTTTCTCACACTCCCACGCTCTCCCACTCTCTTCCTTACAGTCATGCTCCCCCATTCCCTGTATATTACATTTCTCTGTTTTGTTCATCTGCTCTGTCCGTCGCTGGTCTGTCATATTTGACGTCTCACCACTATTCCCCTAACGACCCCTTCGGTGGAGATCCTTTTCTCCCCCCTCAGCTATTCAGTCTGTGGGTATAAATGCCGTTTCTCCCATTCCCAGTTAAAAATGCATTGGCGGGTGACTCCCTAAGTTTATAACAGTCCTTCTCCACCAGAACCATTTTCTCCACCAACTCTCACCTGTATGTTTCTGCAGTCACCTTCCACCTCATCCAGCACAGCGCGGTGTTGAGCTTATCACAGGAAGCACAGGGCGTGAGGTGCAGAACACCTTGAGCGGGATGCCAGTCTGTCACGGGTTGCACTCTCACAAACACGTTTTTGAACGATAGTGAGCTGAGGTGCCAGGGGAAACCCATGGAAACACTGGGAAGACAACAACACTCCAGACAAGGTGGGGCTGGATGTTAAACCTAGAACCCTGGAGGTATGAAGCCATCATGCAGATTATAGAGCTAATCACTGAGCCAGCAAGCCTCCAAGATGTATTAAGAAGTGCATTAAAAAACATTTCTCTCACACTCCTCTCGCTCTCTCTCACACGCCTATATCTTCAGTTAACTTGAGGACTCTGGGCTGCATCATGTGATGCTTGAAAAGAAAATGCAGCAATGTGAACAGATGCTTGCTATTTGCATGGTCATAAATATACCCAGAAATGTAGTTTAAAAAAAAAATAAAAAATCTGCAATGATAATTTTGTGCCAAGTCACTTTGCTACATTTTTATTGAATAGAAAATGACTGTAGAAAATGTCTTTGCAAAGCACAGGAAAAATGCAGGTTTGGTAGATAAATGGACAGATGTTTGGATGATGGAGGGAAGATATATTTGCACACAGCAACCAAGAAGGTGCACGAACACAAAAAAACAATAACGCAAAAGGACAAGCTGTAAATGCACAGTGTATTTAAGGTTATGCATACATGAATAGATAAATTGACAAAGATATGGATGGACATAATTATGTAGGCTGTTGATATCTGTCTTTAAATGTTGTCTCAGCGTGTCTTATGCAGAGTGTGGGCACATCAGCAGGAGGCATTGCAGTGCCTGACAGCAGCAGGCAGGAAAGGTCCCCAGTAGTGGTTCTTAGCACGCTGTGGTGCAATGAGCCGGTGGCTAGCCATGCTCAAAGAGAGCATTCTGCGAATGATTTGATGGAGCAAGCTTTTCTGATGAGTTTGTTCAAGTATTTGGTATTGCTTGAACTTATCTTGCATCCACAGCAGTACACAGTGTACAAAAGCATGCTGGCCACCACGAACTAGTAAAATATCTCTAATAATTTGCTGCGTGTATCAAAAGACCGGAACCTCCTTTGAAAGTAGAGTGCCTTTCTTGCATAATGCAACACTGTCGTCCGCCCCAGTGCAGTTTATAACTCGAGTGGACCCTCAGGTATTTGTAACTGCACTACACTACCTTCATTTCCTCTCCCTGGATATAGTGACTGGTCTTAGGGGATCTCTGGCATGCCAGAAATCTGCTGCCAACTCTTTTGTATAGATGATGCTGATCTGCAGGTGGTTCTCCCTGCCCTATAAGTCAAAGTCCTGCACTGGCTTCCAATGTGGTCCTCGGAGAATAATGTCTGCTGGGCAAGTCTATCCCAAGAAGCACGGGAATTAAGGCAAAAAGCACCCTGGATGGGATTTCAGTCACAGGACACACAAAGACACAACAGGCAATTTAGAGAGATTACTCCACCTAAAATGACTCTGAACCCTCATTTTCCTGTCAAATACCCAGAGTAAACCCAAACAGGAACATGAAGATCATACAATCTCCATAAATACAATGCCTGGGGTCAGAGACCACAGAGCTACCCACCAGCTATTCAGTGTCCCATGATGCCTTCACTCCCGCTGCACAGCTCTGCCCATCGCTACACGTGCCCACTGACACTGAAAGGCTTTCCTATCAGGCCATGATGAACTGGATTTATTTTGGTTCCAGCAAATGGGTCCTCGGGGAATTTTCCCAAATTGCGAGGAAAAAGTTTCGAAAAAGTATGGGAAAAAACTTGAAATTCAGACCTCAAGACAATAAATGGTGAGATTTCCGTACATTTTAAAACTTGAATTAACTCAATTTAAAATACTTCTCCGGCATCTTAATATGCAGTCTCGTTGCAGACCAATAGATTTTGCCCAGCTATTTCTTTTGTCATAGTCATGACACGTACTGCAGAAGTCATGCACGACTGTTCCTCTGCATTGCTTAGCTTATGGATTTTATATCGATTTGCAGATGAAAAGTATTAGTGAGGTCAGTAAAATATGGTAGGGTGTATATGCTCAATATACTGTTTTTCGTTTGAATATCGGAGTACTTTTGGATTCTTCGTTGTAAAATCGCCAGTACTGTCACTTACTGTGGCAAGAAAGGGGTTAATAAACACACATTATTAAGAATCAACTATATCAGAGTGAATCCCGCAATCGACCGATGTAATTATAGGAAAATGGATATTTCCCGGTCATTGGGTACATATCCTTACTCCTACTCTAAGAGTGAGTCATATCTAACCAAAAAAAAAGAAAACAGCTCCTACAAAGGTACGTGTTAAATGGAAAACGTAATACAGGGTTTCTCCTATGCAGCATGCACACACACCTACAAAAGAAAAGGAGGGGCAGGTTGAACGTTACAAAGCCTACATAGACCGGCAGACGGAGTTAGCAGGGAGGGGCCACACTGAACACGCTTTCAATACATGAGGATCTCTAATAAAGCGACCAGAGCGAGCTCACGTTGGCATTACCACCAATGTAGCTACTGACTATTGCAATATCATTCACCTACAAGACCACGCAGAAAATTCGTGAGAGATCGCATGAAACCAAGGGGGAGAGGTTCTCCTTGAGCGCCGTGCCAGTTCAATCGCTTTGTTTTTCGTGTCCTTTATGTCGTGGCATTGAGCGAATATTTAACAGTCTTACTGCAAGAAAACGACTGCTTTGCAGCAGAGGTGATCACTGCAATTTGAACGACCGTTTTTGCTTTTACACATGCCGTAGCTTTTTTTTTTAACATTTATTTTTAACGGCATTTCCAGAGGCAGAGGCTGAGGGGGTAAACAAGTGCAAAGCCGTCCTCAAGAAGCGCTGTGTGGAGCAGGTTTTTTTTCCGCCAGTGCTCCCATTTATGTGAAAACGTCGTAGCTGCAAAATTTCGCTGCATTTATTTATTACTGCTCTCGACTACTGATGTAAAGGATCTATGAGCGTTTAAAATATTGTCCATTGAGAAGAAGAACAGAAACACGTTTATTCTGTATTCGTTGCATTATTATTAGAAGAACCGTACCGAAAATTTATTTGCCATCGTGTATCAAAAATGCCGGCAGGAATGAAGCCACTGGAAAAGTTTTTGAAGAAGCAGACAAACGCGCTTACTCGTGCCGGCGGTTTCGGGGAGAAGGCGAGCGGCACGGGGGCTACCAGGCGGCGGCCGAGCCTTTCGCGGGTCGTGCCGTTTTTCAGGGAGACCTCCCCGGACGGCGGGCCGGCTCGGGAGGTGTTTAGCCCAGAAACCGAGGAGCCGCCGTGCTGGCTCCCAGCCGCGGTCGACATCAGGAGTCCGTCGCTGTCCAGCGATGAGCAGAGCTCCGAGGCTAGCCTGGAGACGGCATGGACCCCGCTACCCGCGGACACCCCAGAAAACATCGCCTTGGCGGTCCTGGACGGTGTGGCCGGATGCAGGCGGCAAGGCAGCTGCTCAGGTAAGCGTGCAGCCCTGTTCTGCCAGATGCGCATTGACAGCCTGTTTACTTTGTTAAATAGCGTGTTACACTGTTACTGTTACGCTGAACTTTTCAACAGTAGCTAATTCTAATCTAACACTACACCCGTGTGGTTGACGACCTGGAACGGGCTAAGGAGAGCGAGTTATTTCTGTAAAACATCTTGCTGTGGAAATGAGGGATGTGCTTGTCGCTTCAAAATGACTGCGCTTAAACGGCGCTTCAGATGGATTAAGGGGTTATGCATAGATTTAATTGGATAATGCATAAGAGGTATATGAGCACAATATTCAAGACATTTGTAGGTTAAGGGCATGAATTATTGCTCCTGTGCATAGCTTGGATATAGGTGGTCGCGACATGTGTGCGCTGACAGCACAGCGGCAGGGTCTTAAAGCAGTTATGTAATATCTAACGGCTGACTTTTGACTGCATAAAACTGTAATATTGTGAGGCATCAGATGGGGGTCCACCATGAAAGCGAACTGGAAGCTTAGTATTACTACGCTTCATGATGAGGTTTATTATAGACTAATTTTATCATATCTAAACTCAATCTAAAATTAATTTTATCCACATAACTGTGCTTAATGTTCTGACCGCGATTGGTATAACATTTAATTGTGTATACGTATGACCTTTAGACAAGGTTAACATAATCCTGTAGAAGGCGTTTATATGATTAAAACCGGTATTTTCTTGCCCCGACTAAATGTGCTAGATTTCAACATGATGCTGTGCTTGTGGTACCAATTTGATGCCTTTATCAGTCTTAGCGTATGAGATTTTGTTAAAAGCCTACTTTGCAGAAATGGCGACAGTGCTTTTATTACACATCCTTTATATTGTCCAGTATTCTTTGAGGAAGCAAATCTGATCAAACTCGGCCAAGCCAAGTGTTGGATGAAAAGTCTCCTTGTAGACTGCATATGACAGGTATTTACCATCTAGGGTGGAGCAATTAATTAGAATTCTTTGGGACCATAGGTCACCATAATCAGTATTAGATTTACCTGCATGCTTTTTAATATATATACACACATATATAGATATATACAGAACCAAAGGTGTACACTCTTGTCTTATGGTCTTGAAAAATTTCTTCTTTTGCGCCAATGTTACATATGTGTGTCACAAGCTATAGATAAATCATAAGTATGGGAATATGGTATAGGCCTACTTGGCCACCAAAATCTGGGGTAACAGACAAAGCTGCCAAGATGCAGATGTTGAAATTCTCTGATGAGATCTCCATGGGGTTCAAGTTACTTTCAGAATGTCAAGGTCTGTTTGTGTCCTATATACACATTTTCAACTGATTTGAAGTTGAATTTAATTTAAAAATTAAGTTGATATCAGATAACTTGGGAGACAAAATGACAAAATTATTTGTCAATAGATGGTAATATTTCATTGTCTTTCTGTGTGGTTTGTGAACCTAAAAAAAGAAAAAATAATCTATAATCAGTTTTATTTCGGCCATACTAATAAAATTTTAGCAGTAAATGGAAATTGTAACTATGAGATGTATGCAAATTTATATTGTTAAAAACATTGCATTGTGTTTGAATATTTAAAATGTTGACTGCATTTTTTGTAGGTACAGCTTATACAGAGAATGGGGCTGTTGCCGTTCTTCACTTTGTGGAACTTTGCATGTTGTACTTTGAGATCTAACAGGAAAGCTATCCACACACTACTCCGCCTTCGATAGACTCCAAAGGTCAATTGTAAGCCTAGCATTCCTATTAAATTGCAACAAGTGTATGATTCACCAAAATACACGTCTAGCATTTTTTTGTGAGTGTGCGTGCTGTGTAAGTAGATAAGTAGACATGGTTAAGCACGGTTGTGGAATTCCAAATGAATGAAGGACATACACTAGTGAATCTAAGATCCCCCTTAGTTGCCATCAAGTAGCATATTGTTATTTTATCTGTAGTGGGAAATAAATGTTTCAAATTTTTGCTTCTAGTTGAAAGAGGGTCGTAGAAATGCAAGTAGTATTGTGTTATGTACAATAAGGAAAAAATAAGTGAATAAAATGTGAATGTAAGGAACAGCATTATATAAATTTAGGATAGAAAAAAATGCGTATTGTTTTTATTTTCCTATAGTGTTTTGCTTTTAGCTTCACCTGAGAAATTCATCAGGCAATTAAATAGAAACGTCCGGTTTCACTTTTTTTGTTAGATGACGAACCATGAATGGTATAAGTAGGAAAAGTGACCTTAAATATGGGCATCCATTTTTACTGGAGAAATGGTTAGAAGCCAGTGTTCATATTCATGGTGTAAGTTTGCACAGCTTAATGTAAAACTACTGAGACTACAGTTAGACTTTATGCTGTGCTGGTAATACGGTCCATCTTCCTATGACTTATTCAGTACAATTTCAGGCATGACAGAGCACAAGGTAGAGGACCATTCTGTATGGGATTCCAGTCTATTGGATCACACACACACACACACACACACACACACACACGCACACACAGACAGACAGACAGAAAGGTTTGTAATTATATCTTTGTGGGGACTCTCCATTCGTTTCAATGGGGAAAGTTCAAATCCCAACATGAGGACCTTAACCGCTACCCAGCCCTAACCATATGTAACCAAACAAAGCACGAGACTCTTGGCATCTTTAGTTTTTTGATTGCAAAATAGTTTGAAAAATAGTCCTCACAACACGAAAATAACAGGTTATTACATGGCAGGAAACATTTGGTCCCCACAATGTAATATAAACCTAAACTCCCCCCTTCCCACACACACACACACACACACACACACACACACACACGGTAACTGAGGGATTGGACCCCCAGAACTGGAAGTGTAATGCTACCTACTGAACCTTCATCCCAAATTACACTGGAATACAAATTCATTAAAAGCTATTTTTAAAAGTGATTTATTTGCTACTATACTTGTATCAATATTATTTTTGACTCTTTGAGAGAAGATTGAACTGCAACAGTACATTTTATTTGAAAGCAATATAAAATGAACTATATTTGTATGTTCAGAATATTACTTGTATGATTAGGATAATAGGGTGTTAAGATTTTTCTTCAACTAGACTGTATTCAGCCGGTATGGCACATAGAGCTCATGACTTTAAGGCTTGGGGTGCAAATCCTGCCTGTGTCAAGCTTGCATGAATGCTTTGGTGTGAATTGGTGGTGTTACATTCGCGATAGTGATGTGTTTGCCCTGATGTGGACTAGTCAAGAGATTATAGAAAATGGGTTGATAGAGAGGCAACTACAGTTAAGGGTTTGGGAAGAATGGGCTGTGGAATGCTTTCTAGTTTAAATGATTACTGATGTAGACTGAATTGTTCAGTATTTTAATACCTGTGTTAGATTTTTCCCCTGTACTCGCTCCATCAATGCTGGGTCCTGGCAAGTCTCTAGACCAGTTTTTCAGGAGAAGCATCTCAGTTACATTACTTCTTTTTTTTTCTTTTTCTCAGCATTATCTGACTTATTTTTCTTGGGAAAAATTCAGTCCATGTTCTGGGAACATTTTTCCAATATAAAGAAAAAAAACTGGTCATGCAACTTTTGATGCTTTTCATCAAAAATTCTCATCAGCTTCTGCAGTGCAGTGAGGTGGTGCAGTGGTTAGCACTGTTGCCTCATACCTCTGGGACTGGTGTTTGAGTCTTTGCCCAGTCTTTGCATGTTGAATTTGCATGTTCTCCTTTTGTCGGCTTGGCCTTTCCACAGTGCAGAATCTTGCTAAGTTGAATTTGATTTGCCATATTGTCTGTGTGTGAGGGGGCATGTATATATTGCATTGTGGGGATCAAATATCCTATAATGTGGTGATAACCTGTTATTCTGATGATGTGGGGACCATTATTTTGGGTTTATAAAAGTCTGCAACCAAAAAACTAAAATAACCAAAGGTCTTGTATATTGTTTGGTTACTTATGGTATGGTTAGAGCTGAGTATGGGATAAGGTTGTCATAGTTTGGATTAGGGTTTTGCCCATAGAAATGAATGAAAGGTCCCCGCAAAGAAATGAATGCGTGTGTGTGTGCGTGTGTGTGCTGCCTACATTGGCTTATTCTTTGCCTTGTGCCTGTAGCCTTCGGAACATGACTCCTAGGACCCTGCATAGGACAGGCGGGTATAGAAGGTTGATAGGGATTTCTCAGGTATTGCTTTTACCTGTATCTTTCTAACTACTTTACCTCAGTTATTAAGGCTTTGAGGACCACATGAGTACTTGTATAGAAGCAACAAATACTATGTATACTGCAACATGATCAAAGAGGAACGTTTTGTGTGGGAGTCGTGTTATTAAAAAAAAAAAAAAGGTTTATGTAACAAAGCCAGCCCCCCTTTGCCTGGCCGCTTGGCTTATAGATGCATGCCACCCTGCTCCAAGCACACACACTTCAGTCACACTTCAGAATGAGTAGAGCATGAAGGGGCCTGGAGGCTGGTTGACTGTCTTCCTACCACTGTCCTGCTGTGTGTGTGTGTGTGTGGGGGGGTGCGTGGGGCTGTGTGTTTACATGGCAACCCACAGGCCCAGTTCACATGGCAACCAGTACATCAAGAAGGAGTAGGAGGAATGGAAGGGAGAATTATAGAGGAGGGGGTGTGAGAGAGCATTGAAATGCTTGGATATAGCAGAGCTGTTAGTCAGTAAAATGGGACGGGATGCAGAATAAATGAATAATCAGCATTGCAATATACATAAAGACGGAGCATAGCTACATAGAGACATCATTTACTGCTGCCATAATGCAGAGTCATGAGGAAACCTCTTACCCATGTGTTGTTTTTCAGACATCAGAAACTTTCCAGAGCTAGTTCATAATGCACAGAAAAGTTCAAGATCCATAACAAGACAGAGCTAATTCACTAAAACTAACCTATTCTTACAAGATCCTAATTTCCAGGGTACTGAAAACCATATTTATTTTGTTGCAAGGGAAATCAAAAATATGATTGTGGAGCAGTGAACAACTAGAATCCTGTTGTTTTAAAATGATCTACTATAGAAGCCTGTTATGTAAGTGCTGCATAACACAACTGGTGCCAGTTAGTTAGCGGGCGTTGGTGCAGGTATTTATTATGAGCAGAACATTATGGGCACCGGTTAATTTATGCTGCCATGCCATAGCTCGAAACATCCCTCCAGAGTAGGGGTGGGCAGTCTTATGCGGAACGGACCAGTGTGTATGCAGGTTTTTGGGATAACCTGTAGGTCAGCTGTTCAAACCTAGGTGTGAGGACTCTTCAGCCAATCAGTCCTCTAATTAATAATCTAATAAGGGAGTTGCAGCAAAAACCCGCATACAGTGGCCCTTTCTGGATAAGATAGCTCACCCTTGCTCTAGAGTCAAGGCACACCTGTACATTTTGGCCTGTACTCATCAGTTAATTAAAATTGGTTGACAATTCACAGACTTAATGTAATTAAGACCTATGTCCAAATGGCCCCCTTCAAATTATTATTTTGTAGTATAGATGGTGTGTGTGTGTAGACCCAGCAGTCATTGACTTATGGAAAGAAGACAAGGGTGAAGTGGTTTCATACCATCCAGACTGTTTAACATACATGCTCTCAGGAAATCTGAGAATAGCATAATGTGCTGTTATTTATAAAGCACTAGTATCCTCTGGAAGAGCGCAAGCTCTATTTTGTTGACCTCTGACTGTAGAGCTGCAAGCTGACCTAGATAACTCTGGATACGTGGTGTTCATGTATGGGCGAGCATAAGTAGCAATATTGTGCACAGAGGATAGTATCAAGGATCATGAAACAACATGAAACGGACAGAAATACTTTATTAAAACAACTTCACTGGTGTTCATCTAGAAGGTATGCAGGTGTTTGAGAGTAAGATAATTAAGCACATTGAATATAATTGGATATGTTGTGCAGTGATGCAGCATCACCATGGAAGCATAGTGTAGCATTCAGACAGACATTCCTTTAGACCCCTGATTCATTGACTAATTATGAGCATATTTAAATTTATCTGAAAATGATATGATCTATCTATCCATCCATCCATCGTCCAACTCCTCATTGAGTACGCAGTCTTGGGGAAAGGCCTGGAGCCTATCCCAGGCAGCATAGGACACAAGATATTTAATAAGCAATGTACCGTTAATTACCACTATAATCTTTTTTTCTCACAAAGCTTAATAAAATTCTACCAGGACCTTGATTTACATAAGTATCTTACTGTGTTATTGTTTCTCTTCTTGATGTTCACTATAAAATATTTAATATTTTTTTCCAGCTTTTTGGTCTGATTTTTAATCTCATTTTAATGATTTTCAAAATGAAGTCCAAAAAACTGCTTCATAGAAAACCAGTTCAGGCAGTTCTTAATCAGTCTTCAACACATTGCACTGTACAGGAGAGTTGGCTCTGAATCACAGATGTATAGGGGATGCTTATGCAATGACCTGTGAAAATACTAAAGCTTACTCACCTTCCTTCCTCAAGCAGAGTGTTGCCTGTAAATTCCGCAGTTTCATAACCCTAAATCATATCTTTTGATAATGTAGTTCAAATGGACACTTTCATGTTCGCCTATAAACCATCCATCAATTGATAAGAAAATTCCAATTTTTTTATATGAGATGTTTACTCGTAAATAATATCCTAATAATATTTTGAATAATATCAATTTTATATGGCATCAAAGCAGAGGGAATTATTAAAAAATGAAAATATGTCAAATGCAGCTATAATAACATAGCAGTCATCAAACTATTTGAACAATGTTCATGATATATTTTAAATACGTTTCTTATTCGCTCATTTCCAAGAGTAACGAATGGCAGGATAGACAGATGGGCGAAGGAAAGGAATAGACAGAATAGACACCGAGTGCCTGCTCTGTTCATCCAGAGTCTCTGCAACCCACGCAGCCTGTGAAGAGCTTCCAAAAGTTCCCTTTCGCATTTATCAAACACAAACAAATTCAGTGTCTTTTACAGGTTAAGACACATCCAGCAAGCACCATGGTTTCCTTACAACCACTGGAATGTTATGGCAAGGAGAAGCCCTGATTGTGGCCATAATTGTAACCTCCATTTCTGAATTTCCTGCCCGTTGCTTTGATTTTAGCATTTTGCATTTAGCTTCTTTCAGTACGAATCTCATTTGCAGCAGCTGCCTCTTCTCTCTCCTCTCTGTATCCCCCCCCCTCCGGGGGGTTCTGTCACCACAGCCACTCAACACTGCGTCTCCCAGGCAACGCTAGGGAAAAAGAGGTTGAAAATATGCACACAATATCCTCGCAGGAATACACAACAGACACACTGCAGTCCTTCCACGTGACTGCAGAAGATGTCCAACTAGAAATGATACAATAATTCCAGGGCACTGCGGTGTGATCTATTTAATTTTTAGTATGACACTAATTAATGCAGTATTAAGGTGGTTGTTTAAATAGGCGATGTTAAAAAAATAACTAATCGCAGAATAGACATTTGGCTACTTGAAGGTATATATGTCAGAATAAAAAAAGAGTACAGATGAAAGTATTTGTTTTTAATTATGTTTGTATATTAGTTCTTTCTACTGTGTGTAACTTGGGAGGAACCTGTATTTGTCTTGGTCACCAGGAAGCAAGTTAGTAATTCTTTCATTTTACATGTATATCTGGATGTAACTTGCCTTAAAGTGAAGAATTTAATTATGTTATGCAAAAATGTTTAATTGTGTTTATAAAAGGCATGTCACGGTGAGGGTGGAACAGAGGCTCTGTGGTTGGCTCCTGGGCTGGAGCTCTGATTTCTGCCTGTGCCGTGTGTATGGAGTTCCCATGCTGTATGTGTGTCACGTGTGTCTCTTTCTGCAGTCTTAACACACGCACTTGGCCTATAAGGCATCCCTTAATTGTGTGCATGTGTATTTATAGTTTGATAGACCCTCACCTCAGCCTGGGTGAATCCTTGCTATGTGCTCACTGGTGTCTGGAATTTAGCTCCAGCTTCCCCTGTGATCCTGACCAGGATAAGTGATTAGAAAAAATTGAGAATATAGGTCTGCGTATAACAATTTGCTGAGAGAAATCCTGTCTGATCAGTCCCTATGATTGCATTTGTTTGAATACTGTTCCTGACATCATTTACCGTAAATCCTTCCGTTTCCAAGCAAGGAATATCAGCTTTTAATCACAAGCTAAGTGAGTGTACAGGAAAAAGGTAGACATGCCTGAACTTGCAACTGTCTCCTAGCAAAGAGAAAAATTAATGCATAAACCACAGTAGTGCTCTGTTTATGTGGTGATTTACAGCATTTAATACAGCATATTTAGCATGTTCTGTGGGGTTGTTCATATTTTTATTGATTGACTGACCACTTTTTGTTTTATAAATTGCAGGGAAGTGTAAATCACTTGGACACAATGTTTATGGCATGCTGCAGGGGGCCACCCCTTATGGTCCTGCAGTTGATGCGTTGTGGTGGAGGAGGGTGGGGGTTTTCATACACAATATAAAAATGTAGGTGCAAGTTTTGGTTCGAGGAAGATCTGTAGCGGGCTAGAATAAAGTGTGGTTCATTGTTGAAATATTTGTAAATGCATTTCTAACATATTTGGAGATTTATATTCAAAATCTGAATGCCACAAGTTCTGATCCACTTTTATTGAAAGAAATACTTGTATTAGTAAATATTTATATCAGTAGTGTCTTTATACATGAATCCAAAATGTACTGATATTATTGTAGATGCCAGTGTTGTGTAAGAAGTTATCGATTCACTAATTAGCCTTGATTTAACTCTGAAGTTGACTTAGATGTGCATATAAAATCCCAATAGAATTTAGGCATCCCCATTTAAAATCCAGTATTATCAATAACTTATTGATTTAACATATTTGAATTCCACATAAAAATGGACAATGAATTAGTCAAGTTCATTATATTGAATAAAAGTTCTCGCTTAGGGGAAAATGGGGGTATATCCTATGACTTTTAAGGACCAAGGATTAAGCACACCTAGCCTTGGGTCTTAAGTTAACATTACTGTTATTATATTGGACCTACAGAGTTATAATGTGACTATACAGTTTCTACGATGGTATATTTCTGTAATCGATTCAATCACAAATTCAATAAATAATCAGAGTATAATGTGAACATAATTTCCACATTATTCTTTACGTGTGCTAGATAAAATGCAAAAACGCAAATGGTGCGTCAGCAAACGTGACAAAGTTTTCTGATGAATTTTCTGAATATGATTCATGTTGATTGCTGAAACAAAAAATGACTAAATTATTAGTTTTAGCTTTAACCTCTAAATCAGTTACATTGTAATATTAGTAGTGTGACGTGCTGTTTACATATTACATAAGAGTTTGTCTGTTGGAAAATTGTACTATATAGAAAGTAGTTAATAATGATACTAAAAACAATACTGTACAAATGAGCAATCTTTAATTACTAAAAGTTACTAACCTGATAAACTCTGACGTCAGAAAGTATCACCTTCAAAAGAAGGATTTGTTGCCTCTTTTAAAGTTCTAAAAGAGTATTGCTAACTCATACTCTACCCATTCCCTCCCCCTCTGCTCTCTTCATGGTGTAGCAGAGATACTCCTGGATGACTTCATGCTGACACACCCCATCTTCCTGGCCCCTGACAGGTTCCAGCAGGTCCTTCTTCAGCAGTATCCTACTCAGTATGCAATGTTTGTCACCGTCTGCATGTCTGTCTGTTTGCCTCCTCACTATAGCTCTCTGTTTTATATCTGTTAATGTTTGGGGGAAATGTGGTTTAGGAAATACCCCAAAATACCTCAGATATTGTTGACACTGGAGTATTAATGATTTCCAGAAAATGTCCAGAATTGATTTTATAAATTTTACAAATGTAAAAAGTAAAATGGTCTTTCGTTCTTTTTCCATAGTTGTTTTTGCCTACATTCCTCTCAGTGAGGAAGTGAAACCTGCATCCATGTGAAAATTTTAGAAATTTGTCACACAACAGCTTGCTTAAGTAGGCCAGCCTGTACGTCTGACGGGAAAGGTGTCAGGATAAATGAGAAAAGCAGCATTTTCCAGTTCCTCTGTGTATGTATGCTATCCTTTATCCAACATTCTAATAGAATTTACTTTATCCTCTCTGAAGGATACATGTACATTTTTTTTAGGATTTAAAAACACAGTAATATTTATTTAAATGCGAGTGAATGGGAAAAAAAAATATATATATATGTATTTTTTTCTACCTGAGTGATTTGTACCGGCTTTTTGTTTCTCTCCAGCTTTTAAGTCCTTGAATAATCTATTAATTTTAGCCAAGAATCAAGGCTGTAATATGCAATGGGTAACCATGGATTTGGGCCAAACCACTGTGGGGGGGCTGTTGATTCAGCATCGCTAAGTACTCCACTGCATACAGAGCTGCTAAGGATGTGACATAATGTAGAGTATCATTCATGATTCAGGCAAGATGTTTTAGGATTTAGTGATGGTATTTCACCTTTTAAATAATACGTAGAAAATGTTATGCAGCAAATTAACTCACAGTGTATTAGCTAACTTAGTCTCATTAAAAATATTTAATTAATAGGAAAAGAGGAAAGTACTGCAGTATAATTTACCTTAATAGCACCACAGATGAAATTACAATTGCTCTCAGGAGCTGGTGTACATGAGAACAGTTATTTTTGTTGTAGATATTTTTAAATGTCTGCCCATATTAACCAGAGTGAGTTGCATCCTTCCACTGACCAATGAAATCTTGTGCAAATGGAGCGTCTCATTTGTACTGAAAATATCATCTGCCAGTTCAATTTCACTAACATGGATGCATGTTTTTCCACACAAATATTGAATAGTAATGAAGATAAGTGAAGCAAACAAGCTCCAAAAACCAAGTTCAGTTAAATTTTTCAATGTGCTGTCATATATGACCTATTTTTCCTTGATTGTTACTGTACCAGTTGATCTATTATAATATAAACCCTTATTTCCCATTGGGTTTCTTTTCTGGAAACCCATTTTGTTCCATAGAAAAATTATTCCTTAAAAAACTGACACCAGAGTTGGTTGTCAATATAAATGTTTAGCCCAGTGAAACATTACTGTGCATTTTTGAAGTGCCTTAAAGCAAAGCACTATCCATAAACTGTACCTGCACAGATGTAGGTCTTCATTAAATTAGACATTTTGGGCATGTTAATTTGTTGTGCCTTCATTTAAGTTACATAACTTTTTGCTTGAAATTTGTATTGCAGAAAGTACAATCATCTAAAGTTAGAATAAAAAATATTTGGTCGGCCTATCACCTTGATAATATGTGATTTGCTGCAGCCTATTTCAGTAGCCACATAACAAAAGGCAAAGTACACTTTGGGAGGGATGGGGGTAAATGGTCTGCACACATTCACATTGCACTTAAACACCACATCACAGATAACAGTTTAGTTGAACTGCGATTTATACTAGGACAACTGCTTGGTAGCACAAAAGTGAACACTGGTCAATCAATTTCACTAAATATTAAAACATTGCTTTTTTTAAAGAAAATGAATAACCTATGCCTTATGTAATTATTAGTATAAATTCACGTTACTAAAGTTAACTTTGTTAATATATTTATAGAAAAACAGATGGATAGACTGCATCCCCTGGGTTGTGATGTTCGCCTCCTCTGGGTCTGTAGTTTCTGTCAGATACTCATGCTCAGAATAATTTGCCACCCCTGTTTGCTTGACTTGCCATGCTATAGAATATTGTAAAAATGCCTGTGGGAAATGTCCATGCTGTTTCCATCCAGAAATTGGTGAAGGTATAATGTGGATGATCCAGGCAAAATAATTTATGGACTTCTATGTGGTCACAGCTGTAGATAATACGGTTTGCCCCATACAGCGTTACAATCCCCTTTCTTCCAGGATGTATGTTTCGCATGCTTACCCTGGTTAATAACAGATCCATTACTTTTGTTACTGTAACAATGGATGACTACTGCTTCTAACTCTTACACACTTTTGTTATGAAATTTACCATGTGGGAGCCAGCCGAAAAGTATTCAGAAGTTTTACAAGATCACTAAGAAAAATGGTTCTGGACAGCGGAACATATTATGGAAACTAAATGATTTCACTGACCGTAACGGAGAATGGTAGCAGGAAGGTATTATTAACACTTGGTCTTTCGGTAATCTCTTATGTGTGTCATGGTCTAGTGTAATTAAAGCTCCTTCAATATCTTCTCCCAACAAGTGTGCCGTCGTGTCAAATGCCTTCTTATGTGAAACAAGCCATAACCTGCGAAATTTGTATTAATAATGGACCTCTCTGGGAGCCCGTAGATTTTGGTCTTACTGGTCTTGGAACCACTGCATCAGAAACGTGATCTTATTCAACTGAGCATCCTTCAAACCAAGTTAAAATAGTCAGTAGCATCCAACAGTCCAAAGAGAATAATTAATTGTATGATACATTTTCCTTAGTGATTTCTGTATATGAGTGTGCAATTCTAAATTATCTTCTTGTTAAGTGTCATTTATGCAACACGCATTTAATTGGAAACACTTAGCTGATGCCTACAGAGATGTACAAATGATGCAGAAGCATCGTGCAACAAAGAGTTGCCATTGTATATATATTTTTTTGAGCATACATCTGAGCAAAAGAAACACAACTTCAATTAATCCAAATGTAGGGGGTTCACAGACAGTTATTGCAACATTTCATAAATCTAAACAAGTTGTTGCTTAACAGTCATGCATTATAAAATCCAACTGGACCAGACATCTTCTAAACATGCGTCTTAGATATTAGTTCTGATGCCCAGATACTCTTGTGTTCCAGATATCTTTTGAAACCATTCAAGTCTAACTCGCATTGAAGTCTCTGACTGCCCACTATTTCCCTGTCAGTTCAGATACCAACACATCATAATTACAGAATGTAAGGTTGCAGGAGAATGTCATGCAAAAACAATGGTATAAATATACTTCCTTGGTCTTAATTTCGATATTCCTCCTTATAGAAGGTGGAGAGGCAGTCCCTATACTGTCCAATATTAAAGATGCTTAAAAGCAACCTGGGATCTCCCATTTTCCTCATTCTGATGATGCTGGAAAAAATCCCTGCATGTATCGACATAACACTAACGCGAGATCCCTGACTAGATGAAACCATCCTCTTGCGGTTCAAATCACTGTCACCATGTTGGAGTCCATGGACTGCATTGCCTTTATTTGTGTAGGCATGCATCCTCAGACCTTTTACAAAAAGAAAACACCATCATATCTTAATCAGTGCATTTTTATTCATTAACATTAAGCAAATAAAACATCTGAGGGGCACCACGTAGGGATTTTTTTCAGAATAATTATCTATTATGAAAAGGATATGCAATGAAAATTAACTCTAATAAAAACAGAATGGGTGTGTTATATAACATTGGGCTTCTGCACATTTTAATTATATATAAAATGCATGATGTTTCCCTTGCAGTTTGGATTTCACACAGGCAATTCTTTAATGATAAATTGTGAAATAAGACACCTAATTGCTCTGTGGTTATTTTGATTCGCTGGACTAATCTGTCAAGCTTTTCCACAAAATGAATTTTTGTGCTGTGTTCCGTCCATTTTCTTGTTTATGAGAGAAAAGGGTGAGGCAAGAAAACGTGGGTGTTACGGGTGTGTCTCTGTGCCTGAACAGTTTGGGCATGGCCGTAATTACACCTTACATCTGGACATACTGTGTGTTTTTCCTTCTTTGTGTGGCAGCTTACAGGATATGTGTGTGTGTGTGTGTGTGTGTGTTTGTCTGCACCTGAGGAGTGTTCCTGAATGTAGTTTTGTCCTGGACTGAACTGCTATGTAACAATGTAAATGTACAGTGCATGAACATGTGCAAAGCCCAAATTTGTTGCCGTTTTAATAATTCAATGCATTTCATTAAGCCTTTTCAGGCTACTGATCATTGTTTGCTTTTTGTGAAATATATAATGACCCTAAAGAAAAAAAAAACTTATGTTCATAATGCAACACTTTTTGTTAAGGTGGCATCGCCTACTATAGTCCAATGTGGGTTGGTGTTTTTGTAAAAATGTATGCATTTGTCAGCCTCTTTACCAAGTGCTACAGAAATGCAGCTTCTCCTTGACATTTGGGTCAGATTTGGGGCAGAGGGGAAGCAGGGGGAGACCTGGCCTGGCTGGGATGGGGTGGAGAGGAAACAGGCTGTCTTGAGTGTGGCTTTCCGCTACCTGGACACCTATCGAGACCTATTGCAGGAAGAGGGGGAGAAATCAAACAGCTTCCCCAAGGTACAGTTTACTGTGTCACATACATAGATTTTTTTTCATTACATAACTGTACCAAAACACAAATCCTGTTCTTCTGTTAACAATCACACCAACTTATATACCAACCAACATACAAGCATGAGATATTGGATGCTGAACTGTATGATGCTATTTCAAAGCCTATGTTTCAAGGAATTTAAGTTTAGAGCAAGTACCTTTGAAATCATGTGTTATAGTGTTTGTGCTATTAGTTACTCAAACTTGTACATTTTTTAAATGCTTTTTTATCAGCATGTTTGCTTTGTTGTGGGGGGGGGTGAGGGCTGTTAGGGTTGTCAAAGTCCAGGGAGTTGCCTAATACTACGTGCAGCCAAAGATATCATTTTTGCAATGCTTTAATTTAGCCTTTTATATTTTATTGTGGTAAATGTACGCAAAGAGTTCAGCACTGTTTTACGTTCCCCTTTCTCTTTATTGCTTTCAGGAGCTTTATTTATGTGCGGCCCAGGAGTTGAGCAGATATCCAGAGCTGGTAGAGGATGTGCTTAAACTGCAGCGCTGGACTGAAATTCTACAGAGTCAGTGAGTGAACATGCTCAGCGCAACTAAGGCTACCACTTCAGACATCGCCACGCTCTGCGATTCGTCGCTTGCCAATAAATGCTTCAATACACACTATCAACACAATTGCTGCTGCAGAAGCAGCAGCCCATCAAGCCCTTTTAGCTGATTGCCAAGCATGTTCAGTTTTAGCATTTCCCTCACCCCCCAGCCAACTTCAGCTTCAAAAGAGACACCCAAGCCAGCCCACTCTGTAGGAAAAAAAAAATGAATGCTGCGGGCACTACATGAGAGTGGAGGCCACGGCAATAAAGGAATTCCCTACTGCACAGTGTCAACAGGAAAAAAAAACAGGGAATAACAGGCTTTCTACTGAGTAAGGTGCTGCTTAGAAGCCCCACGCCCACACGCAGTAATCGTGAAAAGATCAGTATGTGTCAGCTCAGACTGCAGAAATGCTACTAAGCTTGATGGTTCAAAACTGTTTCGACTGCGGATTACATGGTTAAAACAACACCACTCTTTTACTTGGAATTTAACCAGCATGAGCACCAGTTCAGAGTCACACTCCAGTGTTAAAAACTCTTCATCTTAAAAGACTGCCAAACCCAAGGAAGCCACACAATTCCGCATTGCAGTAAATGGACCACAATGGTGTAATATGGGCTTGCAAAAATTAAAAATGTACACAAATCATGCAGCGTTCCGCTCAGACAGCTTGATGGCTAGAAAAATCCTTGTTGGCACTGTTTCTAGAACGGAGGAAGACAAGGACAGCAAAAAGAAGCAGGTACGGCCACTGTTTCGACACTTCCGCCGCATTGACGCTTGCCTGCAGCCACGAGAGGCCTTCCGGGGTTCTGACGAAAGTGAGTAATCCATGTGTTCTTTATTAGTAGCAACAAAAATCAAGGTGGAACAAAGGTTGTTAGCTTACAATAGATCAAGACAATTATATTTATTTTCTTGTTCATTAAACAGTGTTGGTGGACTAAATGATGGAGATTATAATATGAACACTCCAGTGTTAAATGAGAATGTTTTAAGGAGCTGTTGTAGCAACTGCTGTGTACTGTTAATCTATGGCCAGTGATTTTTTCTTTGTCAGAAGACAATAGTTATGGAAATGGATGTGGAACGCATGTACTGCAGGCTTAAATGAGTCCTTTTTTTCTGTATAGTTTTCTGTAGGGTGTACATGCCAGACCACTCTTACGTGACCATCCGTAGCCGGCTGTCGTGCCGTGTGGGCGAGATCCTCGCTCTTGTGCAGGAGAAGCTGCAGTACAGTGAGGACCAACCCAGTCGCCCAGGAACCTTGATACTTGTGGCAGTAACATCCTCTGGAGGTAATACATGCAGCTTTATTGTCTCCTGCAAAAACTGGAATTAGTACCATAGATTTAAATATCTGTGTGAATGAGGGTGCCTTCAGTGTATAGAAGCCCCCTTTTATATCTCAATACTGTAAATAATTTGAATTGGTTGTGACAAATGATTTATATTTATAAAATCACACGCCCACAAACTTAAGTACCTAACACTAGTTAAAATTTACAAAGACATAAAACTCATCAGTTCTATATAGGATTGACCTAATGCCATTTACAAATGTTTGTGTGCCTTTATAGAAAAAGCTGTGTTCCGTCCCAGCGATGAGGCTGTCTTCACCACTTTAGGTGTAAATACCCACCTGTTTGCCTGTGAGCCACATGAACTGGAAACCCTGGTGAGACATATAATGGTGTTTGCTGGCGTATGAATTTTAGAGGAGCAAAGAACAATTGGGGCAGGTGTAGATAATGAGAAATTGCAGGGGCCATTTCATATCATCTGTGTGGTTGGGAAATGCTGAAAACTGTTTTGTTCCCTGTTGGTTTGTCTCTGTCCTGCTGGCACACAATTATTTTAATTATTTGAAGTAAAAATTGAGTGATATACTTGTCATAACTGGCAATGAAGTACAGATGCTCTTTGTTTTACGATGACATGTATATCTTGACTTTACGTTCAAGATGTACAGATCAAGCAGGGTTGCACATTCAGTAGTGTTCAGATTCCGAATTTTGATCTGTTCATGGGGTGGCAAAATGTTGCACGATACCTTCTTGTGAGAGGAAGCGATGGCAGCATCCACCCAGCCACGTGTTCAGTCTCCATAGCAATCGCAATTGTAAACATCTGAGACGGTGTTTAACAACGTCATACTTTTTTTTTTTTAAACAAATTTTCCCATCTATTATGTCTACTAAATGCCCAAGTGTGCCCTATCTTATCATATTCGTATTCCACTTCTGATATCTTCAACCTATGATGGGTTTATTGGAACATAACTGCATCGTAAGTCGAGGAGCAGCTGTTCTGACAGTGTTGTTTTGTTTAATTGTTGCAATCGTGTTTAGGAGGATTTAACATAATAATAAAACGTATAGTGATACTGAGCCAGAAAAAAATATGGAGGAATACAAAGCACATTAATGGAGAAACTTGTGGTTCTAGTCGTGTTTTTGTTTTTTCTTTTCGGGTTTCAATTCTTAATCTGTTTCTGTCGTAGCTTCCATTGCCAGAGGAAATTCACTGGACTCCCGGGGACAGTAAGCTACATGACATGAGTGCAGAGGAAGTGGCCAATCAGCTGGTTGCATTTGACTGGGAGCTCTTCAGCTGTGTGCATGAGGTCAGAAGGCAAAACAGAAACTGATAGGGAGGGACACACTGACACATGTTTGTAGGTTACTATTATTTATACTTGGGAGGTAATTTTGTGCCTCAGCTGAGAAGATGTATAGGTTTTCAGTTTGAGTTTTCACTGGTGGGTTATATTAACTGTAAAATTAAAAGCGGGTTTATTTTTATTCCCATTTGGACAGGTGGAGTTTGTGTGCTATGTATTCCATGGTGAGCAGGCTCGCTGGCGCCCCCTTAACTTGGAGCTAGTACTGCAACGCTGCAGTGAGGTGCAGCACTGGATTGCCACTGAAATCCTTCAGTGTCAGTCTCTTCCTAAGAGGGTGCAGCTGTTGCGGAAGTTTATCAAGATGGCAGCACTGTAAGTAAATGTTTGTATCACTGTATTTCTGTGTGAATGACCCTGTAGGTAGGCAGAAAATAAAGGCACCAGGCGTGATGCTTGTTCGTGCTGATTTATATACAAGAATTTTGAAAATGTTATAAATTATACACGCGACCAAGTGCAGTTAAAAATAAATAGCCCTTTTCACTGAGCAGGAACAAGGCTGAACCATGGCTTGAGGCCTAGTATATATTCTGCTTATCCACTACAGACTTGTAATTGTTCATAAAATTTATTACATACATGAAGTATATCTAAAGAACCTGGAGCAATGTAAATTATGTAAGTCATTTTATTTTTTTATTTTTGATGTATTTGTATTAATTTATATTTAAGCAATGTCATTAACTGAAAATATTACAGGTTATTAAATATAAAATTAAAGTCACATGGTGATTAAGTGTAGGTCTAGTTTAAGTGCCTGATTAGTTGCTGTAGAATCACAAATCTCACAGAATTTCATGTGAATGCCATTAGATAAAATGAAGAGACAACAACTCAAAATACAACCATATGCAGAAACTATAATATAACTGGATAATGCCCTGTGCCACACAGTTAATTTTTATCCAGGAACGGTTCATGAACTTGACAGTGAATGCTGCTTGATACAGTGAACATTTGTGGAATGATTTAGAGCAAAGATCCACTATCAGTCAACTCAACACAGCTGTTGGTCCAGCATTCCAAGTCTTAATCAATCAGTAGTAATTTAACACCCTGAAGGACTTGTCCCCCATTACTGTTAGTATAACTGATGGTACCCTTTTGGTTTCCATAAATAAGCATTCTTGTGTTTTCAGGTGCAAGCAGCAGCAGAATCTATTGTCCTTCCTTGCCATAGTTCTTGGGCTGGACAATCCAGCTGTGAGTCGGCTTCGCCTGACTTGGGAGGTAAATGTCGATGCTGTTACACGATGCTTCTGGAATCCGTCGTGATGACATTGAAACCCAGTAGAGTGGTGCTTCAGTTCCTCAGTGAATCCATACATTAAGGAAATGTTTTGAGTGTTATCATTCTGAAAAACATTAATGCTGCTGACAGAAATTTAATGTTTGGATGTTAATTGCCATAGAAGCACTGCGAGACTCCCAAAATAGTAGAAATTACGTAATCTGATAAACTAACACCCTTAGCACTTAACTGTATAAGAAATATGCGATTCAGGTGTCAGTGTGGTGATTATGTTCTCTGCTGTGATAAATACATTACTTGAGGTTTTTTTTGTATACAGTATAGACAGTATAGTCTTGCTGATCGAATCGTCTATTTTAGGGGCTGCCTGGAAAGTTCAAGAAGCAGTTCCAGCAGTTCGAGAGCATTGCAGTTGAGTATCAATAAATGGAAGCTGTGAACACAAGATCCTGGTTCTGTGGACATGGTTGTGTAGATGACTGGTGCATTTTTCCTGTCAGGATCCATCTAGAAATCACAAATCCTACCGGGAGTTAGTGACAAGTCTTCGTCCACCGCTAATCCCTTTCACGCCATTGCTGCTAAAAGGTGAGTATTTTTATTATCTATACCACGGTGATTTTAAAAGTTACAAGAAAAATACTTCAGTAAATACCATTATCAGCAAGTCCTTTTAGCGACAATTTACTGTGAAAGTTGAAAATCTCTTTGCTCAAAGGATGATGGTTTTCCCAGAGAGGATAGGGTTAATGAGCAGCAGCAGCTCTGATATCGGAAGGCTAAACGAGTAAGTTACATACGTGTGTAAGTGTGGTATCAGAATCGGTATGTAAAAAGACGTACATCCCAACAGTAGCAAAAGAAAGCTGCAGGTCAGGCCTGCTCTGTCATTCTCACACAGCTGCTCTCCAGATGTGCTCTCTTAAATATCCCCAGCCAACCACCAATACTGAAAAAATCTAGTAGCATTCTAGGAGAACCATACCTAAAGGCTCAGCCCTTGTGTTTAATATCCTTCCCTAATCACCTTCATCTTACTGAACACTTAGAAGAGGCTCCAGTCGCTTATGATGGGGCTGACAAAGACACGGATTAGGTGTTTGGGGGAACAGTGTTTAACTCCCTGTACATGTAAATATTTCCGCAGACAAGGGGTTGATAATGGTGTATTTGCACAATACCTAGGTGTGCATGTATTTTGAAAAAGTTTTTGGTCCTGAATTGAGACTTGGTTTGCGTAGCAGGTAAACAACTATCATTTCAGAAGTAATGGTTGAGAACAATTTTGCTTACTGTCGTAAGTAGAGAACGCAAGCCTACGATTCCGCACTGAAATGCTCAAACTCTGGAGTGTTAAGTCTCTGCTCCCTTCTGCATCTCTATTAAACACTTTCAAATGACAAATTGACTCAAGCACATTAGGGTTCATTAGCAGGACACAAGCTGAACCTGGAACAGAACTGGCAGGGGTCTTTAGGCTAGATGAACAGACAGGCAAATATTGTGCTTTTGCGATGCTTGAACTACTTCTCCAACCCTTTTGCCGTATAAAATGTTGTAAATGTTTTCTAGTAAATATTCCTCCAGATGTAACTGAAAATTAAGCATTGCTTTCAGTTCCCAGTTTCTATACACCCCAAACTTATTTTTTTTATTTTGGTAAGCTCTAATGTATCCAACACAAATTGTGAAACGCATATTTTTGGCCTGATGAGTTAATTAGAACAGAAATGTAACGGGTATTGGCCAGATGGCATGAAATCTGAACTAAGGTATGTATATTTAATGCGAAAAGTACCCTGGCTTTAGTTCGATGTTGCATTGTTCAGCCACGTTCATGTGCACCAATAAGGAAACTATGTGTAAATAACAGCATAGCTCTCTCTTATGTTTAAATTTTCCTTTAATCTCTTGTTTCTCAGATCTGACGTTCCTTCATGAGAGCTGCAAGACCTTCCATGGCGAACTGGTCAATTTTGAGAAGATGGTAGGTTATTTAACCCAGAATCAACACTGTTGTATTAGATCACTTGCTATTCTACATCTCAGAAATGCAACTTGAATTTGCATTTAGTATAATCTACTGTATTAGTCATATACTTTTTTAGTTCCTAGCTCTTTGTAAAACGCTGCACATTTTATTTTCCGAAGCACAAAGTGGCTGAGATGGTACGGGGTATCAGGAGGTATCGCAGTGGCCAGCTGCGTAAGTTTCACTTTTATCTTCCTCTTTCATTATATTATTCTCATTTTTTTTCCCAAAGCAACATACAGACGAGGCAAATTGCACATTACAGAAATACAGCTGTCAAAGAGCCAGTCATCAGATACAAAAATGGCAGAAAACAAAACATGCAAATAGATCAAAATCACATGTATCAAAATACGAGACATGCAAGCATTGTGAAGAGCATTGTCAAAGTGAAGAGAACAGAGAACAGTGAAAGAAACCACTCCTCTCACCCCTCCTTACAGAGGATTTATATTTTTAAAAGCAGACACTTTCAACCTACCTCACCCATCAGTACAGTACAGTCCTGAGGCGATTTAGTCAGATGGTGAACTTCAAAATGAACAGCACTTCAGTGGCACATTCAATACCTTTTAATATTACAGAAATCTGGAAATCAAAAACTGTCATTCAATTTGAGGAGAATAGTAACTGATACAATTCTTTGTTAATATTATGTAGAGTCAAAATGCTCTGATGTTACTACAATTTACCTACTCTGCCTTTTATCGAAAAAATGCAAAATGCGCATGAAGACTGACCTATTTTGGATCTCTCACCCAAAATTACTTTCACGACACTGTAAATTTTGTAGTTTACATCTGTTTAAAGTTACCCCCCCCCATTTAATGACAGCAAGATCTTGTAGTTAAGAATTAGTTAAGGAATTGTTCTGAAAGCTCCCCCTGGTGGTTATATTTTGTCAGTGTGGCTTATTTGAATAAATTCTCTCTCTGCAGTTGTTGATATGGAACCATCCCCCTCCCATCTTCAGACCAAGGCTTACGTGCGTCAGTTGCAAGTAATTGACAATCAAAACCTGCTGTTTGACATGTCCTGTAAGCTGGAACCTAAAGAGTGTTAAATGCACTACCCGATGCACACTGGGGTTTCGCATATATTTTAACACAATGCTATATAGTTGTCTATTGTATGGGACCCATTTTGTTTGCTTTTTCTTGAAGCTATATGTGTTTAGATGTATAAAAATCTTATCATGAACTACTGAAGGTTTTTTTGGAAGAGAAGGAGAAATGTTATGTGTATTTGATTGGGAAGTGTACAGTTATATTAATAATTTTCTCCATATTCATGTTAGGAGACCTGCTTTATTTTTAATGCTACGAAACTGAAAAGAATTAGCAAAGGGAAAATACTGCTAATATTATATAATGTCTGACAATTGACTCCACTTTGTTTGACTACTTGGATTGGGTAACTAAAATGTTCTAGACACTCTGTCGTCTGAATTGCTCAGTGCTGGTAGAGGCACTGCCTCGGAAGAAAGACAATCATTTTCATATGGGCACTTACCATCACCAGTTACACACTACCGTGAGTGGGTTCCAGAAAAGTGGAAGTATGTTTGTCAGTGGTGAAATGCACTTAACACTTCCTGCACTGGGACCTTGTGGAGGGTTGCACGTGCTGCCTGTATCATAAATCTGTATATAATTGTAAATAGTTAATAGACAGGAAACTCTATTTTATGTATGAGCCAAGAGACGGTCCTATAAAAGAGAATTTGTTTTGTAAATTTGATAACAGTGTACAGTTAAAGCTGTGTACAAAATGAAGGCTGCTGAGGTTGAGGAATTGTATAGATTCTTTAATTCTTTTGTTGTTTTTGAAGAATTTGTTCTTGTTTTTGTAAAGAAGTCAATCTTCATTCTTGATAAATTGTTGTATTAAGCCTGGCCTTAGAAATGCAGCTAGCAGGCTGTCTGCATGAAAGAGCTTTGAATTCTGGCTGTGGACATTATGCCCTAAATAAAGCCTGTTCTGATGAATATGTCTGCTTACTGACACCCCCTGTGCTGACACTGTGAGCTTTGTTAAGCAACAGGCCAATATGAATGTGATGATTGTGTCCTTAAAGGTCTTAATAATAATTTATAAAGGACGCGGGGTACCAGCAGGGCGACGCAGGATGATGCAGAGTACAAGCAGGACGACACGGTACGCACACGGTACCAGCAGGATGACACAGTATGCACACGGTACCAGCAGGGCGACGCAGGATGATGCAGAGTACAAGCAGGACGACACGGTACACACACAGTACCAGCAGGGCGACACAGTACGCACACGGTACCAGCAGGATGACACAGTACGCACACGGTACCAGCAGGATGACACAGTACGCACACGGTACCAGCAGGATGACGCAGGGCGACGCAGAGTACAAGCAGGACGACACGGTACACACACGGTACCAGCAGGGCGACGCAGAGTACAAGCAGGACGACACGGTACGCACACGGTACCAGCAGGGCGACGCAGAGTACAAGCAGGACGACACGGTACGCACACGGTACCAGCAGGACGATGCAGAGTACAAGCAGGACGACATGGTACGCACACGGTACCAGCAGGGCGATGCAGAGTACAAGCAGGACGACACGGTATGCACACGGTACCAGCAGGACGACACGGTACGCACACGGTACCAGCAGGGCCAAATTATACACTGGGGGGCAAAATATTGTAGTAAATGTTGCGTGCCTCTTGACCAGGTTTATGCACTTGAAGTGTATTATGTGCAGTTTAGTGAAGAAACAAGTGTTATGTATTTTACTTGTTGAGTGCAAGTGCATTTAATGGTAAGTAGCTTATTTTATTAACATTACTTACATTTATTAAGTACATTATCAATCACTATTATTAACTAGGGATGTGCACATGTGAGAACCTAATAGATGCAATATTTTCATATTTTCTTTGATACTTAGTTCAAGGGCTCAAATAAAAACCCGACAGTCGTAAATCATGATGTCTCTGGACGAGTTAAATGGGAAAATCCAGAGGCTTACGCTGTGTCCACACAACTAGGCCCAATGTGAGATGGTGAGCGTAATACCATCATGGGAGGCCCTCATTCATTCTCCATCCTTCCATTTTCTATAGCTGCTTTGTTCAAGACGTATCGAACATTCTCACCGGAAAAACTTGGACAATTGACCTCTTTTGTTGATCCAAGCTGATGTTGAGTCCACAGAGCCGAATCTGGAATTCGTGCTGCCAAGGACTTGGAGTCTGGTGATGAAGTATCACTCAAAATGAAAAAGAATCTATTCTGGCACTGCAAGAGAAAGTGGGTAATCTCAAAAATAGGGAGAACAGGGAAAAATCTGAAAATGACTTGATTACTGAGAAAACAGAGGGCCGGTCTTCCATTGACGACCTTCAGACATGGAATACAAAGTTTTTGGGTTCGTAATGGAAAGTGATTCTGAAGACTGAATGCACCCATCTCATTTTGCATTCACAGCCTTATCATCATGCCCCAAAATGGTCACATTTTATTCCTACTAAACTTGTTGTTCGCACTGCATGTGATGTTCAATCCATAGAATTACCAGAGGTGGGGACCCAAGTAACTGACATGCAACTTGACTTGGACTCGTGTCAAATTTGCTGACTTGTGACGCGGCTCAGCAAAACACATGGAATGACTTGGACTTGAGGGCAAATGACTCAAAACTTGTACCTCATGACTCGAGAAGACTTAGGGCTATAGTCCCCCCTCTGGATACCATAAATTTAATTTGAAAATTTAATTGTATGTTAATTCTCTGTTGTCTGCATTTTCATTTAGCTGAATGCAAGGGCTCCTGAGAGAGTTTGAAGCATGTATCACTTCCTCTCTTTTCAACCTGTTTCTGCCTTTGAAGGACGATGTACTCTGGCAGGTTTTTGCTGCAGTGAGTTTTCATAACTAAAGGTAAAAAACATCTGACATATGTAGACACTCAACTTACATGACTCACAATTTGACTTGGACATGAGATACAAATTTGATGACTTGTGACTTGACAGGAAAAATGATGGGAAGACAGGGACTCGGCTTGGACTTGAGGGCACATGACTTGAGACTTGACTCAGACTTGCAATGTTCTCAATTGAGACTCACCAAGGTGTGACTTGTTCCCATCCCTGAGGGTTACAAGTGAAAAATAGCTAGTTTTATCATGGCTTCTCTGTTTGTACAATCCAGTTCGGAAGCAGGTTAAATACAGATTAAAGCTTTGCTGCTTGCCTGGTAATCTTGCTGATTTTGGTTTGAAATGCCTTTATATAGTCTCTGGGAGATAGTTTTGCAACATAGAATGGAAAATAGTCACTTCTGATCGAGATTCTTTTATGTTTTAGTGTAAAACATTTCACTACACACATGTACAGTGTATGTTTGTGTATATGACAAATATAATTAAAACTGTCAATGAAAAAGCATACAGTCAATATTAGGGCTGACTTCTAATAGTCGAGGATTCGACGATTCGATTCGTAGACGTCTGATTCGACTATGAACCTCATAGTC
>JABFDZ020000097.1:29046459-29058163 GCA_019775955.2 Pollimyrus isidori
TGTTATTGGTTGATTAGATAATTGCATTAATGAGAAATTGAACAGGTGTTCCTAATAATCCTTTAGGTGAGTGTATATACCTATATATAGCGGTAAGGCAAAAAACAGAAAGACTAAGTAAAGATATTATCAAAATCGTTACAATGCTCCTGGGGAGCTGATAAATTGCAATGCAGCAATCTTGTTTCTGGTATGAATTGCGTCCTAGAAGATAGAACTCCATCGAATAACACATTGAATGGGAGGAAACCAACAGATTTGTACGTTTTCCTTATGATAAAAGCCCTGGTTCTGATGAGCTCGGAGCCAAATGCCAGCCGATTAGAAGAATCATCGTAAGATTTAGCCAAACTTGGTTTGGTAAAGAGCAACATTCTTCTAATGTCAGATGTGTGTGAAATGTCATACAATTTACCCAGGAAACACAAAAAAATCTTGTTAGATTTTGATGCTATAAAAGCTTTTTAAAGGGTAAGGTTGAGTTACATGCTTAGATGTTGTACCCTGTGCGGCTTTGGGGAGATGACTGGCCAGTGATTGGATACAATTTGCATAATGTTCCTTCTGTTATACATAGGATTGAAAATGATCTCCATCGCTGATCCTGTCTTCCTTTATTGCTGATGTGGAAACTAAGTACCCTAAAAATTAATAGTCTGCTTAAAATATTTGTACATTTGGGAAACGATCAGTGTACGTCATTCATATAGGACATTACATTTTTCAACTCATATATTTGTGCCTTGAACATTGAACATTGAAGCCAAAATGGAAATTTAGAAATTTATAGCTGTCATTTAGGGGACTCTGACTTTGTATTACAAAGTTTTATAATTGACAAGTCACCTCAAATGTATTAAAGAATGTTTGTTAGAGAGATCGCCTCTAATAAATCATATTATTGTCACCCATCGCCTCTCACCTACTCACCTTGTCAAAGTGCGACTTTTTATTAACACTGTTCTGCCTACCACTGAGTTATGATCTTAAATTTAAACACTTTAAGATCTTGCAATGTATTGAATGAAGCAAACACGGTATCAATTCTAATAGAACTAGGTGGGAAATGGACCTTAACATGGCTTTTGCAGATAATAGATGGGATGATATCCTAGGCCAATCCTATTCACTCAAACCTTAACTCATTCATCATCATTTCTCAGAGAGGCACTTTAAAATTGTTCACAGTCTTTTCAGGTCAAATCTATGCACTAAATGTAAAGTCTCTGTGGATACCTTGTCACATTGTACTGTACTGGAAGAGAATATTCTCAGAAATCCATTGATTGTCCAGTATTACCTTACCATACGATCATCTTATTTTTTATCCTTGGGGTATAGACCAACAATACCCCCCGCAACAATAACCCAGATGAGAGCCCCTGGTGATTTCTTGGCAGTGTATTAGGGTTAATCAGGTGTCACCCAAGCCCCTCAGTTTCACTCATTAGTTCAAATTTAGCTCATCAGACATACACAGTATTTTACCTCATGGAAGAGTGACCTGTATGGAGGACAATTAAAAAACTTTTATAATTCAATTTTATTTCTAGAATATACAAGGATAGTTTGTATTGTTATTGATTTTCATTGCATCATTGCACATATTTGCAGTCACACATGGCAGTGTTTTATGTAGTTCTGTCACTTTGAAAACTCAAAAAATGTAGAAAAATGTACTGAAATGTCTTCTAGGCGCTGTGATCTTCCCCGTTACCCTACTCACTTAACCATGCCGGTCCACTGCAGGACACACGCACTCCAAGCAATTTAGAGATGCTTATTAGTCTTTCAAGTGCAATAGTATGTAACCTGCATGCAGATTGCTCATATGCACGGAGCAGACATAGGATTCCAACCTCAAACCCTAGAGACAACACATCAAAATGCTTTCTCTACATAAAAATATTGTAACTGCATACAACAAAGGTACGCCTAGGTAATGTTATCAATCTGAATGAAATTTATTGCACCCCTTAAGTCCAGCAGTTGGCAGTTGGTGTATTTTATTTTTGTGTGTTTCCCTAAAATATATATTTTTCATGTGCTGTTCTGCTCATAAGAATTGGACTTGGAATTTTTACATTGGATTTTCATTTTTGTGTTTTCTATTTTGTTTATGAAGTTCTACTGCTAGCATCAAGATGGTGACTAATTTAAAACAGTATTGTTTTCTTTAAGTGTACGGCTGATCTGGATACTCTGATTTGGAGTATATTGCTAGGGTCTAACTAGGACTAGACATGAAGTCAGTCTGCCGTGGAACATCCAGCCACAAAACTAAGCACCAACAGCAATTTAAGCCAGTCTGTCTAAACCACGTGTTTTTCGATTGAACCTAGAGTGGGGAAATCCTTGTGATCTTGTATAGAATTCGTACACTTTAAATAGAATAGCAGAGACAACAATTAACTGAGAAGGTTTGCGCATTCAAAGAATGTGTCATTGTAGATCTTTAAATGCATAAAATACTCACAATAAAACACAATATATAAAATGTAAAAAAAAAAAACAACATACAGACCTACTGGTTATGTGGTGTTCAAGTTGCAACCAAACTTACTCATTTTTACATCTGCAGACATTCAAAGAGTTGCTGGTAGTATGAGACTTTAAAAAAACCAACAGCAAGCAAAAATACACTAAAGCACTTAATACCTGCCTAAGTGTATAATGTGTCGGTCTTCCATATATCTTTTCACTTCAAAACCTTTCCATTTGAAAAACGCTACAGGCCCTAAGTTTGGAAACTGCTGACTGTAATCTGTCTGTTTTTCTGCTCTGCAGCTTTCTAAGTCACCATCCATACTGCACACGCACAAGAATAAAATCCCATCAGCTAGGCTTCCTTTTGCCCTTAGCACGTTGTTCAGCCTGCGTTCTCCACACAAATGCCAATTAGTACCGAAACCATGATGGGCATAGCACAGAAATTACACAAAGTATACAAATTTAAATGAGAATTATATTTTAATTAGATTACATTAGGTTAATACATTTGATCCTAAAGCGGAAAATTTGGCCTTAAAAGCATTATATATTTAATAATTGATATGGTACATTTTGGGACATCGTTATGACTGGTGTGTGTGTGTGTGTGTGTGTGTGTGTGTTTTAAAGGATACATGCATTTCCCACATTTGCAGGTTCCAGATATAAAGAATGGAATAAAATTGTGGACACTTGCTAAACAAGTTTCGTGGGAAAAATTGCATCCACCCCCCCATCTGTCCATCCATTCTGTAACTGCTTATCTTATTCAGGGTTGTGGGGACCTGGAGACCGTCCCAGAGGCTGCGGGTGCTTCGGGGGGAACAACCCAGCTCATCCTTGCAATTTACAGGACTTAAATGTCTGCAGCTCATGCCTCGGTGCTAGTAATGGCAGGACACCTTCAGAGGCTCGACGGCTCAGAGCCGTCTTGGCGACACTAGGCAGACCCGCACAATATAAGGCAGGTGGTTTTAATAATACGGCTGATCAATGAACAATCAATAAAATAACAACTGTACGACTTTGACATTGTTGTTCATTCTGAATCTTTTCGTCAACGATCCCTTACTTCAGTGGTTCTCAACTAGGAACTGCGGCCGAATAGGAGCCCACAGCGAGAACAGAGGGTGGGTTGTACAATTTTAAAAGCATAGAAAAAAATTACAGGTCTGCTATTGGCACCTTTTCAAAATGTGATACAGGATAACACGATACTGTTTATGTCAATATCCTCTGTGTGTTAAAATAAAGGCTTGATTAGAGATTTTTGAATAGAATCCAAATGGAATACCTGGCAGTAAACAGCACAAAAGCTTTGGTCATGATTTTACACAGAACCCCAGAATTCACAGCTTAAATCAAAAAAAGGTTGAGAACCACTACCTTCCTGAGTTCATATCATAAGTTTTCAAAGCCTAGAGCTCCCTCTATATCTCATAGCAAGTATGAATTCATCCACAATATCCTAAAACAGTACCTCCCAAATTAGTCAACACTAAGAATTACTGCAGGTAGGGAAAATCTGCCCTCCCTCCTCCCAGTTAATGTTCTGCATTTACATATTATTCATTATCCAATTAAGAAGTCAATTATACACAGGACATTTTACTGCTTACCTCAATGCACCATATCTAGATGTAAAGCAATACATGAACAAAATTTCCATAATAAACCAGGAAACATATGCTAGACTTCACTAGAAGGGAAGGCTCACTACAATAACGCCATTTCATGCCTGTTAATAAAGTAATGTGCAGCATTTTCTACTGAAGCAACTTAGACTACAACTATTGAAGCAACACAATAAACAGATAATACAACTAAAAACACAGAAGCATAAATATTACCTATCATTTAGATTATAACAATTTCTTTTTGATGTGAAAGTACATGAAATATATTTTAATAAATGTTAAATGTTCAAGTATAATGAAAGTTTAATAATATGCTTAAGAAACTTACATACTACATTTATATTTGAAGGTTGCCAAGATTAGTCCCTTAGTAAAATGGATTTTTGACCTTTATTTAATCTATTCGTGTATGTAAATGAAACTGATTTTACTAGCCGACCTTTTGTTGTAACAGGATTGCCAACTTTGGTCAACTGGCTGGTGTAAGATTTTGTACACAAGTCTGCACATGCATTTACATATATGCAACAATTTTATAACCTTGTAAATAGTGTGTATGGTTTGCAAATTACCCCATCACTTTTTATATGGCTAATTTTAGGTTTATAATGGAATAATATAGATTTGCTGTAATATTTCTTGCGTGAGCGTGGGAGTCTGAAAGCGTGAGTGTCACGCCAGGTGCGTGAGAATTGGCACCCTGTGACAGCTTCCTCTATGTCGCATCATGATGTGAAAGCTGTTGCTAATTCTCTTTTACAGAACTACAGATTATTTGAATTTTAAAACAGTGCTCTATAGTTCTCTTCCCCATCTGGAATACCACTCAAAATGAAAGCGAGATATACTTTGTCATACATACATTGCTAAAACAAATGGAGATTGTTGTGGACTACAGGAGGCCCAGCAAAAGCCAGACACTAATCACCATTGATGGCTCTCCAATGGATACTGTCACGCAGCTTCAGCTTCAGCGGCCTTGAGAACTCTAAAAGGTTAAGATGGACCAATCCTCACAAAAGCCTGTCAGCACCTTCACTTCCTGAGACAGCTAAGGAAGACCATACTTACCACTGAATGTACCTTCACAGACCGTATTACATCATAAAATTGTGCAGCCACTGCTCGGGCAAGGAAGGGCTTACATAGGGCAGTGAGGTTGGCCCAAAGGACCATATAGGGAGCCATCTTCCATTCATTTACTATATAGGTATAGGCTATGTCAACTGCTGATGCAAAATAAGTATAAAGTATATTTGGGGATCCAAACTCTGAGTATTAACAATTCTCAACCCTGGCGACAAGTAGGAGGTTTTGCAGCATCAGAATACTGACTTCCAGATTCAAAAACTTTTTTTCCTTAAAACCATTAACATTATTAATAGCAATATGAATTACTTACAACAATATTTCTTGCACCTGCATTTGATACGATTTATAATGTTATTTATTATAACTGCACGCAATGCATATCCATTGTCTATATGCAGTTAATGTATTTATATACCGTGTTGTTTTTTATACTTGTGCAGCTAAAACAACTCCGCATTCCAATGCATTTTTGCATATGGCCAATAAAACATTCTTAATCTGGCACACTCATCTATGCAGTTTATGTTATCTTGTCGTGTAGAGGTTTGGGGAGAAAATGAACAAATGCATTTGCTGAAAAAATAATGTCCTTCAGTTTATTTGGCATAATGGCAGCTTTTCTTCACATGAACTTTATATGTAGCGTTTTCGTTTTTCCATGTCCATCCTCTGCTTCCGTTCATGCCTACAGCATTAATCTTACCGTTCAGCATAATGGACTAGAGAAGAGCACAAGGAGATAAAGCCACCTGATTGTGCTGTACTTTCCAGCACGGCCCTTATCGGGTATTTCTTTCGCCTGTCTTCCTCCATTTTGTCAGGATGAAGAATTCGTTTCCGGGTTTTCCAGCAAACGGGGAAAGAATGGGAAAGGCTCGTCCGGCTAACTAGCTGTGAGGACAGCCGATAGCCAGCCTCTTAACCTCGGCTACTGCAGGATACAATCAAGGAGATATTGGACCAGTTGGTTTTTTAAATCTGGTCTCTCTAACTAGTTTCAGATGGGCAATAAGCTGCGACTTTCTCTGTTTTTCAGATAGTGGGGACGAACAGGCTGGCTGTAGCTAGCTGGCTACATGGCCGACGGCACGATTACGAGTTACGATCGCAATAACAGTCGAATGGATGGGTAGTGAAGAAGGCAGAGATAATAGTCTTTAAATTCCCGTTTATGCATTTATACGACTTGTTGTTCATTAGTCAGCTAGCTGCTGAAGGCGTTTGTCTCAAATCGCACCGCTGATCTTTAATCGATGTTGTTATCTGAGGGGACTGACTGCCGATCTTCGCTCCCGACTAGGTGAGTACGGACACGCCGGGCGAAACTGCGCCAAACTGCTGGCTTTCATTTTCCCCAAATGACATTTTATATGCAGATAGAAAAATGGCAAGGAACTTTATGGATGATTACACGACGTGGTAACTGAGAATAGAGGAGATTATCCGCCTTTACTGATGTAACTACCCTATGTGTGTATTATTCGTAGGAGATATTATTTATGAGCGGTCTACGCTTCTAGTTAAATCACTGCATTGAAGAGTTACCAACTTAAATTACCTCCAGACGACTGTCAAATGTGCAGCTGCGTGGCAAATTGTGATTTTTAGGGTAGTTTCATCTGGCCACCACCTCCGGGGGCAGGTGTGGCGCCGTCTACTCTGGTACCTGCCGACAGTGCGGTTACATAAATATAACTTTTCGCATTTCCGTATTGTAACATCTACATAGAATGTTTTATGCTCTAAGTGAAACTGGGAATTTTAGTTCCCTGGGTGGTTTAATTTAAAAAGCCGCTGCCGAAGTCCTCCTTAAGGCTTATGAGAAGCTGCGGTGCGGTGTTAAAGGACTAGAAGGCCTCCACTCTAGTTTAATGATGTGAATTATGTGTTATACATTCGTGTGTGCTGCACCGTATACGGACGCTCTTCGCGTATTTCTGAACCCAGTATTATTCTCAGATATGGCAAAATGCAGAAAGACTGTGGAATCTGTGCGATCTAGTTCCTGTTCCAGGCGCAGAAAGGCAGGTTTTTTCGAATACAAAGTCGTCCGGTATGAGCCGATTCCTTTACTGTCGTGTTAAAATGTCGCTAACAATACTGAAAAAATCCACTTGGCAGATAAAACTTTAAGTGTGTTCTAAAGCTTGTAATGCAGCGTATTCCATCTGTGTAAATTATACAATTGAAAGACTGGGTGTCTACACATATTGGTCTCCAGGAGTGCTCTTGGTGTGTACTAATTAAACAATCGACAACAGTACTTCATATTACGCTTATGTTATTGAATAACATAGAGGTGTCCCTCAAAGCATATATCAGCAGTCATTTGTGACAGTGGTAAGATAACTTTTTGTTATTTGCCTTTATGTGGGTTATTCCAGGCCTGGTATACTAGTTTCAATATTGCTGAGCTCTCAGTTTGATTTGAAAGCACCATAATAGTCAGGTCAGGCTAAATTCAGTTTGAGGACTTGGCTTTTTTCAGTTGCAGTTAAGTGAACTAAAACGACGGTACATTTGCAAGTATAATTCTGCTATTACAGTGTTTGCTTTTATTGGAAACTTGTGAAACTTATTTGCAATTTGAACATTTTAAATGGGCAAACTTATTTTTAAGCTTTTATCAATGCAATTATTATAATGTGAATTAATTTTCAGCAACCTAATATAGTTTTGTTGCAATGGGATTTGAATGGTAGAATGACACATTCGCAGTCTGTCAAAAATGATTACCAACACAGCTGGCCCTGCAGCCAACATATTCATCAGTTTAAGATGTCAAAAGTTGCCTGTCCCTGGTAATGATGTTTCATTTGATATATCTAATGGTAAATTTACCAGTAACACATGAGTAACATCTGTTTGGTATTAATCAGATCAAACTGTTTTATGTTGATGTTTTTTGTAATTTTACTACTATAGATTGTTTTTCAAGTTAAAATAATGGACACGATTTGCTTCTTTGTTCAGACTTTCGAAGTTTGTTGTTAATTAAACCCCATTTAAATAGAAAAGATGCATTGTGAAGATTAATTTAGCATTTCCATCACTGTGGTATTTATGGTTAACTTTGCTATGTTTGGTCTGCAACAGGTTGATAGGTTTGAAATTGAACTGTTAATACCTTTACTTTTTTGTATGTGCAATGTACTGTCTTTAACTAAAGGCAGCTGAAGGTTTGGGTAAGACCATACTTTGCATACCTGGATAAAGGAGGAAGTTTCAGGGCGTTGTAGGATGTTTATTATCAGAAATTGGTGGCAGAGTGGCTCAGCGGGCCTCACAGTTACCTCACACTTCCAGGAGTCGAGATTTACATCCCGCTTATAAGGATGTGGAGCAGTGGTGGGCAACCCTGATCCCGGAGTCTTGGTATCCAGCAGGTTTTGAGTTGTACTGCCCGAGATCAGGTGTGGTTCATCCGAGACCAGGTAGGATGGAAAGGCCGCTGGATGCTGGCACTACGGGATCAGGGTTGCCTACCCCTGACGTAGAGCTTGCACATTCTTCCGGAGTTTTAGCCCTGTTTCCTCCAGTTACTCAATTTTATCTCGCTGTCCAAAGACATCTGGTTAGGTTGAATGGTGTCTATAAATTGCCCAGAGAATCTGATTCTCTGAGTGTTGAGTTGGCATCTCATCCAGGGTGTACTACAGCCTTCTCCCTTATTCTGCCTGCAACTGGGTGCTGGCCTCCAGTCATCCTGACCAGGATAAACATCATCAAATGATTACCTCTTATCATTTATGGTTTTTAATTTCATTAAGTCCTAATATGGATAATAATGCATATGCATAACCCCAAGTTTATATACAAACGATACAAAACTGATATTCAGCGTGGATTAGTGGGCACAGGGCTGTGAAACTGTTCTTAAAGCTAAGTTTAAACGGCAATAGTAGGTCTAACGTCATGGGTTTTACAAACATGTAACATTACTCCATAATCATCATTGGAGAGGCCTTGATAGTGAAATGTCATTGGGATGAACGCATTTCTCCGGCTACCCATATTTCATTTAAAAAGATACTTAGGATGATTATGCCAAATCACTGTTGATTATTATCTATGCGTTGTAACAAAAAACAATCACAGTACAGGTTTTTTCAGCTGTTATGATCAGTGAAATTGGCTGATGAAAGAATCAGAATTTAGATTGAGAACATTTGATCATTAAACGTTTAGTTTTCGCAGTTCGTTGTACCTGTTGTGTACAATGACGATAAAGGCATTCTGTTGTATTCTCTTGCATTTTCAGGAAATATGTAATAACAAAAATACAAATGCAGATGTATTGAATTATAAACTTTATTAGAATAATTCCTTTTGCTGGATGGAGAGTTTATAAAATATTTCAAAATGGAACCAACAGTGTTACCCTTTAGCACTTCATACTTGTGCCAGGAAATGGCTGACCTGGCTTTCCTGATCGTATGTCGCTTTGAATAAAAATGCTAAATGATAACTTTAAAAATAGTTACAAAATGTCTTATACATTTAATAATAATAATAAAGATAAAATTACAATACAGCTATTGTTTCCTGTTATGTCAAGCAGGAATGAGGCTTAAGTTAGTAGCTGTATTGTTTAATTACACAAAATAATCGAGTAAAGGAATACAAGGAACAGTGTTAAGACGGACACCAGCTGAGCATATAAATATTTGTTTAATTTAATTACCATGTTACCTCGCTTTTCTTAACCAAGAAGCACTAGATGTTAAATTTGCAAATTGTATAGATCAGAATATTGTATAGATCAGAATATTAAGGGCTGTACACTGAAAAATGAAAGTTGCTGTTTTGAAGAGTAATGTGTTAAATATGCATTTCTGTGATTCATAGCCTCGAAGGTTTCTGGTATGCAGCAAGACCAAAACTTTCATGGGACGTTGGTTTATGTCATGCAACAACACACAGTACATTAAAAACGCACAATATAGTTTTATTTCCTATTTGTATGACCATAGCAACACAAAACTCTCCAAAATAATCAGAGGTTGATTTTGGTTTTTTTTTATTTGACATATACATACAGTAAAGCACAAATCAAAGGAGATATTTCACTTACTTTTGTCAGTATACAAATTCCAGCAATATTTTAAAAAACAATGGTTAGCAAACAGATTTTTGCATAGCATTTAAAACTGACCTTGATTAATCAATTGTATATTTGCACACTTCTAATATTCAAAATAGTCTATAGCTCAAATGCATAACAAATGCCTTTAATATGGCATGGACTGAGGCATTCTTTAAATAGAATTAATATTTAAACTAGAGTTGTCTTTTTCATGCCACATACTATGTATTTACTAGTACTAAATCTTAATCTTCAATTATTTTGTGCGGTTACTTGGCTTAATTTCTTATGAAATATCAACTAAAGTAGAATTTTCTATATACAAGGCACTAGAGTACCAAAAAAAAACCAAAATTCATATTAAGAGATCTTTGAAGAAGTCTAAGACAAACTAATTTTTGTTGGTTGATGGAATTATTTCAGTTTGGCATTACTTTAAACTTAATCACCATTGTTATTTTCACAAGAATGCTTTTGACAGATTTTTGTTTGTAAATTGTCATTTGCAAATACATCTCGATCACTGTATTACTGTAGGTTAGGAGAAATAAAGCTTTATTTAAGATATCCTCAAACTAGGTAGAAATTTCTGAAAATTTTATTTACCTAATTGGTAATAAGTTGTTTTGTTTATGTGATTCCATGTCTTTATTGTAACATGCTAGTATTCCCATTCATTTTAGCCGGACAAAAAAATGCATTGCCAGATGCAAGCGCAAAAATGCATTTTTGTATTCAGATGTACTACATGTAAAATATTTGTTTATAACCTACCTGGTCTATTCTGGCATTTTATTTTATGTTACTGTACCAGTATGTCTCTCTCATTAATATTTAGGATTGTGTCGTGCTCTGTTATTCTCATTTAACTCTCTGGAGTGAATAAGGTGAATGACACATTCTGAAATCAAAAGCATTCTGGAGTTTTTCCTTAATGTGTTGGTTGTTTACGAAACATTCCTTTATCATTCCTTTTGAAGTTCGTCAGACTGTCAAGCTTGTATAGTGACATTCCAGTTCTAGTGTGAAAACTTGTTCGGACACGTATGCAAGATGGTCTTTACCATAAAGTGGGGGAATTGAAATTTGAGATGATACTCTCTGGTAATACTATGACTCGAGTTTAAATAGATTATGGATGTTTAGTACTGAGATTTGTTTTATCTGATGCTATATTAATGTACAAACAAAATTTTGAGGGCCTAATTTCTGTCCCTGCAGTCATTTGAACTTTATGGGTGTTTAATATGTTTGGCCTGACTTCAAAATACATGTTGTTGAGATTTTTTTATATACATATATGTAAAATAAGTTTCTATGTCATAGGTTTGTGTGTGGACAGAGACACGCTCAGGTGAAACTTTGAAGAAGCAACGTGTACAGGATGCCAATTCCTGGC
>JABFDZ020000097.1:29065797-29084610 GCA_019775955.2 Pollimyrus isidori
AAAATATATATGCAAGGAGTCAAAAGTGACTTATATTTTTGCTACTCCCCAGTGAACTTTCCATTGTAGTCACATCCTGACTCATTTTGTCAGTAGCAGTACCTACACTGGTTTCCATTAAATTTCATTCTGGACTATGAATGTGGACTCGTATCAGCAATCTGTGTATGCTAATTATTCTTGTGACACCCCTTAAATGAGAATTCTGCTATAACTAAACATTTTATGTTATTTCCATTGTTCTAGATGAGCATTTTTGAAAATAATCTGTGACTGTGCAAACTAAAGAATGAAGCAAATGGTTTTGGGTGCTTTGCTATGCAATGGAAATCTGATGCATTTATTTAGAAATCTCAATTGGCAATAATACCCTAAGAGATAATTACAAAAGTAAACATAATTCTTTGAACTTAAACAATGATTTATTTTTCTAAAGATATCCCACCTAATTTATAATGTTGATTTTAAAATGTATCTATATGATCATGTTGAGGCGATGTATTTTTTGGCATAGAACCCTTACACTCGTATCATTCATCACTCATTGAAAACCTAGCTGGTCTTTTGCCTTATGCATCTGTGATCATCGGTACAAGACATTTGTTTTAAAAATTAAACTATTAAAAAGACCATAATAAATAATATGTATATTTACACAAAATATGGTAATTAAGGTAATCATAGCTTTTGATCTATTTTTGTTGTATAAAGCTTGTAATATAGGAAACAAAATGACAGAAGTAGGTAACAAATGAGGTGAGGGTTTTATTGGAGGCCAGAGACAAATTGTTAGCTAAGTCTCTGTTCTGCATTTCTGTGTCTTTTACCATGAACTTTTGTGGCTGTATTAACAGGAACTGCTTTTACTCACATTGAGGGATATTCTGGTTTTCTCTTTTCCTTTTTTTCCTCTCTCTTTTTTTTTCCTCTATCAATGCTTACTATTTGTTCTACAGGGGTCATTTCACTTTGACTGTCAGCCATGTTTTTCCTGTTAAAATAAAATAAAACCTCAAACAATGCTTGTATTGTGTGTGTGTGTGTGTGTTTGTGTGTGAGAGAGAGAGTGAATAACGTGGGGGAAAATGTGTGGGGGTAATTCTGGCTGCTGCCTGCAGGTGGCAGCCAGAAATGTCAGGAACTTTCCCCCTTTTGCATCGTGTGTCATCAATAAAAGAAATCTTGCCTTCGCATACTATCAAAATTCTTTACAGAAATGTAAAGCATAATTATAATTTACGGTGTATTTGATTTTTTTTTAATGTTTACAGGTTTAGTTTGCTTGTTCTGCAGTTTTCTTACACAATGTGGGAAAAAATGCATTTCAAATGAAATGCTAAGTTTTAGTTTAAGGCTTTGAATCTCTACAACCATAACTAATTGTTTATGGAAAAAACGCAGTGACTTTCTGTCACGTTTATTTCAACCAAGCGTTTGTATCAGAATTATCTATGGGATATGATATGATATCAATAATTCGGTCAATTTATTGATCTAATTTCACATTACTCAATTTCTAACTGCACAAACATTAGCTTCCACCATATCTATATATCTTTCCATTTTATATTATGTGACTAGAATTAATTCTGATATAAAAATAATCCACATTACTGCAAAAAAAACATCCAGAAAGTGTGAACTATTTTTCCACCATGACACCTCTATTTCATGAACTTAATTGTTTCCCTTTTTTAAAGTAGCCTAAACTGACATGTTACGTGTTAACTTCATATGTAAAACCCCGTTTAATGATTGTGTAATTTATGGCAATTAAGCCTTTCTGGGACAGACTCCTGATTGACCCTGCGCTGGATAAACGGTAAATTATTAAATGCCAAAATGATTGTTTAACTTAACTGTGGAAAAGAGGTGAAGAGCAGATTTAAGAAGAATTAGTAAATGCCCATATACAACTAATAGACCCTCCAGCCGTTCCGTAAATCAGTAATTTGTAAGGCAATAAAGACCAACGAGGATTGATATTATTCATTCAAATGAGCAACTCCGACCAGGTGGTAACCCTAAAAAAACACTTTAAAACAGAAAGGCTGCTCTGCTTGGCTAAATTGTTCAGTCGTTGTGCTTTGACTGGTATATTGATCCCTTGATTGAAAGACCGACTCGGCTGTTTCATATTAATTTAAGAGTCTTAAGTGAAACATGAATGAATACAGGAGATTAACCAATCAGTCCGTAGCAAGAGCTCAGCGTTTAAACGAAATCCAGGTTGAAATGGTACTTTTTAAAATCTTGCCCTAGCTCAAATTGTCCTACTTGACATGATTAGTTGGTATCCCAATAGATGCCTTATGAACTAGTATACAAACAACTGTCTACGTATTTCACAAAACTGATATTTCATCCCGCCTCAACAAACCACTTGAAATCTCGCGTCAGTGAAACGTGCAAAGAAAGCCCCGCAATAGAATGGCAGCTGTGTAAAGTCAACGAAGCAACATAACACGAATCAAACCGATATATAAAAGAGAACTTGTTTCTGAAGAAGTATTGCCTATCCAAAAGAAGTGTATCAGATGTATCTGTTCTTTAAAGATTTTTGTGGTAGTATTATTTTCTACTCTGATTCTGTTATTAAAAATTGGCGCGACGGGATATTTTCCGCCAATGAAATCGTGCGGTCCAACCAATGAGAAGCCAGCGCTAGGCGGTGACGTATATTGTGTGGATTTCGCGCGAACTCTGTACTTTTTGCTTTCATTAGTCTGGGACGCCGGTGGTCGTGCGTTGCAACTGTTGCTAAAGGTAGGTATGCGCTTGGTTACTGTTACAGTTTTATACACTTACCCTAATCTACAACTGGCAAACTATGGTAGGTATGACTGTTTCTGTATTTAAAGCTGGGTTGTAAGCTCCGCGACTGGAAATTAGGACATCAGCTAAAAGCCATCTTGTCGCATGAGTCTGAACTATTTTGCAAAATGTTTCGTGGTAGCTAAACATTTTAATGGTACGATTGCAATTTTGTATTGTATTGCGGTGTTAAAACGATAATTAAACATTTAGGTATTCATTTTATAACTAGTCTCGTATAGTAATTTTTGCGACGTAACGTTTCTAAGTATTTTCGCCATTTCAGGCGTGATCTGCCGCTTGCCATCTTGTCTGGTCAATAAGTATAATTAAAATTGTTTTTATTATAATGCTTTCTACTGGCAATAGGCCTGTCGGAGTAGAAATATATTTTTATGACAACAGTTATTTTCACGCATGGCTCCTTAATGAAGTATTTAGCCATGGTGGTCGCTAAGAAAGCACCTTCTCTGACATCTTTTAAACTTGTATTATGATACACTTATGAAAACACATCATTATTTTAGTGGCTCGTATTTTACATTGCAATGTAAAAGTACTTTAGAGATTTCATTCAAGCATTAGTTGCTCTTTTCTATAATAATGCCACCATGTGTTCACATAATGCAATGTCCGGAACCTCTGTCTGTAGTCAGCCTTTTTGCATATTGAGTTCTACATGAAACTTAACGTTTTTCATAATTCTCCTTGATTCAGAGAAAGAAAGATGCCCAGCACTCGTTCTCAGAGTCAGCCCACCCTTCCGTTCCCCCGTAAGAAGTCTTCCAGGGCGAACTCCACGCTGAAGAACGTGGCGCAATCTCCTAATCCTGGCAGCATAAAAGTCAACAGTTCTTTGCAACAATCACTTCCTTCAAAGTCTACTGCAAACGGCAAACGTGCCCCACAGAACCCCAGACAAGGCGTTTTGCCACTTAGTCCTAGGAAACGCACAGGTCAGTGCTGGTCTCTGTCATCCTACCTCCCCCACCCCCCCGAAAGCCTCATATCATATCTATTATGGAAATATTTTTGTGTTTAAGGAGATGAAAATGGGTGCAACCTGCCCTCAAAGCTTCAGGGGTCGCCTCCAAAAGCGATCTGCCGAAGGTTGCCAGCATCGTCACCCCGCAAGCTGGCTTTTGATGAGAACAGCCCAGTCTGTCCTGTTCGGCATGAAAGTCCAGCCTCCCCCAAGTCTACCCGTTCTGGACAGGAGACATTGGGCTCCTGCTCGCCCATGAAGTGTTCTGCGGAGACTCCCGGCAGCACCCGGTCCTGCCCTGGGAAACGCGCACCTGTCGTCCGACTCTTTTCCGGTGAAGGTTAGTTCATTTTGCATGACTGGGTAATCCTTGGGCAGCCAGTAGCATTGCTGTATGCATGTATGAACGCAACACGATTTGTGACAATTCTCCGTTTCAGAGTCTCTCTATCAGAGTGTGAAACAAGCCCTTCACACGACAGTTCCAGAGCGTTTGCTCTCGCGGGAAGCCGAGCGGGCGTCCATCCGCTCCTTTTTGGTGGAGCGGGTGTTGAAAGGACTTCCTTCCAGCCTGTATGTTTCTGGGGCACCAGGCACAGGCAAGACGGCTTGTCTGAACTGTTTGCTGGAAGAGATGGAGGTGAGACTGGAGCTGCTGGGATGACAGTAGATCAGTAATAATGAAATTGTATTTAAGCCCGTTTTTTGCAGTCAGTGTTAAAACCTCTTCGTTCGCTTTTGTTTATCAAGCCGATCTGTACAGCGTGTGTGCAGTACGTGAAACAGTCTCTTAGGTTAACAAAAAGGGGCAACAGCAAGAGTTAGAAATCTTTGTCAGTGTTTGGAAGGTCGCTGGTTTGTATCCCTTGACCAACGGTGGTAGTATCACTGATGGGCCTAGAAAATGCTGACCTTGTGTTCAGAATCAACGTTTTGCTCTCATGGGGGCCAAGAAATAATATGCAGAACCCAAAGAAGTGCTATGTACCTGTCTACCTGTGCTTGTACGAATCGCATGACCCGCAACACACATGCATGTTTGACTGCTTAGCCATCAGCAGAATGACACTTTGCGTTCAGTGAATCTGTAAATGTAATGAAGTTTGGTCAAATGTTGAGTGGGATGTAGACTGCTACTGTTTAGTGTGTCATATCATATAGTAAGGTTGTCATGTTTGTGACAGAACCTCTCACGTGTCATGTTTACAAATTCTAAAAGTATATGATTAATTTGTTGAAAAGGAATATTTGTTTTGGATCTCTGTCTTTGCCTGATACAGAATAATGTCCTATGTGCCTGTTCTTGGTTTTCTTTTGATGCATTGTTATTTATTAACATTGCGCCGTCTGTGATTTATTTCTCAGAGTGATCTTCGGGCTGTGCAGACAATAGTCGTCAACTGCATGACACTGCGCACTTCCCACTCCATATTTCCCCTGCTGTGCAATCGGCTTGGGAGTTCTGGGGATACCCGATGTCTGGAAAAGCTTCTAACCAAAGCAGGCCCCACAGTGTAAGTTGCACTGTACGCCGACCTTCCCGGTTTGTGTATTTTAATGTATTGACCCCTGGCTTTCCGTTCTCCTTTAGACTTCTGGTCCTAGATGAAATGGATCAGTTGGATAGCAAAGCGCAGGACGTTCTTTATTCACTCTTTGAATGGCCTCACTTACCTGGATCTCGCCTCTGTCTCATTGGTGAGCACTAAGGAGTTATTTCTTGCATGGCGATACTTGCATTGGTGGGAGTGCAAGTTTTGTTTCTGGAACTTCTGTACCTTGACTGAGGACATTTTCTCAAAATATGTGCTTGGTTTTTTTTCTTTTTTAAAGGTATCGCCAATGCGCTGGACCTGACTGATCGCATCCTGCCCCGATTACAGGCTCGACCCAACTGTCGGCCCCAGCTGCTTCATTTTCCACCTTACAGCAGACAGGAGCTGACCGCTATAGTTCAGGATAGACTCTCAAAAGTAAGGATTCTGCACGTTCGCTAAAATTCTGTGCAGTTTATGGGCCACATTTTTTTTTTTTTGCTTATTTCTGCTTAGCAGAGTTTGGTCGGCTTGTTTCAGCCGTGCTCCTGTCCACGTGTAACTGCAGCTGAAGTCGTCTTTTTCTGTGAGGTTTCCTTGCTCTATACTAAGCTACATTTTTGTGGTACTTTTAATTTACCTCCTGTGTTATTGGCAATACCCACAGCCCAAAAAGGTGTCGCATTACTAAGGGGAAAGGAACAACCTGAAGATGTCATGCTGCTGTTTACTGATTTTGCAAGTCCTTAAAGCTGTCTGTACGTGTCAGGTTTCAGGTAACGCTGTCTTAGACTCGGCCGCAGTGCAGTTTTGTGCCAGAAAAGTGTCTGCAGTTTCAGGAGATGCTCGAAAGGCGTTAGACATCTGTAGGTAAGTAGTTGTATAACGTCTCATGTCCTTCAACATAATGGGGCACGATTTCTGTTTTTTTTTTTTAAGAGACTTAAACTGTTACTGCTGCTTTGTAGGAGGGCTGTGGAGATGGTGGAGTCTAGGGCCAACGTATCTCATCAATCATCTGAGCAGAGAGGTAGGAGTTTCCAGTGTTAGTTCTGCACGATATGTGACGGTAATATCGCTGCGCCAAGTTGTGTGCATGGCATCACACCTCAAGGACCACAGTTTTGGTAGCACTTGTATGGTATTTTTAAAAGCAGTGTTTCTTCAATATTTTGTAATGTCGGCAACCAAATTAGACTGGGAGAGGTCCCCGAGGTAAAATGTGCCATTTGGCAAATTTTTATATTTCAATATACCAATGTGTTCCACAAAAAGTGTGATGATCGATTAGTATAACTAAGACATTTTACTCTGTGATAGGAAGCAAAACAAGTTTTTTGTTTTAAGAGCATATTGCACTTCTGGCTACGTTTGGCGTTGTGATCCTTCTGTCATTTGACGCTCGCTGCTGTGCCGTGCTGAGCCCCCTTCTGCACTCTGCTTGCAGAATTGCGAGTGAGCGTGCCCCAGGTGGCGAAGGTGCTGTCCGAGGTGTACGGGGATCGTATGGCTGCAGGAGGGGGGACCGACGAGAGCTTCCCCCTCCAGCAAAAGCTGCTGGTCTGCTGTCTGCTGATGCTGATACGCCAGGGGAGAAGTCGTGAAGTACATCTTGGAAAGGTGAAGTCCTATTTGCTGATTACATTTATGATTCGGATCAGATCAGCTGGGGTGAGGGATGCAGTTACAATTCATCGTGTATGTTTCTATCCCAGTGGATTGTGATACACAGTATATGGTGTGAAGCATTACTTTATGTAGACCAGTTAGAATGATTGAACCATGTGAGCACGTTACAGGGTCTAGAAGGTGTTGCACAGTGGAGTATTTAGTTAAGATGAATTGTTTTAACCAGCAATTTTTCCATCCCTCTTCTCCAGCTTCAGGAGGCATATAGTCGTGTCTGTGCTGAGAAGCAGGTGGCGGGTGTAGGCCAAAGCGAGTGTCTGTCTCTGTGTAGTCTGCTGGAGAGCAGAGGGATTTTCTCCCTCAAGAAGGCCAAAGAGGCACGCCTCACAAAGGTACATCCACTGACTGATCATTCATAGCTTGTTCCTACAAGTCTCCACCTCCCTTTATATGCGTGTCTTGACTGCCACCTAGTGGGTTGATGTAAATGTGATAAACCATGGCAGAATTACCAAACCTTACACTAACTGAAAAGAATGGACTTTGAAATGGTGCTTTAAAGACCGTGTCCGGATTTTATGCTTTATGCACTGCATTTATAGACACTGTGCTATATTTTATACATTGTATATGGAAATCATTATCCAGGGAAGTATCTTAAAAACTTTTAATTTTCCAGGCACATTGTAAATATTTTACTATATCTAAAGAGAGTGTCTCCATTTCGGTGTGACGATGGGTAGCAGCTTTGCATGACTCTGCCTTGTTTGCAGATTGAGGGTGTTTCCTTTAACGTTCTAGGTGTCTCTGAAGATTGAAGAGCGAGATGTGGAGAATGCCCTGAAGGACCGAGCGCTCCTTGGCAGCATCTTATCAGCCAGTCTTCCATGATTTCTGGACATGCATCAGTTTTTGGATTGAAATGGATTTTTTTGTGCTTGTTTGATTGTGCTTGGTATTTCAGTGGTATATCCTAGCATACCTTTTATGCTGAGAGCGTAGCCTTGAGAGCACATTTTGGTTCTTTGATTGGCCAGTGTTTTATTGTCACATCCCAAATAAAGTTGTACAATAGTCTGTTTTAACAATTAGTATTAATATTGCTCCCCCAAAGATGGACAGTCGTGAAAATCTGACTTGTATAAAAATGGCCATTAAAATAAGTACACAGTTCGAACAAGAATTATACTATCCATGCTTTCCAGTCTGGTGAGCATTACTTGAAATTTCAGATGACCTGAAATTGTATGGCTGGCTCAAAGGGCAGTAGTTTTGAGCGATAGAATATCGATATTATATTATACACGCACAGTAATCACCAGGGCTTCAGATGATGGGTGAAATATTTGGCCGAATACCAGCTTTTCAGTACTACTGTATGCCGACATGGATTTACTCCCGTAATTTGATAAGCAGGATAGTAGTATGGCTAAAATATTCAGGCGTTTTGCGACGCTCGAAAGTCAGTAATCTGTATAAACTTGGCATCTTTAAGTGTGATTGGTGGAGGGCGCCACGTGATTGTGGTCTGGTGCACTACGGTTCGGTGTACTGAAATGGTGGCGAAGAAAGGGCTCTGCAGCCACATCTTTTATGTGGAGAGATCTTGAGGATGAGCAATGTTGATGGCGTGGTGGTAGCTGCACTACTAAACTGCTTACCAAATTGTTGTGCGTGAACAAATGTTCATATAGTGCGGAACAGCTGGTGTCTGTCGGCCAAATGTTTTGCCCATCATCTGAAGCCTGGATGATTTTCTTTTTTACTCGTGCGCGATATACGACATCACCAGCCAAAATTGTTACCTCAGACCTCCAGGTTTAGGGGTTCAGCTGCTGGTTCTGTCTTGCATGTGGAGTCTGCGGTTGGTACCAACTTGCATGTTGGTATCTGTGAATTGCCCATAGACTGAGCCTGTATTTGCTCTGTGGTGGTCTGGCATCCTGTTTAGGGTGTTCCCTAGCCTTTTGCTATATGCTACCTGGGATAGGCACCAGGCCCTCTCACAGCCCTGGTTAGTTAGTTTCCTTTCATGCTGTTACAGCTGTGGTCACTTTGGAGCGTTTCTGATTTAATGTTTGATGCTCAAAACGAGAAATTAAAATTGGACGGTCATTCCATTCTGAATGACAGGTCGTATTGAGTGGCAATGCGGAATGGCATATTTGAAACTAGTGGTTTGACGCTTTGTGCAGAATTCTAGGAAAAAGTGTTGTTATAGCCCCCATCAGGATTATTTCAAAAAGAGATTTTAATTGTAGCATGTTTCAACATTTTGTTTAGAGGGTGTGCATTTTCCTTTGAGCTCAGGCACAAACCTTTAAGGACTGCAGTTAGAATCCTCTGCCTTGGCATGTTTTTGTGGGGGGAAAACCCCATGAAACCCGGAGAGAACAAGCCCCGCATACACGGAGCCGGGGCAGAGACTGCTGCACCGCTGTGCCCCCCAGCTTTTAAGTAATGTGTTTATATTTACAAATGCTTAAGCCACAGTTGTTGAATATTATATGCATTAAACCGGGTTCCCCTACACACCTTAAATTGCAGATGCATTGTTGTTAGTACATATTTTTTTCACGGTACAATGGACGGTATCTGTGACACTTTTCCTTAATTCCATCAATAAATCCTTTAGCTATTTCATTGTCAAATTTTAAGCAAGTCTTCTAACAAATCTGGTTTAACAAAATGTAAAAACTGTATTTGAATCTTGCAATTTTATATAATCTAGTTATGTTTGATCCATTCGGTAGAACAAGAAACCAGCTCCTGCTGTCCTGTTATAAATAGCATAGCAGATGTTCGATTATAACCTCACCTCCCACGCTACACTTTCATTGCATCCTACTCAGATGTGATCATTCTTTCAAGCCTCAACACACTTTTCTCTGCTTAACCTTGCATACACCAAGTTACGAGTCCCACACATACAACCCAAAAATTGTCATTAGAATTGATTTTGCTTTTTTGGGTTCCTTTCTTTCAGTGTCTTTCAGAAAAGTATGTGTAAGCTACCTTTAACTTGAGAAAATATTTCAAAATAATATAGGAAAAAGTAATTAATAGTAACAAACTTGTACTATTATAAACAAAATGAAAATAAAATAATTTGCTTATATTGGCCAGTTAGATCTGCACCCTGTACTTTGTAAGATATGTCTAGCTTTTATTTGCATGAAGTGGACTTGTCATCTCGTTTATCACAGTATTTATCATTGCCATGTCAAGGTGCACAGTTCAGTGCAGGGTATAAAAGAGACTACTGTTATCTCTGGGTTTCCATGGAGATTGCCACATAAACAGAGCTTGGAGTTTTACTCGCACAAAAAAATGTTCTGAGGGCAGAAACAAAAATGATTGGTTCAGAGAGATCGCCAATCAGGTTGTAGAGGAGGTGGACATTTGATTTGCTAGAATTCACCAGTGGGTGACTTTTTGTTAGACTTCCTTCTATGCCCCTGGTTTTGGGTAGGACTGGCGAGATGTGGCTGTGAGCCAGGCATGGTGGTATGGGTAAGCATACAGTTATGAGAGTCAGGAGAATGAATTTCTGAGGGATAGGAGCTTATTGAGAATTCCTGTCACGTTCAAATGTTCATCATAGCGTTGCTGAAGGTAGGTTCCTAGGGGAGCAGTTACTCTTTGTGCTAGAACTCCATTGGTCTTCCCATTAAAACTGGCAGGTGGTTCTTTTTACTGGATACTAATGAACAGATAAAGGTTTGCTTTTCCATTACTGTACCTTTGTTTTTACACAAAGTTTTCAAAGAGATTTGTTCTCACTTTGAAGAATGTTAAGGACTAACAACTGTGCTAGCAAAGTGAAATGGCAGTGGATACTATATCAAATGCAAATCAAGACAGACCAACTAAATCAGGGTGGCCAATCTTACCCGCAAAGGGCTGGTGTGTATGCTGGTATTTGGGATAACCTGTAGGTCAGCTGTTCAAACCCAGGTGTGAGGACTCTTCAGCCAATCAATCCTCTAATTAGTAATCTAATTAGGGAGTTGCAGCGACAACCCGCATACACATCGGCTTTTTTGGATAAGATTGGGCACCCCTGAACTAAACCTAGCTGGTTCAAATCAAGTAGGGTGACCAGATAATCTATGTCAGGGAAGAAGCTCGTTCAGGATATGTAAACTAACATATCAGTTAACAGGGTCTGGATTTCACTTAAGCACTGAGTTCTTGCTGTGTGCTGATTGCTCAATCTCCAGTAACTACACATGTGCCACTAATGTTATTGTGAAACAGCTGGATGAGTCTTTCAATCAAGGAAACAAGCTAGTAAAAGAGCAAGCGGAACTGACATATGCAGCCGAGCACAGGAGCCTTTCAGTTTTAAAGTAGTTTGTAAATCCCGAAGCAGCTCAAAGTGCCCCCACTGACATGGGTTATCTGCTCAGGGGCGTCGCAATAAGTGTAGCATTTTAATTTGATTCCAAGGGATCAGCAAACTGCCTTGGGAGGCGTGGGAGGATATATCAAAAATCCACCCTGTGTCACCAATCTTCAGAACCGCTAATACTACACTCGTTTGAACCCATTTAAGTGGAAATCATTGTCAGCAAAACTCAGCATTTTGTAAGATTCTAGTGAAAAACAATACATGCGTACATATTCAATAATATCATAGTATTTATAAGTTATTCATAGTGATGTGAAGTAATACAAAGCTGTCACTTGATTGGATGTTGTGTGAATTGCATGCTGTAGATAACGAGGAAATACTTAATGGCAAGGCTGCTCGAAAGATTTTAAGAAATATCTAGTTCCTGCAACAATGCCACAGGCATTGCAACCATCCTGTTAAGTGTCCACCAGCTTTTGACTTTGCCAATGTTGTTTTGTTGGCACGAGTTTCAATGTTTTGATACTGTTCCTCCAAATGTTTCATTCGTGACTAATGCACCTGTCATTTTGCTGTCATTAGTCATGTCGCCATTGAGACTCGCATACTGTTAATTGTTATTCAGTTTAATATGACTCACCTGTGAAGTTGACCGTGATTTACCCGTAAACTCATCAACCCATCAGTCTGTCCTCTAGCTGTTTGTATAGTGTCATGGGAGGCCTGCAGCCTATCCCAGGGAGCACAGGACTCAGACAAGGAACACCCTAGACAGTAGGTTTGCTACCCGGTGAGCGACTGTGCTGCCCGTATGTAGAACCTTGATTCATTTAGCACATGTATCACTATAGGTATATTATATTTAAGTCCATTAATTTTGTCCTGGCCACCCCTATTCAAAGTGCTCGATTCAATGTTTTATGTAATTCCTGACTGAAAAGAATTTAACACTTAAATGTGACATTTCTGCACAACTGGCATTCATAATTTAACAAAAGAAAGAAATCACCATTTCCAAAAACTTACAGCTCAGAAATATTTCATGGCTTCTTGCTTTCGCTGTTTATCTCCCCACAGATTTTGCAATCATATTAAAATTTAGGGATTGCAAAGGCCATTCAAAAGCCTGTACGTACTTTTTTGGATTGTTATCTTAATGAAATGTCCGAGCTCTTTTCCACCTCAGTTTCTTTGTGGACTGCACGGCATTAGCTTGCAAGTACACATTCACCTTTAATAGTGATAGGCAATTGATGTAACAACGTGAATGCCCACGTATCTTATGTGCATTTGCACCGATATGACAAGAAATCATTGTGCATTTTAACCTTTGTATGCTAATTCTTACTTAATTTACAGTATAGAGGTTAAAATACACTAATTTCTTATATCGACATAACATAAGAACATAAGAACTATACAAATGAGAGGAGGCCATTCGACCCATCAAGCTCGCTTGGGGAGAACTTAACTAATAGCTGAGAGTTGTTAAAATCTTATCTATGTATTTACATTATTTTCACACTTTTTATAAATCTGTTTCACCTTTGTAATATTTCCTATAGCAGAAGCTGCCACACACATATGAAAAAATGGTCCCTACAATGTCAAAATAACAGTTTTTATCACAATGTGGGAGACATTCTGTCCCCACAACATAAAATAATCCTTATCCACACACGCTAGATCAATGCATAAAACTTTCCAAAAATATTCTTTTCTTCAAATGTTTTCCATTTTCCCCTAAATTGTTATTGGTTTCTGTTTGGTTGATATTTCTTTTCAGATAATAATGTAAGTGTAAATGAATCAGCTGGAAGGGGAGCAAACTTGCCACATTTACTATTATCAGTTCAGCAAATAAGTAGAAATTATTCATTGGAATGTGGACAAATATGTAACAGTACAGTTTATGCACTCAAAAAGTTGTGCTCTTTCACTCAGAGACGTTTTGAACCATGTCGTTTCACCATCATGGCCAAACTTCTGCATACAATTGTACTAGTAGGAAATATCCATATATAATGTTGTGAATACATTTAATATTTTTAATACAATGACATTTCTACCAAATCATCATCAGGTAGAATATGAGTGGTTTGGACGCTATACAGAAAAGTATATAGAGAAAGGCATCCTGTACAGGACTGCACTCTGTACTGCAGAGGACTGCATTGTCTTGGTGCAACCAGGGGAGGACAAGATATTCCTTATTGCTTCCAGAGGAAATACTTTAGGCAGTTTGGTGAATATCTTCATCCATCTTCCATGACCCAAAAAATTATGCCTGTACCCAATTTGATGCAAATGATATTTACTATCTCATGAAAATGGTGCCTGTGAAGGTCAAGGATGTATTGGATGGGAAGCTAATATTTGGTACTCTTACCAAGATGCTAAATGCAGATGAAATGTGCAGAGATAAAGATCAAAGTGACTTTGACAAGGACCAAATTATTATTATCAGACGACTGGGTCAGAACATCTGAGATGGGAAGACTTGTGGCACCGTTACAGTCAGCTGTGGTGCACACGATGTTGGGTGGCCAAGACTCCAATGTCAGATGTGAATGAAGGACACACCAACAGAAGGGCTACTACAAATAGCAAATAACTGCGATTATCATGTGGCACAACACACAGTACATGGAGGTTATGTAGTCGTGGGTCGACTTGTCTTTCCATCACATCCTACGGATGCTCGACATGCTCTTGGACGTCCACATGATGCAACAGAAAACAGGGATCGACCGACCAGGTTCTCTCCTTCAACTGCCCCAAGTTCCAGGTACAACGCTTTCTTGTCTGTTGTAAGGCTTGGGTGCTCTGATTGGCTTGTGGCCTGTGATCATAATGTTTTTGCTCCCCACTATACACATTGTTATTGCAAAAGTTATAAATAATATGTCTGACTCCTACAACGTAAGAAAGAGGAGAATTTTAAAATATTAGGTCTTTTCTATAAAGTTTATTTTTCCTTTATGTACCATTTTATGAAAATTGAAACAAATCTTAAATGAAAGTTAACAGGATGCTTATGACAAACAGTTACTGTAGATTAATCTGTTTTCCATCTGCAAGTTTCTGAAACAAAAGTAATAACCAACAATTAAAGCACAATCTGTGGGTGTATTTTTTTACTGAGAATATAAGCAAAAATTACTGTTCTTTCAATATAACCTTTTAGGGACTTCAGTATTTAAGGATGTGTAGCTAATCCTACCTTGGATTTTGGTTAAGCATTACATACCTTGCATAATGCTTTTAGTGTTTTTTCTTATGTTAACAATAAGATACATAGTTACAACAAAAAATTCTTAAATGTGTACACAGGAGTGAAAACAGCAGTGCCATTGAGAGAGGCTGAAAACAAGTCTAAAAATGTTCTTTTAAAGTTTTCAGACTAAAAAAAAATATATCATGATTATCTTCACAAAATAAAATCTTTGGCATATTTTGCCATACATTCTCCCCATATCCTTTAATTCCCCTTAAACAACGCACACCATTTGGATTAAAAAAATAGCATTAATAAGAGAATCTATTAAAATATGCTAAATATCAGTAATAAGGAAGTCTATACATTACAAAGCAAATGGAAAAGGCTATGGAACATATAAAGAATTGTGATTCCAGTGTATTTCAGTTGTTTTCAGTTGAAGTCTCAGTCAACAAGCTGATCACTAAAGATTTCAGAGCCAGTCTTAAATTTGAATAATCTGATTTCTTCCTCTTTTTACAAAAAAAGACAGTCACTAACATTTGTTGGTGTTAGGAGTTTAGAAATAAACACACCAACACTGCACCCAATAAGCTGTGCTTTAGAGAGCATCTTTCTAAAAATATATAATATATATGATCAATAAAAAAATGTATACAACAAGAAACTTAAAATGTATATCAAAGGAAAACTAACAAAATGTTACTAGTGTTATCAGTAGTGAAGCAATGCATTTAAGAACGTTAGTCAACATCTCAGTGTATTGAAACCCCTCAAAAATGTTTGTTGATTTATAGAGTCTCTGATTGCCCTTCCTCAACAGATTGACTTTAGATGAGAATATCCTCATGACCTTCCACTCTGTGCCTGTGATACCGGTCCCATGCACGTCTGAAAATAAACAGCAGATATGACAGCAATGGTGTTACTATCCCCATTGTATAGAGAATTATGTAATTATATGGACTAGGGTGCTGTATCACAAAGCAGGATTTCTTGCTTGGTCAGATACAATTAGCCCAGACTAAGTTAAGTGAACAAAGACAAGTCAATTTAAACTGGGGCACTTTAAATCCAACAAGTTATACACCCATTAAAGAAATCCAGCATTGGAATACAGACCCTAAGGCTAGTTTTCCATGTAAACAGATAAATACATTAACAGTAACCAACAGTATGTTCCTTTGTGCTATACTCACTTCTTACACCTGTATTAGTAGTGATCAGTATAGGCTTGTCTGTGCATGGTGTCATAACCCATGCTGGTCGGGTAGTCTTCTAGTACGTCTCTGTCTGGGTGGATATCATCAGCACCGTAGGGATAAGGGTAGGCCATTTCAGTTTCTACAGCAAACATATACAGGTCAGGTTACTTTCTGTACAATACACATCAACATGCCTTGAAAAATGCATTCCATTTATTAAAACAAACATTTCTGTGTGAGACTGTTAGTGATGTGGCACCCAAAGTACTGTATACTGTGCTATAAATGTCTGGGCTTGTAGTAGGCTTGGGCCGTATCTAATTTTTCATGTCATTATACCGTCCAGAGTTTTGATCAGCAAGGTTTTTTGGTTATATTCCACCTGAATCAAAAGCATGCTAACGGTGCAAGCACGACTTAATACCGCTGCTTGTAATTCAAACATCCATCTCAAAGTCACACATGAACCAGAAAATCTATCCATCCAGCCAGCACAATCACCTGGGCCATTTCAGGGACATGCAGTGCAAGGCTGAACCAGAAAAATCTCTCCTTAATTGATTTGTGACTAAGTAATGTCTCAATGTTTGATGCTTCTTGTGAAACAATGAACAAATTTGCTGTAAATTGTAATGTCATGATTCTAAACTCAAGAATGTCATGCACTATTCATTTACTTGGTTTATCTACTTGTCTTGGAAACATACAAGAATGTTACTAATATAAATACACATTGGTATTAGATGCCTGCTGTAATTTTATGCCAGTCCAGTGGTGTAAAAATCATACCCACCACCTAAATTCTACCCCAAACAAAAATTGTTTACATTTATAGCCCATTAAGCCATGTGTAGTAGATTAGATTCCATACACTTTATAGAAAAATGGATTTTCATACTGATATTGACAGCCTTTTCACATAGAACAAAACTTAAGTTTGGTCATTATTTTCAATATGATTTTATCTAGAATATAGCACAATTATGTAAATTCCTTATTTATACACCCAGAAACCACCATCATTATGTAACCATTATTGCAGTGAATGAAACAACTTACTAAATGTGCTTTCTGCATTATTTATCTGGAAATACTTGGAGTTGAAATATGTCGTATTAGCATTTATCAGCAGGAAAAAAGTATTGGTTATCCAAAGTGATGTATGCGTTTCTATAAGTTTGACTCTGGTAGCTGGATGCTTTCACTTGTTTCCCCTTGAAATCACATTTTTGTTTGATGGCATTTCCTAGGTAATCGTGTTAAACTGGAAGAAGGGAAACCCCCGGGTGGGCGTGGACGCCCTAGAATGAAACCTGCCCACCCCATTGGCCACCCTCATTGTATGTAAATTTTGTGGAATTTCTTTCTTGCCCAGAATTGCTTTTCTCTTAGAAACTTGGAACTTTTCTTTACAGCCACAGGTCACATGGGAGGCCTTTAGTGTTAATAAACAATGGAGAGTTCATGACCCTGGCTACCCCACTGAAAATTCTGGCTCTGCCACTGCCCTGACTCCCAGAAAATGTTCTTCCCTGTCACAAACCTCCACATCACATGGCACTGCTATTCACCTTTCTGACTGGAACATGTCTAACAATAAGCTGCATGCGTAATAGTAAATGTTGATGGGAAGTGTGTGTTGGAGCAGGATGAGGGGAAATATTCAAGAAAGAAGATACATTCCAAACACTCCAATTCCAAACTAACCACATTATTTGTACATAAACATATGCAAGTTAGACAGATGCCTGATGCATTATGCCAGTGAGCTCTGGATTCTGCTGTCAATAACCAATATACCAAAATACTCCCTTTACTTGAAACTCACCATCTGCTAAATAGCCAACATCCACAGGTATGGCATTGTGGGCCTGTGGACAAAGACGTGCAAGTTAAAATAGGATAGTAAAACACAGATATATCCCCCCATATCAATGCAGTGATTGACTGGCAGCCTGTCTGAAGGGTACGTCCTCCGTAACAAGCTTAGCATGAGTCATCATTAGACACCTGTGTATAGATGCTTTAAAATTTATAGATATCCTTAACATTTTACTACAATAAATGGAGAAGAGCACTGGTGCAGTATCATTATAAATGCTTCAGTATTACAGGATTCATGGTTCAAGTACACTCACCATCTCCCAAGCAGCAGGGTCATGCTTAAACAGGGAGTGTGTCAGTTCTACTGAAATGCGCTTCCTGTAGTCTGCAGTCTTGTCCTCAGAAATGCGGTAAAGGACAGCGGCAGCATACGTCGCTAGATGAGGGGGACACGTTTCAGAACTGGGTCAACATTCAGCACACCTAAATAGTTTGTTTTATTCACTGAATCTGTTGTATTTTTCCCTTGCCACTTAAAATGTAAAAACCAGGGAACCAAAACTAGGCATAAAGTCCAGAACACAGGAAACTGTAGAGCACGGGTGGGCAAACTGTTCCAAAGAGGGTGCAGGTTTCTGGGTTGACCTTCCAATCAGCCAATAAGAAAATGGTGATTCTCAACTCCAACGCTGGGGACCCACTGTTATTGGCTGATTGAGAGACCATCCCAAAAACCAGCAACCACACTGGCTCTCCATTGATCAGCTTGCCCACCCCTGCTCTAGAGTATAACTGAGAAGATCTGGTCAGAGAGAGATGTTTCAGAGCTTATGAAGCTTCTCCTCTCTTCCTACCATGTTTGGAAATAGCTTTTATTATACGCTCATTCGATGTCTTTAAAAGCACTATGGCATCCCTTCTGTGTTATTGGATGACTTGTTTTTGAAGCCCTGCCCCCATACCGATGCCCTCATTGCTGGAGTGCAGTAGCTCCATCAGCGGGGCAGAGGCCCCTTCAGCGTCGATCAGTTCGGCATAATGCTTATCCAGAGAGAGCTCGCAGAGAACGCCGGCAGCCACCCTCTTTATGTTCTCAACAGGAGAGTACAGCAGCTGGGGCAGAGAGAATGGTAAGCACAGTGTATCACTATGGCTGAAATGGCCTAGCAAAAACACACACACACACACACACACACACACACACACACACACACACACACACACACACACACACACACACACAC
>JABFDZ020000097.1:29111854-29130950 GCA_019775955.2 Pollimyrus isidori
TTGTTAGTTACTGTAATGTTGCGCTGCTTTTTTTGGTTAATCGTCCAGTCTGTGAAGAAGGCATTCAAGTAAGAATTACATTGTAGTACTGTATGTCTCATTGCCTGGCGCGTGCAATTTATATTAGGCCAGCCTTCACGGTTCCACTTCTGATATTCAGATTGAATTCTAGGTCAAACTGGTTTGTTCAACTTTCAAGAAATTTGAGTTCTAGTTAGTTTGAGAACCGATGTACAACTGTATTTGATCGTCTATACAATTCTTCACAATAGTATTATAAGTGAAAGCAGTATGCAAAATGCTTGCAGATAATCATAGCTATCGGATGAAGGCCCGAAAGGCCTGTTTAAGATATTGTCAAAAATCAACTCAACATCAAACCAGCTAAAATATACAGCTTATACAGCTGGTTCACATTTATGATGACTTTTTTGATTGGCTCATTTATGTAGCTCTTTAGGAAAATACTTCTTTACAATAGAAGACTTTTGTATAGGTTTCCCTTCTCTTATAGTCATGATCTCCCAAATGGTGTCATGCTTCCTAACCATTCCATAGTTTTTATTTGTGTATTATTTTAATTTTAACTGTAAAGTTGGTGCTCAAATGACTGCACTCGATCTCCCTTTTCTGCACAGCAATGACAGACAGCGCTCAGTCTCTGTTTTCTGTATACAATTTGAAACTTTCTGCATTATAGGTAAATTGCAAAAATAATATATTAAATAAAAAATAGCAATTTAAAACCAATGAGTGAAGGCAGCAAGGCTACACACTGGCGATGGTCCCCTTGGCTGACTCCTCCCCGCTCTGAGAGCACATTCACACGGGATCAGCCCCTTCACTACCTGCAAACGATACAGCTGCAACACCTGACGACACCAAATAAGCCAGCTATCGATATGCTGCCAGGGAGGTGCCATTACCTTCCGAAGTGGATGCCGAACTGAGCTGCTCCATCCATCTCTTGGACAGGGTATTTTCCAACTCTCAATTTACCTTATCAGTCTGTTAATTGAATGTTTAAGGTGAAGTCAGTGGAGAAGCAGGCCAAGGTTGAAAAATTGGTAACAGAAAGTGATCTAATATATTTTTAATAATTATTCCACCCAGAAATTATGTCATCTGCTTACTGGTCTTGCTAATCAAATTATATGCAGAGGTTGTAAGTAATTTTTATCTGGTGTTAAGGTGTATTGTTTGTGTCCTTTATCATGTGCACTTTGTTGTCTGTACAGGGCTGGGAGAAACTGTTAGAATGTCCCTTTGTTCAGTACAGCTGAAACCTTCCCCCAGTCTTTTTTAATTAGGTACAATATATCATGTGGCATTTAACCATCAATAATTGATTCAATGTAAAAAGTTTAAGGCTTCCAAGTAAGCCATATCTATATAGCAAATATTATCCTGAAAATATTTAAAAGACTTGTGTAGAAAATCCTGTAATGTTGCATGAGCAAAGGTACCAAATTTAGCATCGATATGTCATCAGAATCAAAGATCTTTACTGGCCAAGTATATTAAACATACAAGGGATTTGTCTTGATATGTGTGCCCCTGCTATAACATATAATAAGCCTGGCAATTTAAAAGTATGTCTTGTTATTGTCCCTAATAAAGAGTTTGCTTTGTTTAATTAAAACATTTTTAACTAAATTCATGTCTGTTAGAGTACTTCTGGGAGTCAGATTACATTGGGCATTATGGTATGATGGGAGACTAAACGTTCTTTATTGCATTTTAACAGGTAATACATTTGTTGCTGCTTTATTTTACATTGATCTCTATTTAGTAGATGCTTTATCCAAAGGTAATATACATTTGTGAAAGCAGGGTCAGTCAGTGTCTGCAAGAAATGGGACTACAGGCCTTGCTCAGGGGCCCAACGGTGACATCACTTCACTGACCACAAGACTTGAGCTGGCAGTCATCCTGTTACATTTTGATCATTCAATCACACCATCCCGGGCTTCATCAATACAAAGTTGAATATTCTTATTGAAAATAGATTAATAATCAAAAACCAATGGAGTTTTTCTATGCGAAATATTGTGTTTTTAGCTCACCTTTAGTTAAAAAATGGAAAGTAGAAATGCTAATATTGCTCATTCAACTGGTTGTGTTTGACTGATGTACCATATAAATAAAGCTTGGAAACCAGTATTTCTCATAACTGCTTTCACATTGTGAGTAATCATTAATAATCACCTAAAAAAATGCAAATGGCGTTTCTGATGTGAAAACCAGCAGCTCCAATTCTCTGTAGACTAGACAAGTGTAGTCACATCACCCTTACCCCTCCCTCCACCCCCTGGCTAAATGTCGTGCCGCTTCAGCAATAGCCTTATTTCCAGGCGTTACCTGGGAGTGACAGTAAAACGTGATGCAACATGAATGTGCATTTATTTTTCTTCATTCTCTGCAAGCAACTCTCACCAGAGGAATCTGTATTGGCAACGCAAAAAGGTTATCTGTAAAGCTGCCAAAACAGAAAAGATTGTCTAAAAAGAAGAAGAAACCAGACATATATCTAAAGGGCAAGAACAAAAAACAATGCTCAGCAATTAGTATTTGAATGTCAATATCTTGGAAAAGCATTTCGATATACATTTATTTGCAAAATGAAAAACCAGTCAGGAAATTGAAAACCTCAAAAACCATTTAATCTTATAAAGGCCAAGAGATTTGGCCATGGGATAGTATCTGTAAAACTACCCTCTGCACTGTGCAGGTTGAACTTTGCTCTCCTTAGCTTTATGTCGACTTGAAACACATGTGATATAGCAGAAAGACTCAGTGGGGGGCAAAATATACACCCCCTTAGTTCAAAACACAAGTGTGGCTTATGGTCCATTCATCTTTGGGCAAGTTCCATTTCCATATTCCTTGTTGGGGCTGGCCTACCCCTCCCGAATAAGTGGCACCATTAGATAGCTTCCAGCTGGTGACACCTCCCTTGTTGAGCCCGTCAGGTAGGGTGGCTGCAGCAATTAATAATATCTAGACAGCAAGCTCTCTACTAGCAAGTGACAGTGGAGTTTGTACATTTGTATCTTGTACAGGGCCTGGGAATGGGACTGGGAGTCATCTGCACATATACCTCCATACAGGCAGACGACATCGATGCCTTTACAGTTCCCAGTGGGCAAGCAGAATGCATTTACAAGCACGGCCACTCTCTTTAGATCCGAACTGCATTCTTCTTGTCTGTTCAGGTTCCACGGAGAGAAAAAAAAAATCATTACTGTGAGTCAGATTTGTAAGGTTTGTCTTCCGGGATAGGAACTGCAGAACCGGTATTGCTAAAGTGGGGAACAGTTGAAGTTGGAAACAGGCACATTGAATCTTACGGCTGCAGAAATTAAATCTCTCGTACAGCTTGGTCCCTCCCCTCTCCCTCCACGGGCCCCGCCCTACACCTTTTCTGGGTAGGCTCATTGCTATCTGAGTTTTCATTCTCGTTGCTTCCCAAGGGTGGTGTCCTGGTTTCAGGATCCAGGTGACATCTAAAAAGCAGGAGACATAATGCAGAGCATTATTTATGAAATTGTAACATATTATCTTTTTGTTTCACCTACTCTTTGTTCTTTTAGCTCCTATTGTAACAAATGTTCCATAGCAAACTAAACATGTTTGTATATAACAAACAACCCCGGGACTCACCAGGCATACCTCTCAATATTGAGAATTTAGAGAAAATTTTGAGGTTTATGATTTGTTCTCTGTCTCTATCTCCTTCAATATATGATCATATCTTTACTTCAGACATGCATTCTAAATGGTAAGCAAATCCAACCCCCAATGCTCCCCCACCACCAAAATCAGTCATCAAATCAAATCAAATCAAATCATTGAAGTCAGCTAGAAAAAAAAACTTCAGAAAAGTTTTAGGGCCAACTTAAACCTGAACACTAAACTTTGCATTAAATCTCAACGTTTTGACCTCATTCTCAATATATAACTTCAACTATTGGCCTATTCATGAAGTTTAATGTTGAAATTTTATTCTTGACATTTCAAATCTTATTTATGAAAGCAACTTCAATTGCAATGTGTGTTCAATCTTAAAATATAATTGCTGCTTTTTATCTTTTAGGTGAACCTTATGCACTTTCGTAATACAGAAGAAGCCGGAAATACAGTAAAGAACAATTGGCTTTAGTCTTCACTACTGTAATACTTCCCTCTAGTGAGCGAAGAAAGTACAACAGGTTCTATCATTATTAAAGCTTTCGAGATTGAAGTGATTAGATTTAAATCATGTGCATTTGTAAGTGTATCCAAGCAACATCTGAGCTTTTTGATTCTGTGGCCAGACACACAAATACTCAGGAAAAATAACATGTATTCCCACATTACTTCCCGCATTTATTCTAAACTGAATTGCATTTCTCATAAGAAATTTACAAACGGGAGGAGGCCATTTTTGGGGGTCATTACCCAGTATCCTGTGATGTATGAGGGAAGGAGGGTCGTTACCCAGCATTCTGTGAAGTATGAGGGAAGAGGGGTCGTTACCCAGCATCCTGTGATGTTTGAGGGAAGGGGGGTCGTTACCCAGCATGCTGTGATGTTTGAGGAAAGGGGGGTCGTTACCCAGCATCCTGTGATGTTTGAGGAAAGGGGGGTCGTTACCCAGCATCCTGTGATGTATGAGAGAAGGGGGGTCGTTACCCAGCATCCTGTGATGTATGAGGGAAGGGGGGTCGTTACCCAGCATCCTGTAGTTTCTTCTGAAGTTTTATGGGTATTTTGACTATTTATTTCTATACTCTTTTCACATTTCACACTTCTTATCAAATCATCATGTGTAAAGTCTTCATGGAGTGCCAGAAACAGTTTTTTTTGGAGTCGTGTTATTTTAAAATTTATGAACAATGTTTGAATTTGGAACTTTTGTACGCAAACCTCACTAGATACTTAGAGACATCACCTTGAACTTTATGGTTGAGGATGTTAATGTGAAATACACTTTCTGTAAAAGGGTGATATACATAGGACAGTGATACTGATCTTTTACTTGGAGTTATACAGTTCTGTGCAGTAGTCTTAGGCAATCAAAGAAAATGATGACCTTCATACTGGTGTAAAACTATGATATGATGTCAGTAAATGTGTGTCAACTTTACCACACTCATACTCATATTTTTTTTAATTGACCACTATCAAACTGCATATAGCTAATCAATACTTCATTGACTTTTGAATAAATTAATTAATTTAGTGATCTTGTGGTGAAATTTTAGTTTAGTTGATGAATATATAGAAAGTGCTGGGATGTCCTTCACCAGTCTGGGAACTGAAGCGGTGTTCCTCTAACCATCCAACAAGATATCAGCAAGTTTCTGGAGAACAGAAGAAATTCTTCCTAGTTTTTTGTGTTTTCTGTGCAGAGTAAAATAGCTTTTTCCTTTTGTCTTTCACCACCTAAGGCTTTGGCACAGTTTTGTATAGTGTAATGAGATGTACATCCACAAACAGACTTCCTGCTTGAAGGAAATACCCTTTCAAATGTATACTCTGTGGGTCTGTCACCATTCAGAATAATTGGATTTTACAACTAAAATTTACATTTCTTTATTTATTTAGCATATATTTTTGTTCAAATTGATGTGCCAATGAGGCAATTAGTACAACAGAGTCAATCAAACATAATATAAAATATGGATCTGTGTTCTGTAATGGAACTTTTTATTCTTCATTGTGCTAATTCATTGGACTAAATTCTTTCATACTGGTATAATAGCAAAGTGTCACAAGTTCACTAGGACTTTTCCATTGGCCAGCAAAAATACTACTACTACTACTAATAATAATAATAATAATAATAGCAATAATACTAATAATAATTCTATACATAGTTGACATTTTTAAGTTATATTTGTTTAATTTAGCATCACATAAGTGTCACTCATGCAATATATTAACCTTTGCTGTACAGTACATGCTTATTTATGCATTACGGCCCCCTGACCTTGGATTCCGCCATGTGAAGCTCTCAGGCAGTTCCTGGCTTATCTGAAGTTCCCTGTGACAGTGGCAGTAGGACTGAGTGCATGCAGAAAGGCACATGGCTTTCATCAGCCAAATGGGACAGGGAGAGACGAGATAGACAGAGAGAGTACAGAAGTGGGGGAGAGGGGAGCGGGATGGACCAGAGGGAGTGATGCACGCAAAAATGAGTCTTTGGTCAGTCGTGAAATGAAATGAATTCAGCGGAACCTATCGTATAATTAAATCTGAGATGATGCTTATGAACAGAAGCATGGCAAGAAAATGTTCAGTACCTCAATTGTACTTGCTGACTGTTTTCAATGTTTTGTAACTCACTTTTAATATCGGATAAATGTTTGTCCAGGAGAGTTTTGAACTGATGCTGATACTACAAGATCAATACATTTTAGATATATGAGGTTTTTAAGTCTTCTTGATCATTGAAATTAACTAATTACTTTTAAGGTGTGAGGTGTTTTTTTATTATTCATTGCATTATTATAACATCTCAGTTTATCTGATTAATGATTGCTCACATTATAGGAGATATAGACATATCTAATTACAAAGGTGAAAGACCTTTTAGGTGAAAGTGCAGCATTACCCAGAATGCAGTTAGAGTTAGAGCCTTGCTACAGGTGAAATTATATCCTCTTCCAGCTATAGGAATTGAGCCCATTACCTTGCATACATAAGCACAGCCTTACCTGACTGAACTACACTGCCGTTCTGGTTAAAAATGGATGAAATGTAAATCTATCATAACAACCCTCATTAAAAGATAACTAAACAGATCTTTTCCAATTATACAAATTACAGGGAAAACACATGCACACACACACACACACACACACAGGCCTAGTCATAACTGTACTGTAGTGTAAGAAATGTAAGTATAGAAATGTACAATATTTACAATAAAATATACAATTATTAAAAATAAATGCAAATCAACCAATTTTGTATAATCATAATATTTTATAATCAGAATCCTCTATATATGTGGCTGTCCAGGATGTTTCCTGCAGCCCCATTCTAGATAAACAACTGGAAAATGGGTGGATGGTTATATACAATTTCTGTACTATACTTTACTCTTTCAATATTTCAGAGCAGTTGAAATAAAAAGTCAGGTTAAATAAGGCCTGGAAGGAGAACAACAATATATGTAATAAAAACTTGTCCAACAGCACAATCCATTGGTACAGTTTGCTGGATTTCCCATGGACTTTGACCAAGTTGACTCCCTTGGGTGATATGTAAGCTTACCTCTCCGTGTTCAGAATAATGAGTAAAGTACAGGCTGCCTACCACTCCCTGCCCTGTCAGAGGGTTACAACAACCTTAAAGCAGAAATCCTGATACAGACTGGACTGCCCCCAGTTGCTGCTGGATGTTCCAACCTGACCAGCTAGTCAGGTTCCCAGCGAGCCAACTGGTACAGGCCTCCTTGCACTGGCTTCCTCTGTATCCCTGCTCCACCCAGTAAATAGTCAAACAGATAGTCAAAGGCTGTTTCCTATGGGCCCTGCCCAGGGTAGAAGGCCAAACTGACTGCCAAACATGCATCAGCATGCCGGTGGATTTGGCTACTGAAGGGCCAGAGCCAACCAGGCCATGATGAAAGGAGGGAGGGAAAATATCCTCTGTGGGACAAAAAGGGCCTAGCAAGCAGCCATAAGTGGACGGAGAATCTCCAGGTCCCAGTGTCTCAGCACCTCCAATGGAGAATCATGGTGTCCCTCTGAGGTCAAAAGCCCTCGAAATGTAGTTATCTGGTTGTAGTATTCACCAGGGAATTTGACCAAGTTCCTCACTAAGATGATACAAGTCTAGGGACGTCTGATACAGGCACAGTTACGCTGGGTCACCCGTCCACCCTCCTGGGCGTCACCTCCAATGGCACCCTCCCCACTGGCTGTCTGCAAGGTGTGTGTGGTTGGTTTCTGCCCCACCCGGGGAGGGGCCCTTAACGGTTGGGTTGGTAGCCAACATCCCGGTGGCCCTGCTCCTGGGTGGAGCCTTCCTGGGATTTTAAGCCTGCTGCATTGCCTAACACTAGAGTCAGGAGCACCTATGATGTCACAAGTATCACTGCCAGGTGCCAGTCACCCCAACTGATGTTGAGGCCCTCCCCTTCTTGTTTGTTACAGATCAAAAGCATGATACTGATCAGCAACTGAGTGTGGTCAAGGAGTCCCAAAGCCCACAGTCTAGTTCAGGAGTGGGGAACCTGATCCATGGAGGGCCAGTGTGGGTGCAAGTTTTTGGGATGACCTCTCATCATCAATGACAGTGGGTCCCCAGGACTGGAGTCGAGAGTCACTGCTTTATTACTGGCTGACTGAGAGGACACGTCTAAAATCTGCACCCCCCGACTCTTCATGGATCAGGTTCCCCACCCCTGGTCTGGCCCCATCATGATGGTCCCCAAGCTGAATGGCACCTCAGACATCACAATGACTTCCGAGCACTGAACAAGTTTTCCTGATTCAATGGCTACCCCGTGCCTTGTGTAGGTGAGCTCATCTAAGTAAGGTTAATTTCATTTCCACCTTAAAACTCACCAAGGATTACTAGCTGGTACCATTTAGGGGTACCTGCAAAAAAGGAATTAGTCTTCAGCATATGCCCAGTGGTTAATAGCCCTTAAGCCTATTTTAGTTTGGGAAAGAAGCATCTCCTTCTGCAGTGAATGAGGTCTTGAATATAGTCCAGCTCAGTATCCTCTACTGTCACCTCTAAAGCATGATAAGATCATTTATGACAAGGAAATGAACAGACATTGTTATTATCGGCCATAAAAAAAACATTAACAAAAACATTGAATTTTAAATTTATTGTAGTACAATGATATACTTTTTACAAACTGCTACTTTATTATGATTATAAGTTTATGTATCCTCTGTGAATTTTACTTTTTTTATTCAGGTGAAAATTGCAGTCAAACAGAAATATAGTCCAAAGACGTGGATTTAGGCTCCCATCTCTAAATAGTCTTTAGTGTATGAGTGTATATGTGTTGCAAGGGACTACCTTCCTGCCTTTGGTGTTCCCCTGCTTGAGATGTAGACACCAAGCCACCCTGAAATCCTGATCAAAATAAGCCATTGGAAGACATAACAAAATGGAAAAAACGTAGTTTTATGTATATGATTAATACAATTTGAATAAAAATATCCCGGCCAAACTGAGCTGCTGGAACCAGTTTACAGTTTTTCCATAAATTTGCAAAATTATCATTACTGAAATCAGAAGTTCTGCAGCTGGGATGAATGCTATTTAGTGTTGTTCCTGTTTTTCAGAGCTTCGCCGTCCAAAATCCATCCAGCCTTGGTAGTCACGGTTGGAGAATGGGTGATCTCCGAAACAACCTCCCTTGTTCATATGTTCTGCCAGCAAGATGGAAAAATTACACTCGAAAGTCAAATACATTTACAATACACTTCACGCCTTTATTGTGAACATTACTTGTATAGTATAGGCCTAATTCATTTAACATATATCTTACACTTATTTACAACATTTACATTATGGTTATAGATGCATTAGAAATGCATTTCTTTTAAAATTAATTATCAGCTTGTTTTCAACACTGACAAGCAATCTGTAATAATTATTATTTATTGCAATCCGATTGTACTTTACCTATAATTGTTTGTAGGATTTGTTTCGACATAAAATCCCGCTGATCTTCCATCATGGAACCCAAACGATCGTATCCTGCCACTGCAGTTTGCAACATTTTCCCTTGTCGTGTTACTCGACCAACAGCCTTTAGAATGGCGTCCTCTGCGGTCAATGTCTTTTCCAGCTGCGTGGCTGGCCCTCGGACTTGTTCAGACCCCAGCGGAGCCATAGTCAAACATGTCGCAAGTATGGCAGCTGCCACTGCACACACATACACTCCTTTGCCTGTCATTTCTGTAGAAAAAACTAATATTACATTGCATATTTAATCTGTCAACTAAACATTCCAACAAACTGTTCCATTACGATAAAACAAAAAAAAGATTTAACAAGCATAACTTGTTTGAAGCATATCAGTGACTTTAAAATATTACAATTTAAAGTGTTACATATGAATCAAACAGTGCACATGTAAGCGATACCTGAGAAGTGAAGGAGATGGTCTTGAACTCCCTCGTTTATGGTCATGTCTTATATATACGGATTTGTTTATGTACGCTATATATACCAAAGCAGGAAGATAAGAAGCACATCGATTACAAACTACTCTTCAATTTTACTGGAAAATATCAAAATGGATATGTTTGCATGAAGAATTATTATGTGAATATTCAGAATCATAAATCCAGCCGTGTTATCAGAGCTGAGGCAAAGACGACATTTTAGGTAGGACATTTATTTGCATAAAGATTTTTTTTTCCAACAGAGCGCACTTTCGTGATACAGCTTTGCGTCACTTTTGACTGAAAGGTAATCAACATTAACATATGCTATATGGATTACAATACCCATGTCTCAATTTGTTTGTCAATGGCAAATGACTGTAAAACTTTTTTCAATGTCCCTTTTCAGAATTAAAAACACGTAGATATGTAATCTGATTCCGAAAATCTTCCATGAAAAGATCAGTAGCTATGTGTGGTATTTAAAGAGGAAGAAAATATATGTATGTTCACTTAATACTCATAAACTGCATTATTCAAGGAATTATAATAATTTGACATAAGATATATCATATTCTTGTTTTTCAAAAAAACATCAAGCAACATGTACCCTTTAACCACTTATTTCGCTCAGAATGTGGGACTGTGTTGGTGTTTACTTGGATTCATTATACAATATACAGACATCCCATCCAGGGTGCACCTTGGCTTACACCCTCAGTTGTCTGGGATAGGCTCCAAGACTCTCATGGTCTGATACTGCATACAGTAAATGCTCCATGAATGGATAGGTTGCACTTTGCTTGGTTTCAACCATTTCAAGTGAAATTATATTAATGCTTGTGATTCGTGGGTGCAGGAAAGATCATGTTGTGAGGTCAGCCTGAACTAGGAACTTACAGTATGGTCAATAAGGAAAGCAGATGAGATATCCAGGGTCGACTATGCTATACTGATTATTTTTTCAAATAAAGCAAAATTAAAGTAAGAGATTCTGTTTTTGGACACTAAGAACCAAGATGCATTCGATACATTAAGAAAACATAATATGCTGACATCGGTTTTCCTGATGACTACAGACATTTTTACACAATAAAATTAAGTGTTTTAGCACAAATCAGGTCCAGCTCCAGCCTTAAATTGTTGGATGGACCACAAGATTATCTAGGGCGGTGCTTCCAAATTCAGTCCTCAGGGAGCGCCAGCGGTCCATGTTTTTCTCCCAACCAGCTCACAGTGGTCTGTCTGGGGGTCGCCTATAGGACCGGATTGGTTAGGTTAGGGCCCCATTCCGATTTATTCTCTGCCTTGTGCCCATAGCTTCCAGGATCAGTTCTGCAGCCCCACAACCCTGCATAAGACAAGCGGGTACCGAAAATGAATGGATGGATAATGATTTGTCTGTAGCATCTGTAATGCATCATTTCAAAACAACTGCAAAGTCTGAATATTGATCCAAGGGTATTGTAGCTTATTATTGTTTTGTGATTTTTAGAAGTTATGGGATATTGTAGTTCATTGGAGTTTTACTGAAAGTGTCGGTTTAAGATTAAAATGATTATATTGTAAAATTTTAAATAACTTTTTGGCCTAGGCTATCTACATTGGCTCCATAGTTAATTTTCAGACATCTATATGGCCACCTTGCAGAGCCTGATTAGGCTATAGAGAGCCTACTACATCGATTCCCAAGCTAAATGTGGCCATTAAGAGATACTATGCTTAGCCTAGATCCGCAACAGATTGATTGTGTTGTAATTAGGCAGTTACGTAAGTCTGGTCATTTAATGAGACTCTATGCACAATATGTGCTTGCTTGAACATCACACGGATTGATATTCAGAGCAGATGGTTTCCCAATGCAATTGAGGAGTGCCATAAAACAATAGTCACAAAATGTCACACAACCACAAAATACATCAATAAGAAACACTACTTTCAGATGCACAGGAGCATAAATGCTGACATAAAACCACCTGCTACTCCATTAGCATGCAAATGCCACTGACAGAATATTGACTTTCAACCTAATGACGCTAGTGTCATTCTACTTCTCCAAATATAAAGAACTGTCCTTAGCACAGTGCTTAACTGTCCGTGTGTCCACTAACACAACGTTTGGCACATTAAGTGAGAAGTGGTCTCCGAACTACTACATGGTACAGTGGTGCCTGTGGTTCACGAATAGTGTGGTCTACGAACAATTTAGTTCACGACCAAATATTTCCTGAAAATATGCATTGGTTCGCGTACAAATTCTGGTTGACGAACAGATTCCTCGACCAAATCACTATTTTATACTATCGTAGGACCGGCGGGGCGCATGTCCCAGCGTGCCTCGCGCGCAATTGTAAATAGAAGGATCGCAACAGGAACCCAACAAGCACCGAAGCCAAATACAATTAGACTAGTGATGTGGTTACCCTTTACTTTTGAGTAATCGTTACTACAAAGTCCTCGGCAGTCCAGTATTCGTTACTTAATACTCGTCACTACAATGAACTTAAGATGTACGCATGTCTTCTGTCGTTAGAATGGTGGTAGGCGACTAATTACCCCAGCCAGTCAGTGCAGTAACCCAGCCCCATCAGACTCGTATGTGGGCCATACAACATGCAGGCAATGAGCGCAAGCTTCAGATAATGGAAACTAGCTGCAACTGCTTGGCGACCAGAACTGCCGTAAACAACAGTCCGCATGGCGAGTGCCGATTGGGCGGCTTGATCAGTCATTTCGTTACAGCAATTAATTCTTGAACGGCTAAATACTCGTAACGTCTTACTCGTACCGACAGCCTGGTATTCATTACTTACTTACTCGTTATTACTCAAATCTACACCACTAACACAGACCGGAAACAAGATAGTAAGACGCCAAACTGCAAGATGCGCACAGGGTGGGAGATTCACACACTGTACATACACGCGAGGATCGGACCGGGTACACACGAGACAGGGGTAAAGAATCGCGCAACGACAGAGAAACGTAACCGTTAACATAAACAACAAAAACAATAACACAAGGGCTAAGGACTGTTAATAGAGTGCGATTTCCCCGGCAAGCCAGTCTCCATTTCTCTCTGCTCCCGCAACGCTTCGGTTGCCCGTCACCACATTATATTGTGTTTTTCTTTCTTTTACTATAAAACCGAGAAAATCCATTAACAAAAGTTATTTGGTAGGCCTGTGAACTTATTGATCGAATTTCTATGCTTTCTTTTGGGAAAAACTGCCTTGGTTCGCAACCACTTTCCTGGAACGCATTGGGTTCGTATGTGCATTGTACATAACGTCAAAAATACTGATAAAATACAAAATCAACATACACAGATAAAGAGCAGGAACCAAACCCTCAGCCTCAATGCCACACAGCCACCATGCAATGTTCATCACTCATTTACAAAAAATACAAACACCCATATGTTAGTTACTCAATTTATTTAACCATTTTACAAAAAGTGAGGCATTAAATCTTGATTCATAAGCAATATACAAATAAAGTAAGACGGAGGACATTCTCCTGCTTCAGTTGACCACAAGCCATCTTATTAGGTGCACCTGCCTAAGACCAGGTATCATCTCCCCCACTTCACAACAGCCTGTTTTTTCAGGGCATGCATTCAATCAAGGGCTGGAAATATTTTGGTCCATGCAGACTTGTATCATATTGCACCTCCTGCAGATGTTCCTATCACACATTCATTCAGGATGGTATCTGGAGATTACGAAGGGGAACTGAGGGTAGTGAACTCTCAGTCATGTTCAAGGAACCACCCTGAGATGATACAAACTCTGTGACATGGCACATCATCCTTCCGGAACGTAAACATCTAAAAAGGGAAGAATGTGGCCATGAAAAAACACACATCTTAGGGACGCTAGTGTTCAAAATAACCCTTGAATAGTATTAGGGGGCCCAATGAATGCCAATACACCTCTCGCACAGATTTCAATAAATACCACCCAAATTGCAAATTCTCATTCTAGAGAAGTCTGAATAATAGGTGTGAAATTACATTGCTGTTGGAGCTGAACATGGCATGGTCTTCTGCTCATGTAGCCCATTTGTTTCGATATTTGATGAGTTGTGTGTACAGAGATACCTTTCTGCACATCACTGTTGTACTGAGCTGTTTTCGCAATTGTACACTTCCTGCTAGTGTCAATGATTCTGGCCAGTCTATTTTGGCTTCTCACGTCAACAAGGTGTTTTCGCCCACAGAACTGCCGCCGATTGGGTGCCTTTTTATTACACCATTCTCTGTAAACTCTAGCCACAGTAGGATGTAAAAATCCCAGGAGGGTGGCCGTTTCTGAGATGCTGGAATCAACAATCAAGCCGCATTCAAAGTCACTCAGATTACACTTCTTGCCCATTCTACAGGTTAGTCTAACAACAACTTGATGCCCTCTGTGTGCTTTATAAGGAGTCACATCCAAATAAGATGCTGTTTGTAGAAGCAGGCTGTTTGCATTTGCTAGCAGGTATACCTAATAAAGTGGTCGCTGAGTGTATACAGCTGTGCACCCTGTTCTCAAAGTGCAGGAAATTAAAATGAGAAGTTACCATTCTAAGAAACTCTACAGGGGTTGCTATGCATTAAACAGAGTTGAGGGGCAGGGGAACAATGCTGCCGCATTTAGAATCCGTGGACTTTCAGCTGTTCTTCTTTCGCCAAGTCAATCTAGTTGAGAGAATCAGGAATAAAAAGGAAAAGTTCAATAACTAGTCTGAGGCGGCGTTTCAATGAGACACTGAACTGTCATCCAGATGAGCTTTTTACCCAAACAAATTAAATTAATAAAATTATGATGTGTGTTAACATACGTCAATAAGGAACTGGCAGATATTCTTGCGCTGGTCACCCTGCAGCTGGATCACTTCACCATACTCTGGATGTTCAATCACAGTGCCGTTGCAGGCAAACTTCTGAAAATAGACATGCCACAAGCATAAAATGACAACTATTCAGTCTTACGCAACACAGTCAGGTGCACCTTGGCTGGAATGCCAATACCTACCTTCTTAAAAGCCTTGACTAATTTTTTCTTGTCATAGTCATCTGCAATTCCCTGAACAGTAGTCAGTGTTTTCCTGCCGTTCCGCTGCTGTATTCTTATGTGGATGTAGTCTTCAGTCCCAGCCGGGAGACGGTCATCACCCTTAGTTGCATCAGCAAAGGGGTCTGTAGGAGTAAGCACAAATTGTATAAAACAAAACACCATAGCAGCAAGTTAATTATAGAACAGCAAATTATGAAAAACGTACAAAATTACCAGATAGATATGTTTCACAAGAGTACTTAAAACAGCTGGATTTTTTTAAATTTCATACACAATTATTTTGCACAGTAAAAGTAAATGTACTCCAAATCTTTACACGTATATGATCATTTTAGAAATCACCATTGGACATTTACAAGATCTGCAGAACTAATAATTCAATGCAAAACATCCAACTAGATTTTATTATGGAACAAAAACGCTAGACAGTGGTACAATACAGAGAAGGTAAGATGTGCAGTAATGAACCACACATGAAAAATGAGGGTTTCATAAAGAAAAAAAAACTAGCACCCCGCTGTTTTTTTGGCTACCACCATGACTGTCATTGTTTTCAACCCGACAGAAAATGAGCCCTGTTCTGAATCTATAAAATTACTAACTATGCGTCATGGGGTTTAAGACTTGAGGAATCAAACGCTTAAAAATGAAGACAGGAAATGCCTGGGTTTCGTTTGTCATCGTTACAAAATAGACAAAAGAGCAGTTACTTATAAACTATTCACTACCGAAATTTCCTTGGCTATGCAATCATGAAAAGCGTGGTTTCCGTCATACAAAGGTAATGGCACTGTAATAATAACCATGGAAAGCAGGTACAATATTATTTATTGTGACTTAGTTTATGTACGTTCGTATTCGACCACCTCCCACAGCTACGAGAAGACAATCCTCCTAGTAAAGTTAACGCCAAATGTGTGAATACAGCTTCACATCCGCACCTAATAGAATAATGTCTAAATGTATTTGTAAAACACAGACACCGACGTAGAAAATGTCGGGATTAGCTCCAATTAAAACCCATTAAAACAATGTTTCGCAGAGGATATTAACGCTGTAGCTCGAAAAATAAAATGTCGGCGAAGTACAGCGAAACGGGCCTTTGGCTTCTGGCCTACCTACCAACCACGGTCTGCGGAGGCCTGTCGACCGCAGCGTTATTTCGGTTACGTATGTCACATACTTGACGTTTAATAATCCATACTTTTTTCCACGGAAAAAATCGAAAGATTACCAAATTATCAAAAATAAGATAACCGAGCTGTTTCAAAACTGGAAGATTCCGTAAAATCTGAAGCGTCGAAATACTACGCGATCTTATTACTTAACTTCTGATGTATTACTTTAAATATTGTAAAAATCTATCGACCGAACATATATAAATATATTTAATAAGCAAATGCCGAAAATGACTAACGTTAATGGCTACCTAACACCATCAAAGGTAGTGAACGAAGTCAAAATCCAAACGACGTCAACCGAAACTGCCTGACCGGCGATAATTACAAACGTTCCCACGCGATTTTAATCTTACGTGTTCTTAAATCATCTTACCGAAAGTCTGGAGGTTCTGGATAGCGGACATACGATAAGATTCACTTTCCTTTAGGAAGATAACTGGCTCTGGCGCTTTTTGTTCTTGTTTATTGCGATATGAACGCGTGTTCAGCGGCAGGACACAACAGCAGTCTCCACAAAATGGCGATCTGCGTAAGGAATCCGGGGCTTACAGCTCCTACGCCCTACAAGGCCATGGACGTCGACTGACGTTATTCCTCGGTCGAATGACGAAAATGGGAGTATTTCAGGCTGCTGTCCAAAATAGGGAGATTTTACATTTGCTCTGCTCAGGTCTGTATGTGCCTTAGCACTTAGGTTTTGTCATTGGTTATTGGTAGCGTTAAGTGTGTGTTTCTGTGTTCTTTAAAATAATATATTCTAAAATCGCGCGCACATATATACATACACAACATACATACATACATATATATATACATATATGTACATATATATACACACATATACATATATATATATGTATGTTGTGTGTACACACACACACACACACACAGTGGTACCTCGGTTCTCGAACTCACTAGAACTCGAATTTCTTGAAAGTTGAACAAACCAGTTTGACCTAGAACTCGATCTGAATATTAGAAGTCGACCCAGGAACGCTGACCTGATATAAATTTGTTGCGCCAGGAAATGAGTCACACGGGACGTCTCTGAGCAGAAACAAAAGGTAAAGCTTCAGGTAATACTCTGTACTTTATATCATTTTGTTAGCTATTGCTCACCTAAAAGTTACGTAATAGCTGTACAGATGTTTCAAGCTAAAAGTATGCTATTCACAAACAAATTAACGAATACAGAGTAATAATAAAAATAAACAATGAACCGGATTCAAAGTTTGTATTGACAATGCAATTCTTACTTGAATGCCTTCTTCACAGACTGGACGATTAACCAAATAAAGCAGCACAACATTACAGTAACTAACAATAAATAAACCACTAGCTTACATGTACTAAGAGAGCGTTTACGTCATTTATTTAAACTTTATTTTACCAGGTAAATGAACTGAAAACCAGTTCTCACTGCTTTATGTGATATTCGGGAGAAATAGCTGATTACCCAACGAAACTGCCTGGTATACAAACATCATGCGTGTAACTAGACTCTTCAGCCAATAAGGGCAAAGGTGTGTCATCACAGAGGCAGTTCCAGTTTGTGAAGCCGGGTGAGAGGTTGCAATCCATGTAACTGTAATGCATTGCCTCAGGATCAGAATGCATTGCTTTAAGCCAACTGTAAGCAAGTCAACCGCACCCAATGATCTGACTGGGGAAACAAACTGAAACGTGGACTTAATACAGAGGACTAATGACAACAACCAGAAACAGCTGATCACATGGGTATCCCACATGAGGTTAACCAGGGGGCGTGGCACACGGGAGGAGTGCACAGGGACAGGACAGGGGTAATGTTGGGATAAGATGTTTATCGTTTTGGAAGCCATTAAGAAAAAAAAATGCTGTTTTTGTTTTATCCTGTTAATTTTGTGTAATTTTGGGGGGCCGGGAACTAATTAATTGGTTTTCCATTATTTCTCATGGGAAAAATTCAATCAGAACTCAAACTTTTTAGGATTCGATTCGGAGTCCGGAACGGATTAAGTTTGAGAACCTAGGTACCACTCTATATGCATTGTGTAGTAGCCTATGATAAATAAATATATAGTAGTGTATCCCCAGAATGAAAGATCTACCCTGCAAATGGGGACAAATCTAGTTTGCAGGGGCTCAAGGTACTGTAGGCTCATATTCAGAAATAAATTTCAGGTGGGGGCCTTCAATTGGTTTCCTTGATCGGGGAGTGGGGGTTACACCTCAATATGCTTTGCTGATCCAAGGTGGGGGGCACTGGTCAGGGGTGTGGGGTCCCCTGGAGAGATTTTGCCAATTGGGGGATGAGGTCTATGTCATCGATTGGACCCTAGGCATATTGGGCCCTGCATGCAGTGAATAATGTCAAATATAAGCCTTAAACTTTAAAGAATATTGGGGGTGTGGAGTTATTCTATACAATTTAATAAATTAAAGAAAATAAATGCTTCCCTGACCACATACCTGTATGTTTACATAATTACATAATGTTTTGCTAAATAATAATGAAATGTATAAAAAATACAAACAAATAAATAGAAATACACTCACTTAAAGGATTATTAGGAACAGCTGTTCAATTTCTCGTTAATGCAATTATCTAATCAACCAATCACATGGCAGTTGCTTCAATGCATTTAGGTATGTGGTCCTGGGCAAGACAATCTCCTGAACTCCAAACTGAATGTCAGAATAGGAAAGAAAGGTGATTTAAGCAATTTTGAGCGTGGCACGGTTG
>JABFDZ020000097.1:29135593-29153427 GCA_019775955.2 Pollimyrus isidori
TAATTATTTCACTTATGACCGTTATGAAGTTGCAGTTTTCAATTTCACAGTGGTTTTGCACAAAATTAGTAAAAAAAAAAAGAAATATCACTGGGCCCAAATCATTTTAGAAAACACTACTTCACATTTACTACTTCACCTGCAGATCTGACCAATCATGGCAAATACCAATCCAGTAAAACAGCTAAATTGGTTTGTGGTGCAAAATACAGCAACCATAGCACATACTACCGCCCCAAAGTTTCTAACCACCAATACAGTGACAGTCATAAATAAACGAACAAATGCAACGACCAATGGTGTAACACGTTGGGGTTCAGTTTTTCATCATAAGTAAACAGACAAAACTACACAAACCTAACAAAACAATATGCTAACAGTCAGATTGCAGTACAGGACCGAGTACGGCTCATTTTTACTCCGCCAGTCTTGCAAATCAATGCAATAGTATTACAACCGTACGACGGACAGAGCTATTTAATTGCTTCATTATTACCACTGTTCGGTTTTTTGCGTTTTCAGGCCAATAGTTTGCCTTTGTAATATTTTACCACTTGCTGGACGTCGCAATAGATATGAATGAAAAACTCGCTGTAATGTTAGCTGCAAGTCCGTAAATATAACATCACATTTGGACCCTCATATTAATCTGTTTACGTGCTCATGTGTGGAGAGATTTTCAATCTTCTCACCGAAAGTCTGGATATTCGTTTCCCTTTGGAAAGACAACGGAGTCAGGCGCTTTTTGATCTTTTTAAATTGTAATATGATTGCCGTACAAAATTTGTTAGAGAGTTTCCAAAATGGTGCTTTGTATAGGTTTATCTGTGCCCGATCAGCGGCCAAACGAGCACTGGTTTTGCGCATGCGTGTCCCGCGAGACGTTTTACGACAAAGCTATCATCCAGGTAATATTTTACGACATTGTTGTTTATAGTGCATTTGGTATTTGGAATGTTTTACACAAATATACTGTTTAAAAGCATGAAAAATAAAACATTTTAAAGTGCCTAAATCCATCTTCCTTTTATTTGGACATGTTTTGAAAAACGACACTGCAGAGGGTCAGATCATGAAGTACAGAAGGACATCAAAGCAATCTAAATATGCACATACAAAAAGGCGAAATAAACATGAACCAAAAGAAAATCATGGACATTTCACAGTCACCAGACTGGATCACTGCAATGCACTCCTCATTCGGATTCCTGGCAAGAATATCCAGAGACTACAGTAGTATGTTCAGAACAGGATCCTGATGAGGGTGCGAAAGCCTGACCACATCACCCCCATCCTGAAAACCCTTCACTGGCTCCCTGTCCCACTCAGGATAGAGTACAAAGTCTCTCTCCTCACCCATCAGTGCATCTATGGACATGCCTCCCTTTACTTACAAGAACTCCTCTCATCCCATACCTCCTCACGCATCCTCCAAGTCCCCAGAACCAAGCTCCGCAGCATGGGTGATGGGGCTTTTTATCTGTGGCGCCGAGGCTGGGGAACGCCTTCCCTGACAACTTCCCTCCGTCAACTGATGCTTTTAAACAAAATCTAAAAACTCATCTTTTTAGAAAAACATTTTCTTAAAATAATTTATAGATTCTCCTGTTTATATTTTTACTCTGTAGCACTTTGAGATTGCTAAAATATAAAGTGCAATACAAATAAAGTTTATCATTATTAAGTTGTCTGACTTGGCTGCAGACAGTTTATACTCCACCCTTGCAGCCGCCGGAAGATCGTGCTCCACGTCGCCTCAGTTGCAGACAGTCGAACACACCCATTGTTTCTTTAAGGGAGGATGGGCAAAATTACAACGTCGTCAATGATTGGCTGTTGTGCTGCCGTTCAGTAAACCTCTGCTCGATAGGCCATCGTGTTGTCTTTTTCCTCCAACTCAAGTTAGGTAGCTGGGTAAAAATGCTTGTATCTCTCTAAATCCCTGGGTTCCTAGGTTAAATCAGAGCTAGATACTATTTTAATAACTCTGAGCTATTAGTTAAGTTCTCCCCAAACGAGCTCGATGGGCCAAATGGCCCTCCCTCGTTTGTAATTTTTTATGTTCTTTTGTGTTTGGGAGGAGGTTTTGCATATAAATGTATATTTTGCACCCCAAGGAATGCACCTGCACTAATAAACTTTGCATGTTTATTTTGACTGCATTCAAGTTCACTTTTCTTCACACAGAATACTATGGTCCATGCTGACTCAATAGAATTATGCAATTCCTGCAGTTTTTTCCAGTTCCATGTCTTTGCATATGTGCTGGAAATGGATAGCAATCTGAGAACTATGCCAGCGTCCATGTAAACCAAACTTAGTCATCATCACCTTAAGGTACTGTGTGCTTGGTGACACAGCACATTATCCTTCTGGAATGCATTGCCTTGAAAAACAGCACACGGTGGCGATGATACTCTGTGGCATTTAAAATGATCCCCAATTCAGTAATGTCTTTTACACATCAAACTCACTCAGATCATGCTTCTTGCCCATTCTACGGCTTAGTCAAGCAGTCGCTGAACTTCTTGGTGCTGTCTGTGTGCTGCATAATGACTTGGATCCAAAGGAATTGCTGTTTGGAGGGGCACTCTGTTTGCGTTAATGAGCAGGTGAACCTAAGGCAACCACTGGGTGCACATAGCTGATCACCTTCTTCTCAAAGTGCACAAAACTACTCAAATGTGATGTCACCATTATAAGAAATCCTGCCGGGATTGTGAAGGAACGCAGCAAGTATTTAGAATCTGTGGAACTTCAACTGTTTTTCTTGGCGAAAGAAGATCTTTTAATAAAGAGCACTTGGAGCAGATAAATCATATTTGCTAGTTGGCTGGAACTACATAGGGAAACAAACATTGGCTAAACTGGCGTTTGAGGTTGCATGCCTATATGTGTGGCCTAGTGGCCGACCTTCACTGATTGCACATTCCATCAGTAAGAGTGTGAATATTGAATTTGCACAGTAATGGCACAGCTGTACCTAAAATATTGCAATGTACACAAAATATGTGGAAACATATCAGAGTTCAAAATGGGTTTTTTTGGTGTGTGTCTCACTGGTGCGTCTGTGACCAGGACTGCAAGTTTTTGTGTTATATCGAGTGTCAAGATAATGTTGGTATAGCACACTGAAGAATGGACCACATCCAACAGGAATACCTGTGGATGCAAGAACAAGCTGTCTGGAAGTCTGGGTTTTAAGCCGAAAACACAAACCACAGCTGCCCAACACACTGCAAAATTAAATGGGCACTTTGACTCTCCTGTTTCCATCAAAACTGTTCTTCAGGAGCTCCACAGGGTCAATATTCATGATCACACTGCTATAGACCTTAGGTCACTCTTGCCAACTGTCTTTTCCTCATCCAGGAGGGTAACAGTGTGGAGACACCCCAAAGAGGCTTACAGGTACCACCTAGACTGTTACATACCCAGACTGCAACACAGGGGTGGGTCAGTGATGGTTTGGGCTGCAATATAACTGAATTCCCAAGGCTCACTACTTGTTCTAGATGGGCACGTCACTGCAAAGGACTACCAAACTATTCTGGACCAGGACCAGGTTCACCCAATGGTTCAATAATTTTACCCTGAAGGTGGTGGCGTGTATAAGGATGATAATACACACAGCAAGACTGGTGAAAGAGTGGTCTGAAGAACATGAAAGTAAAGTTGAACATCACACATGGCCTGGACAGTCATCAGATTTAAACATTACTGAGTCACTTTGGAGTGTTTTGGAATAGTGAGTCAGGAAACATTTTCGTTCATCAACTTCACACTGGCTACTGTTCTACAAGAGGACTGGCTTAAAATCCCTCTGGTTATTGTGCAGCACCTGTATCTGTCATTTCCAAGATGAACTGATGCTGCATTGGCCACAAAGGAGGCTCTACACCATAATAACAAATTATTGTGGTCTAAAACAAGGTGTTTCAGTTACATTGTCCATCCCCTGTATATATAGCATGATGTGTGCAGAATTCAAAGCCAAAATCGCAGGCTGCATTCAAGACAAATGACGATTATACTTTTGTGTTGAACCTATGCAGGTCACGCCATGGGCTATGGTGAATTTTGGGCTTCCGTGCATATGTGTGCCAGTACTATGGTTTTCCAACATAGTATTTATTTTGATTTTTCCTTAGGCTCGTTGCAGAAGATATTATTATTATATCAAGAGTTAAGCAGGTCTAGACAATTATTTTCTGTTATTCAGCTTCACCATGGTAACATGTCCCATGAAGGTTTCAGTCATTATTTTGGTGAGGCTTATTTTTTCAGAGGCTTTTGCGCAGGTCTGGGATAAAGTGTTTGTAAAGATAAGTACTACTTGGCTGCCATACTATTATCTTTTGAAAACTATGCCAGTTTTTCCTCTTCAGTATGAAACCTGATGAAGAAACACAGGAAGAATATGCAGGCTCCACACTCACAGCTGCAGAGGGTGAGAACTGAACTGCGGTTATCTTTCCCACTGAGCCAAGTCCTCCGCCTTCCTTCTCCCAGTTGGACTATCACATATGGTACATAATGCTCTGGACGGTCCAGAAGACCAGGTAGAGAGCTCTCAAACACTCAGAGAAGCATTATGAAGACAGGAGAGGCAGTGAACTCAGCAGTGACACTGTGTGGAGATGCTGATAAAAGGCACCCTGACCTCCTTACAGGCTGTATACCTGAGGAACTATTTAATGAACGATGTTGTTTTTGGCTGTTCCTTTGACCATTAAAACCCTGGATTTATGGGTCACCTATGCCAGGATTTCATTAGCTGACTGCACGGCAGCCTTTACATTATTGTGCCAGCGGTTGGTGGAACTCAGGGAAATGAGCCTCAGCAAATTCATATATATTTAGGGTTTTAGACTTTAATAACAAGCAAACCCTAGCTGGGGAAACTTGAGAATAATTGACATGACAGTGAGTGGCTGCGGTGGAAATCTTAGTACACATTAGAGCTGATAGTGATTTGTAAATTATGAATTCTTTCTTTGATCTTATTTGTTTTTCCTATGTAGTTATGACTATGGTTTGTTGGTAACATAATTGCTTATTCCTGTATTGCACTGTCCTGTCTTGTATTGTACTCTTGTCAGTCCTATTACCCAATGTACCTGGCTCCTCACCTGCAACTGTATGCTTGTTTACAGGCTACCTTTAAAACATCTAATTTAGCCAAATGCTACTAATCTGCATGAAGTTAGATTTCATGAATATGCAGTGTTGGGGAGGTTACTCACAAAAGTAATCTATTAAAGACAGGTGGAAGGTTCAGCTCCAGAAAATACAAATCCAAGCCACCAACCAGTTGAGTACTCTGTGACCGTGACTCTTTATACTCAACTGGTTGGTTGAAACAAAACCTTGGGTTGGATTTATATTTTCTGGACCTGAATTTTCCACTTTTGTCTGTAATGGAAAACATTTGTGAGTAGCTTCCCCAACATATGAATATGACTAATACTGTATATCAGGGTGTAAATTTTATTTTTATTTTTTCCCATTTAAGTGACGCAAACAGGCTAAGGGTGCTACACAGCAAGATAGCCAGTAGATGCAAGTTCATGATCACTCTTATTAGAAGATTTTCCAGTCAAGTAATAGGCCTAGAATTGACCAAAATTGGTCATTAGATTACTAAAGCAAATTCACTAGACTGCGTTTTGCAATTTGACCTCTAGGTGGGGTCATAACATTTTCAAAAGAATTTAAACAGTATACTACTACTGCATAGTATTCTGAATTATTTATGTAGGAATTTATGTGCCTGTACTCATTTGATAAATAATTGAATTCCAAATGTACTGTTTTATTAGTATTTATAGAAACCTCACCATGTTACTATGTTTGACCTTCAGCAGCTGTGTGTGTGGAGCTTGCATGTTCTTTGTTTTTTCTTCAGGTTTAATGCTGAAGAGGAAGAACATGAAATATTTTGCATGTTTTCAAAAACAATTGTACTATGAGGTAGCTAGTGCTTATCTTCATGAACACTGGTTAATTTGCCTGTGCAAATTAAGAATAAGTCTTTTTTTGTTACTTTCATGATTATGAAGGCAGATCAACACAATTGTAAATAACAATTGTTTTAACACCTTACTTTACCACATAAATGTATACTATAAAATGTTCAGCTGGAAGTCATTTCGAAAGGAATTAATGTGCAGCTCCACAGCCCTGACGAGGATAAGTGGGTGGAAGATGGTGAATGAATTAACATACAGAGCAATGGTGATTTTATGCGTTTGTACCTTTGTCTTCAAAGTGTTTAAACTGTAATTAGTACCAAAAGGGAATATTACTATTTTGGTATAAAGGCAGATATATTTAAAAGCATATTTAAAAAACTAATATCATTTACACCTGTGTTATAGGTGGTAAGATAGCAAGATTTTCATCTTGTATTATGAAAATGAATAGATAGCTTTAAAAAGTAATGCGTCGTCTAATATGAAACATTCAAAAACGAAAAACGATTATTTATATTTCAACACCATTTCGCCTTTATTTCATCAAACATGCCTGGCGGTATTTGTGATGCATAATTTCTGTTCAGATTGTTTTTTTTTACCCATCTGCAGCCCTGCACTGAGAAAGTAGTGTGAAGGGCATCGGAGTGATGGATGTTGTCGAGATATTTCACACCGACCCAGTGACACTGCTGGAAGATGAGGAGACCACCTTTCCATCCACTACCTCCTCCATGATGGTTATCACCTCACGTTTCTTGGTTGTGGTTGTTGTGGGGCCACTGCTCTGTACAGTCGATGATTTGAGACTGTCGCACACACAAAAAAAAATTAGTGGAAAGTAAATTTTATAATAAAACATTTTTAAATAGCTTTGGGACAAACCTGCTGATCTCTCCATCCAGCAGCCTCCTGTACTCAGCAATCTCCATTTCCAGGCGAGTTTTGATGTCTAACAGCGTCTTGTACTCTTGTCCTTGACGGTCCATATCAGCACGCAGTTGCATGATCTGCTCTTCAAAGCCAGACACTTGCATCTGAAGGGCAGCCAACTGCATTGAGTAGCGGGCTTCCGTGTCCGCAAGTGTACCTTCCAGAGAGGCTTTCTGTGGATGACCAAAAAGAGAATAGGCAACAGAGTTTTATCAAACCCCAATGACAGTCTGACATGTTTTTCACAAGATATATATCTGTTCTTACCATACTGAGCTGGGACTGCAGCTCAATCTCGAGACCTTGCAGAGTACGTCTGATTTCGGTGATTTCACTTTTCGATGTTTGCAGAATCTCCGTGCTGGCTGCAGTTTCTTTATTCAATGTTTCTGTCTGTGATAATAAAGGTATATTTGATACATAAGAATGGGCACGTGCAGCACGTCTTTATGGACTTTCTTTTATGACAGTCAGGAAACTATGATACAAATTTTAAACATTGAACTTTTCACATTTCTATTACATTGATCAGTTTAACTCTAAAATCCTATTTATGAAGGTTCCCCAATTACGCTTTTCAGAACAAGTGCAAAGATGGAACGTTCAGGTCCAGAAAGTACAGATCCAGACCAAGATTTAATTTCAGCCAACCAGTTAAGTACTCTGTGACTGTGACTCTTTTTGGTTGAAACAAAATCTCGGTCTGGATTTGAACTTTCTGAACCTGAACTTTCCACTTCTGCAAATAAATTACAATAATCCATTCATCATTTTCTTACTGCTAATCTTGGTCAGAGGAGGCAGGAGCCTATCCCAGGCAGCAAGGCACAAATTTGGGGTACACGAAAGATGGGATACTAGACACATACACATGCACTCACACACAGCATCATAGTCTGTGGGTAATTTAGAGATACAAATTAACCTAACTGCATGTCTGTGGACTGCAGAGGGAAGGACATATTACAAAATAACTAAATCCTATCCAGTATTTACCTTAGCCTGGAACCAGTTTTCCAGTTCTCTCTGGTTTTTACCAGCCAAAGCCTCATACTGCTCACGGATTTCAGCCATCACCCTGCTAAGGTCCTCCTGTGGTGCTGCATCAACTTCAACATGAACCTGGCCAGTCATCTGTGTTCTCAAAGCTTGAAGCTCCTGAAGAATCACATGTATTCGGTCAGAACCTTAAATTATTAGAGGCAATCTACTGTAATATATCAAACGCCAGCCTTAAAACTGAGTAGTTAAACTATTTTATTTTCTTTTTTCATTTTTTTCTATTTTTATTGTATTTTTTGCTTTGTGTATCAGTGATTGTTTTAGTGAAAATATACAATGTTCTAGTACAAAAAAACTTTTCCAAGACATCTGAACTTAAGGGATAACTTTATAACAAGAGAGAAGAACTATTACTAACACTGTAATTTGAAATTGTTCTGTGCATATTGAACTGTAATATTTGAAGTTTTTTTCAGACCCACCTCTTCATGGTTCTTCTTAAGATAGATAAGCTCGTCCTTAAGACCCTCAATCTGCATTTCCAAGTCGGATCTGGCCAAAGTCAGCTCATCTAGAGCTCTCCTTAGTCCAGCAATATCTCCTTCCACAGATTGTCGCATACCCAGCTCATTCTCATACCTGACAATCATCAGATTATTTGATTATTTTCTTCTGTGATATTTGCCACGGTCTAATTCACAACGCGGCAATATAAAAGTATTGTTTAAAAGCTTTATGTGTATTCTTACAGAGGGTTAAAGAAATTAAATCTCAAGATATTTTGCTCATGAAGAAACTCACTTCACTCTGAAGTCATCAGCAGCCAGCTTGGCATTGTCAATACTGAGATAGATTCCACCGTTGACACGAGTAGCATCCAGGATCTGACAAGGGAAACAGACAGTAGTTTTTTTCTGCAGCCATGCCATTTAAACAGCAACCGCATGATATCACTCTGCATGCAGTGAATGTATTTTCAAATAAGTTGCTCTGGAATTCTTTTTTGTTTATTGATTAAGTTATAATCAGTAAACACGAACAACATATTACTGTAATATTATAACTCTTTCCTTTGATTATTCCTGTGACGAAAGACTTACTTTGTCTTGCAAATCACGGATAGTGGCCTCATAGGCACTGGTGTCTCGAGCTTTTGGGGAGGTTTTTTTGTCCAGGAACTGGCGAATCTTCAGCTCCAGGTCAGCATTAGCCTTCTCCAGTGACCGTACCTTGTCCAGGTAGGTCGCCAGCCGGTCATTAAGGTTCTGCATGGTGGCTTTCTCGTTGGGGGCAGCGTCAAAGCCGTCACCCATGCCAAATCCCCCTCCGCCACCACCAAAAGAAAATGCGCCCCCTGCACCACCACCACCAAATCCGCCCCCTGCACCACCACCACCACCACCACCTAAACCAAATCCGCTGCCAGAACCAAACCCAAAGCCAGAACCAAACCCAGTGCCAGCACCGCCACCATAACCACCACCTCCAGCAGAGAAGTAATTAGTAGCACTTGAAATGCGGATGCCTTTACCACCAGCACCAGCGTGCACACTGGGGGCACGAATTTTGCTAAGTCGACCTCCACCAGTCATGGAAACAGATGAGAGGCTCGCAGTGGGGCCTCTCAGAGATCCAGATGAAGACATATAATTTCGGTTCATAGTGGTCGTCATGTTTGCTTTGGTAGCGTCAGATGCTTTTCTGGCTGGAGAGAAATGAGTACAGTGCAGCTGGACAGTGTCTGATTCTTTTATACCGCAAAACAGCCAGGGAGGTGGAACAACAAGGAAGGAGTGTAGGGGCGTAGGGGAGGGGACTTCTGTCCAACTCTGTTTAGTGCCATCTGGTGGAGATATGCAGTATTACAGATTTTGAAATGTGTGCAAATCCAGTGTCTTTCAAAAGAGTAAAGTTAAATATTATAAACCGATGAAGTGCAATAAGGGAAGTTACCTAACAAATTTAGTAATTCCATGGTAACATGATAAGAGGGTCAGAGACATTTTCAGATCCCATTTCTTTCACTTTCATTAATAGTAACTTCCTAGACATGTCGTTTGTTCTGGTTCTTCTTTAACTAGCTTTTGGTTTAAAAAAAAATTAAAAATTATAGAATTACAATGATTCTGTATATTACTGATCATCTTTTGGATTTGTGAAAAAAGGAGTTAAACACATTGCAGAAAGAAGCTGCGGATGCCAACTACATGTTTACATGTTTTAGGGTTTTAGTTTTTTCCACATTGTCAGAAGTATCTATTTCAGTCTATATACCGTGAAAAATATGAAAATTACAGTGCAGCAGAAAGACAAATTCTGCTATCTTTTTGTGAATTAAGTTTTTGTTTCTTACAGTACTAGTACTGATGTGCGAGCTTCTGGATATCAAGGTATTGAAAATGTTTTTAAAAAGATAAAAAAAAAAAGTTGTACTGTATTTTCACTGCACAGGGGAGATACAAGCTTTGTGAAATACATTCAAACAAGTCTATAGCTTTTCTATCCTCGCCCACTTGTTTAAACAGCAGCATGATGATTCTTGCATGGTATTTGTCTAGAGGCTCATTTTCAAGCATGTTACAGCAAATAATATGCCTACTTAAAAGTAGATTACAGTGTGATTCCATTATGAATATCACAAATTAATATAAGCAAACCACGAAAACCATCGACAGAGTAAAAAACTTGTTTTAACAGTTAAAGTGTATAATATAGGTATAAGTCGGCTGGCATGTACTATTGTCCTCTTTCAGATCATGTATGCATAATTAATTACCCCGTCACTCTGGAATTATTTAGCATTTTACATGCTGTCAATAATTATTTCTTAATGTCATGTTTCAAGCCCTCATTATATTAAGTGTTTGTCAGTTATTCTTTACACTACGTGTAATTCCACACATCAGCACTACCTTTATTCACTGGACTATATGCATTTTTCATTGCTTTTATACACAAAATTCAAATTTATGCAGTCGAGTAAGTACACTAATCTCCAAATTGCCTAGTGGTACATTGAGTAAACCTTGGTTATCAGAATGGATTACAATGTAAATGAATATGCTCATCGCTAATCTTAATATGTAAAACTGCACAACCAACAGTCAGAAACTGCCACACAAATCACATTAATTGCAGTAGCACATGTGTCACATAATTTGTTGTGATCTGGCATGATTGCAGCATCAAAGACAGTGAAGGTTAATCTTGTGTTTTACTACAGTCTCTCAATTGTTTAAACACCGTTTTTGTAACGCTGTTAAGATTTAAGTTCAGTCACTTTATCAGTCTGTATTGTGTAGCTAAACGCTAGATTTCACTTGCAAAAGGCTATAATTTACTCATGTTAATTCACTCATATTTAAAAATCACATAACTGCATCAATGAATGTGATGTTATCAAAATGGCATAACCTGTTACTATTGCTTAAGCCACAACAATCAAAATTCCAAATGAATAGTGTGAATATGACAGGATACCCCTCTGGTACACTTACTTGCTTCATGTCTCATTGCCACTGACATAACCACCCCTGTAAAATGAGGTTAAAGTGTATCTGTACCAAAATGAATAATATTATTAATTTACGCCAATCTCAGCAAACATGTAAATTCAGATTTATTTATATGTTTGGTACCTTTATGGAGGTATGAAACAGAATATGGAAAGTACTTGCACAATGTAATATTGTGACATGAGAAAATGCTTTGAAATGTATTAAGAACAATAGTGAATATAATAAGTAAATGCAATGAACTTCATGTACTGGCTGTGGAACACCATAAATCAATGTAAAATGATGGCAAACCCATTTTTATCAGAATATTCAGATGATTGATGACATTGTGGACTGACTCAGGTGTGGCTCCACTCTGATCAGCTTCTATCATACTTGGTTGGTTTCATGGTCTATATCTGAGGGGTTTTGAGTGTCCACCTTCCTCTTCCTTGTGCCACAACCACATCTACCCCTTATCAAACCACCCTGTATTGTAATGGTAGTTCCTGTGATATTTGGATGTACCATATTCAGGAACTGTCAATTTTTTTGTTTCACCCCTTTGGCAAAAATGTGTTGGGAAGAATTGGCAGTTTTAGCTAAAAGCTATGGTGTGATCACTTCAATTCATGTAACGTGTAAGTTTGGCAGTTTAGGACTGTTTTGCCTGTTAAAGGTTGAATGCTTTGGCACATTTCTTAAATGACAATTGACATTTACAAAACAAGGTGTGTGACCCCCACCCCATGAAGTCACTTGTGTACAGTAGCACACTGTCTCTCATTGTTTCACACAAATTGCAATATTGTTTAGTTATTTCTTCCAGTTGCTTTGGTTTACATGCGTGCCATTCTCATAATATAAGTGCATTTTTCAAAGGTTTGTTCATACGACACAATAGGGTGTTTCTGCTGCAGATGGATATAACTCTCTGAAACAACTAACTTGTGTGTCAAAAGCTAATGATTCTGGCAATGAATTGGGCAGTGCCACCTAAATAAAAAAACGCCTTCTTCAACTTCAAAGCATTACAGTCAAAATACTTAGATATATTGTAAAATTGTCATTGTATGTCCTTCATCTCCACCATTCTACGTGACAGTCAATTCACGCTTTCTCATTGTCACTGACTGATCACTTCTCTTTACCAAACTCTATACCAAATTGATATTTATTCATGTCAAAGATGATTTTAACTTTGCAAGGCTCAGATTTACGGTGTGTGAAGTTTACTGGCATGAGAAAGCATTCACATCAGAGGGCTGGCCCAACCCTTTTTGTAGCCCTAAGCAAAATTTGTCATATTTCATTTTGTTTCTCATTCAGGCAGGCTGATGAGATGGAGAGGTGTGGGGGGGAGCTCATAGCCGCTGGGTGATTATGCCGTTGACTATGCCTTGGGCCGGCCCTGACTTGCATGCATGCATAACATCTTCAGATCTGTACTGAAACGGTCTTTAGACGCAGTGCAACAGACGCACTTTATAGCACAAAAAAATGACAATACAGAAGTAACAAAAAGCCAACAAAAATAGTACATAATGTCCTGGCTGCAGTGAAAACAGTGAGATGGGTGATAAAAAAAACCTGCAAAATTTGGCCGAAAAACAGTGAGCCACAATAAATTTTGGATGACAACCTGTGAGATGGCCAAAGATGCAGGTAAACCTTGAGGATTGGGACCAGTACCACATCACGGCCTTTTATGGAATATATTCTTGGGTCATTCTGGAAGTTTGGTGAACTGCTCTGCATGTACAGTAGTGGCTGAGATGATGATCACTTGCATATATAGCTCTGGGTATAAAATTACTTACTGGGAAACTACATACTCCATTTTAACAACAAGACTTAGGCAACTGATTATTGTGCCAATTCAGGACAATTGTGCATGATAATATGCATACATGTACTAAAAGATTTGCAATTTGAGGGGAACAATGAAAATGTATGTTATGCTATAAATAAGACACGGCATGGTGTGGGAATCGCAAAACTTGTTTTGCAAATGTTAATTGTGTTTTGAGAAATGTGCCAAAGCAATCGAGAAAAACCGTAAGCCTTGTTGGTCAAAATCGATTAATATAGAGTGTAGTGACTTAGTGAAATAATTATATATAAACTAAATATGTAATCAATCACTGTACGCCACCACATGCAAAACAGCCCACAAAAGTTTTCAAATGATTCAAGAACATAAATCGCATAAATTGCTGTGTGAATGCAATCAGGAATGCTTACAATGCTGCAAGAAATGCAACGGAGACATTTAAACAAGGTGTTTAAATAAAAATAACTGTCATCCATGGATTATACTACAAGTTTGTATCAGTTGATTTGGTCAATTTTATGAAACATTCCTATGACTGTAATGGGACATCTCATATAGGTGACATTAACTATGTTCAGTGATGGATATCTGTGATTTTGAAACATGAGTTAAACATTTTCATTAAATTATGCCCTTCTGCAGGCACAATCTAGTGTTTCGCTGCACAGTATAAATTGATACGGTAATTGCACTTGAAGTATTGAAAATTGTAATGGTATTTCAATAAATGTGCTTAGGCAATTAAGGAAAACTAAAAAAACAAACTGAATAGCCTCATCTACTTGTTCAAACAGTAGCAGGATGGCACTTGCGGGGTCTTTGTCTGGAGGCTCAACAGGTTGCAGCAAATAATATGCTGACTCACTCACAGTTTGATTCTATTATAAACATAACTAACATACTGCATGTCAAACTCAATGCAAAATATTTGTTTCTCAGTACAACGAGGTATCGGCTCAGTGTAGCTATTTGTTGGGAATTTGTGCGGCACTCATGCGCTATTGTGTTTACACAAAGTTATTTGCACAGACGTGCTGTAACACATGGTAATATTCATAAACAGATCGTTATTTCGGCTGTTCATAATTTAGATCCTTAATTAAGAATAAATTGAGTGTTCCTTTGTTATATCTGCCATCTTAACGTTCCATGAGATCCTAAAGCGTCGGGCTGGTTTTTTGGCTGCTGCATCATGGCAGCATTAGCAGGTTTTAGATTTTCCCACAGAAACCACTTGGTTAAGTATCAGGAAACAATCGCACTGCAGGTCTCACACCTCCAGAGCTGGTGTTCCGCCAAGCCTGTATATGTGTTTTGGGAAACTATGATTTCCTCAAAAGGTCTAGTAATAAATGGTTATGTCTCAGGGTGGGAACTGGCATCCTATCCACGGTGTCTCCTGCCTCATGCATTTTGCTGTCTGAGAAAGGATTAGGGGTGCCACCCGTGCCATATAATATAAGACACAGCAGTTTATTTTATGGGACAATCCCATATTATAAGCGATGGGTGGCACCCCTAGAGTCGATCTGGCCTACCATATCCTTATAATTGGACTGGAAGATCAATGTATCTACAATCGACTCTTCCACAATGCCCCTGCAATCTGGAAAAACCACAGAAATGTATTGATCCCCTGTGAATGAAGTAAAGCAAAAGATACAAGAAACGTGAGATACAAAGGTCACTGAGAGGTCACTGCGAGATATCGCATGAGCAGTCGCTGCAAACAAGCTTGGCATTCTCCAGTCCAGCACTATACTGCGGCTACGCAAAACTCACGAAAAATTCCAGATATTTTCTTATGCCAACTCCGGTGTACTGAATGGGGAATCGGAATGGGGATTGCCGCAATGCAGAAGGGTCGACTGTATAAATTGATGGAGTTGAAAAATATGACCACATTGTAAAATATGTTTTCTGATTTACTCCCAGGTAATTCAGGAATCAAAACTGAGTGAAAGCTCGATAATTTATAATGGGTAAGATGTGATGCCTTCTTTCAGCCAGCACAAGGTACGTTTAATACAAAATTTGAAATAACGAAATAGTTCATGACTGCAGTGGAAGCACCGTACGAAAAATAGATATTTTTATTGGTACATATCTCATATGAACATTCACAGAACAGCTAATGTAATCCTTACACCATAGTTTCACTTCTGCACAACAGAACGACATTGTTTCACACAAATTTCCATGTTCTTGTACAATCAATCAGTTGTTTTAGTCTCGTTGGTCAGCACTGGATTATGTGTATCCCCATAGTAATTGTACACCAAAAACTGATCATGTGAGTGATCATTATGTCAGCTACCACAGGCAAAACAGTTAACCAAGCTTTCAAAATGAAAACAGCCATTTTGCTGTTTTTGTGTTGCACAGTGACAGAAAAATGCCTGTGAATGTTATGGGCTGTATAATGTAGAACTTGGCCAGTCTTGGTGTAGACTTAGTGACCAGTCTGTGACAATGAGAAAGTGGGAAATGGCTACCATTCAGACCCATGGAGCTCAGGAGCATACTTACACTCACATGATGACAATACATTTAAACATGTTGACCCTTATGGTTAAAATGATGCTGATTATACTTCTAATTTAGGTGGCACTGACTAATTCAGGAATTATTTGCAGCTTAACATTGCTGTCTTGCTATACTGTATACATGAACTTAACTGAGAAATGCTCTTATAGTTGTGAGAATGTTAACAATGTTTCAGGAAATGTGCCAAAGCAATTGAAAAAAGCTGTAATATATGAGCCAACAACACTAATGTTAATGTACACAATGTGCTAGTAGTGGTGACTAGGAATATTACTTGCTGTGTCCAATTAAAAAATACCCTCTAGACAAATACCACACAAGCACCATCATGCTTAAACAAGAGGGTTATGGTAAAAAAGTTAGACACATTTAAATAGTTTCAGATACTGGCTGCTGCCTTTATACAGTGGAAATTCAGTAAAACTTGTTGACTTGAGGGAGATGTTAATCAGTATTGATCTAATTTTTGTATGAAACAACACTGTTCAGGCATTTTAAAAAGTGTTCTGCTTTTTTTTTTTTAGTCTTGTACAGTTAAAACTCCTTCCCTGCTGTATGTGTGAGAAATAAGCAAGTTCTCATGTTTCCTCCTACAAGTGAACTGGTATCTAAAAATGCTTACATACATGTAAATCCTGCTATAGAGCGACATACAGTCCGGTGTTTCCCTGCCCTGTAGTACTGGGGTAAGCTCCCAGTGCACTCTTACTCTGTATTCGTTAACGAGTTGTATAGAAATCAGAAGGTCGAGAGAAATTATGCATGAACTTGTACATATAGTGCAGTGACAATAATAATTTGAAAGTAAATTATGCACACTATAAAAACCTCACACTTGTTCCTTAATCATCTCAAATAAAATGCAGTTATTGAAAATTCTGTCTCTGGAGAAATTTCTGAGTATAATGCAAATGCCACTAACATTTCTGTACAAATACAAATACCCAGTTCTCGTCTCTGTGTACAGATCTCAATGCAGAAATACAACTGCAATTTAATATCATTATTCCGAAAAAGGAACATTTTCTGTATTTTTTTTAACACGGACTACCCACCGGCGATGAACATTTAACGTCGCTGCTTCACTATTACTTGCTGTCTGTTCCTAAATTGAAGTCCTGCCTAATTTTTATTTGAAATATATTAGTGCAAAATAACTTCTGTGTTGCAAATGATTGGGATAAATTTTAAAAGCGAACAACTATTGAATCATCATCATTAAACCCCTCATTAAAATTTATAATTTTATTTGACTGTAGTATTACCCAAATGCACAGGTAGATGGAATGTATTGTTCCATTTCTCAAATTCATAATGACCAGTATCAGCTTCTACTACTTACATATACAGCATTGGTCACGCTTTACCTAGAGCCTCCATTAAATTTTATTGCTATAAGAATCCCTGGCAATGAACAGATATCACAGATGACATCTCTTAGGGCACATAAGCCTTCATGACATTGAATGGCAGCAATCCACTGAAAGGCCTGTATGGCAATACTGAACAATTAAAAACAGAAAACGTCAGAAATAGGCAAAATAATTTTGAAACGATTTTTGTGTGTATAACAACATTCGTTTAGTACAATCACGAACAATTCCTTGAATGTCTAAAGATGAAATCATGTTACGGTCTCATAAAATGGTAAGTAAAGTTAAAGTCTAACTTCTGGAAATGCTCATTGTATTCAAGTGGTTCCCACAGCATCAAAATAACAGGTTTTTTATCACACACAAAAAAAAGCAAGCAGAATAATGCACACAGAAATTTCTTTTTTCATTTTAATTCTAGATGTTTATTCACAGAGCTTCATTTAGTTGGTGGCACCTGCTCAATAAATCGTAAAGAAACCTTAAAAATTAGATTGGATACTCGAGAAAGGCCTTCTCTGTTTTAAATATGTTTTATATAGCCTTATCTATGATGGCATTCAAATCATGACACAAACAGAAATGCATGGGGGGGTGAACATTTCACGGAGAGATATGATTAGATAAACTATTTTTACAGTGAGACACCTAGCCAAACGCTCAACAAATATAC